>CM042262.1:24640762-25218262 GCA_023566225.1 Romanogobio albipinnatus | reverse complement strand
AATTTGTTTACAGTGTTTACCATGTATATTTAGGGGAAACACACAAATCTGTAAATAAACGGCAGATGTAAATCTACCATTTTGAATAAATAATATATATATCATTATAAGAGAACTGTTTTCAACATTAAATAACCATTGATGTTATTTATTGATATGTATGTAAAGGTAATGGTGGATAACGTTGTCTGGTACAATCTGTCCCTAAATTAAATAGCTTATTTTTAATATGCGTTTTTCTCTCTCTCACAATTTATGCTTATTAATTAATACCAATAACCTATTAAGGGCGAAACAAACACGCGCACGGAACCATGGCAACGTACCACAGCAAGCAACCATGGCAGCAGCTACGACAGAGAACAGTAAAACTGACACGGATCAAAACCAACTTGTTGAACTGGTAAAGGACTTAAAGTAAGTCCTAAAAGCCTTTTTACTTCAAATAATGACTTACATCTTGTATTCTATATCTATTTTTTACATGTAAACAACTAATTTCCCCCTTCATTTAAGACACTCCAATGCAACGCTACAAGCCGAGATCGATATGTGTGAGCGATATATTAGTGGTCAACTGGACCTTCAGACTCAATCGGAGACGGCATCACGCATGGAAAGAGCAACGGTATTTTTACATGTTTTTTAAATAGCTCCTCTTTGTATTTAATAAGGTAAACAAGTGTGTACAGTTCTGACGTAGTTTAGTGCGTCGTGACGTCTGTCCTTATGCGTTCACTCTCATTGACTGTACATGTAAATCTTGTAATATAATACGTTTTTCGTTGTTCTTTCAGTGTTCTTTAAACCTGTAAAGCCTGACGTATAAATATTTGTTCGAAATATATTGTAAATCAATGAGATATTTATAACAGTATAGACTACTTGCATAAAATTCATATAAATTGTCACTCTATACCTTCAAATAATGTCTTAGTAAGATGATATTTAAATTCTTAGTATAATGATCAAAGCATAGTTTGTATTGTGAGGGACAACACATAAAATGCAATGCAATGACGATTGAGAGATGTACAAATAAACACTGCTCATATATTTGATGCATCATATTTCACTTTTTTTTCTTACTCAAGTAACTTCAGTTCAGTAAGTGTTCATCTTGAAATATTACTAGCAATATAAAAGTTATTGCTTTTAAATGATAAAAATCAGTAAAGATTTCACAGCAAAAGACATGCACCACAATTTGAAGGGGGATTTTCTTTTTTCTTTTTTACAATTATACTAAAAGGCATAAACTCAATAAATCAGATGACAGAAGGCATGAAGTAGATTGTGTACAACAGGTTTTTCAGCAAAGTTTTGATCAAGAAATGTGTGTATAAAATAGGATAAATATTTATAAGCATAAGTAATAACAAACATAAAAAACCCAGTGTTTATGCATTATGTTATTTGTTCATTCATTCATTGTCAATCTTTTGATAGCAGAGTCCAGGAAGGAAAAATAAAGTCCATACTCCAGAGAGACAACAGCTCCTGACACTGGAACAGAAATGTGATGTCGCTCAAGGCGTGCTTAAACAGATGACTAAGGATTTGAAGAGAGCGAAAGACCATTCAGAAAAAGAGCTGGACAAATACAAGGTCATTAGTCAAGAGAGGGAACAAGCTCATAAAACTCTGTCACAAATATATTTCATACGCTTACATAATTGATTCTTCCCTCTTTAGGCAACTCTGGAAGAAGCTGATATCCACTTGGCGGAGGTTAAAAAAGAAAGTTGCCAGTTTGATCGTGACATCTGTAAAGCAATGCAGGACAAAAAGTGTTTAACGATGAGTGCTGAGAAGGTCATCAGATACATGGAGGACAAAATAAGGGTCAAGGTAAAATAAAACATCGTGTTGCAGGTTTATTCTGACTAGAGTTGTGATTTAAATTTACAATAATGTGCCCAAATCTTTCCAGGAGAACTTGATCGAGAAGTTGCATCGGAAGAATACAGCACTCCTCGCACAAAAAAAAATTCTACAGGTCCGGCTTAAACAAAAGGAGGAGATGGGTGAGGGGCTGACGGCACTGGACTTTGAGCAGCTCAAGTTTGAGAACATCAAAGTTCGTAAACAACTGGATGAGCAAAACCGTGAACATTTGGATCTCAAACTGCTTGCAGGGAATTGCTTGCAGGCCTTGAATTCTAATAAGGTGATACTTAATCAACCATAGAAAATATCTGAAAATAACTATTTGTTGAGCCACACACCACAGTATTAGGGCAGGTCTTGCAATGGCCATTACTATAGGGAACTGTTGACCTAAAAGTGTGGGCACTGTAAAGACCTGTCCATGCCAAGAACGATAACTAAAAGGCCACGTGTCCACCAAACCGTTTTTAGCCTGCTGAAAACTAGCTGTGAGCATCTGATAGCGTTTTGGTAGGTAGCGCAATATATCCAAAATTCCAATATCCTTGGAAGTGTTACTAGTATCTCATTTCACAGGTAGTTGGTTTCTGTATTGTTTCTATATAAAAATGCAGATACAATGTAAAGTATTTACTCTGGCTCTTGTTTTAAATTATTTTGTCCCGTTATTATGCTTGTCATCTGTTGATGTTGTACAAGCAGAATGTGGCGGTTGGTCGGTGTTGTCCCGCCCCCTCCTCTACTGTGATTGGATGGCTGGGTAAAAAGTGACAGTGATGAGCGCTGCGTTTTGCCGTAGTGTCCGTGACGTCACCCGCAGGTTTCTGAACAGAGTTTTTGAAGCCTCAAAGTTGGCCGTTGCCATCTTGGCAGCGCATCACCGCATATCACTCCTGGATAACTGAAAATGGGCAAAGAGGCGGGACGTGGGTGGAGCTGAGGTGATGTGATGACTAACAGACAGCAGACAAACGGCAATCCACCTGTCACTCAAGTGGCCACGCCCTTAATTATGCACCCCCTCACAGTTGTCATGAAGGGCAAAATTAGCCGTATAGACCAAAACCACAATTTGTACCAGGCTGTAAATGCTGTAAATTTGGGCATTTTAACATGGAGCTCAATGAGATTCTGCTCCCTTTTGGAGCCTGTCTCTAGCGGCCAGTCGATGAATTGCAGTTTGCATTTTACTCACAGTTGAACATTCTTCAACTCTTGGCAACCTGTAAAAAATGCTGATCGCTCGAGTGTGAAATAGATGCTCAGCGCCTTATTGCGCTCATGGCGTTCTAAAAACAGTGCTCCCATTGAAAATAATTGGAAAAATACGGCAGCAGCATGAAAAAAAGCTTTGGTGGACACATGGCCTTAGCGTCCAAACCAGCAGACAATATTGTTCTGTTCCCTTTCGAAAATGGTTCACTCATATTATGTCTTGCTAGATGCATATGGCATCCTTTTCTCAAAAATATTGAAGCCTTTATTTTAAAATGCAGTGCAGCTGCACAGCCAACATAGGGCAGAGCTATAAGCACGCTGATTGGCTGGGCTGTGGGAACTGCACGAGCCTATGGCGCAGGTATATCTGTGCTAACCAATCGAGGCGCGTCTCGCCAACAGAGCAGAGCCCGCCAAAATGGGTGGGGCCTCTGGCTATATAAGCGGCCCATTTCGCCATAGGATTCAGATTTATTCTCCTTCAGTGACGATCTACCTCTTCGCTGACTCTCCTGCTGTCGAACAAGCCCAGCAGCAGAACGGGTGAATCTTCGCTGCAATCGAGCAGACTACGTCTACATCATATTCTCGCGCATGCGTCGTGGTGCTTTGTGAGTTTCACGGCAGAGGCCAACAAGGAAGACAAGAACTTGTAGAATAAAGTCGTTATTTTTATTTATTTTTTTTGCACAAAAACTATTGTCGTCGCTTTGTAAAATTATTGTTGAGCCACTGTAGTGAGATGGACTTTGTAACAACGTTTTTAGTGCCTTTTATGGGTCTTGTGAGTGTAAATGTACTGAATGTCAATGGAGGCCTTTCTCAGCCATCAGCTTTCAACAAAAATATCTTCATTTGTGTTCTGAAGATGAATGAATGTCTTATGGGTGTCGAACGACATAAGGGTGAGTAATTAATGACATAATTTTCATTTTTGGGTGAACTAAACCTTTAATGGACCGTGTTCACCAGCTGGTGCTCAGCTCGGAACCAAGACCACATTTCATGTGAAGTACCACTGGTACTTTCCTTCTTACAAGAGCTACTGGACGATTCGAGCCGCTTTGGTTGGCCAACCTAAGGCCACTTTCGCTCAAGGCCGCACTTGTGTTAGCTCTAGCATCGGTAAAGCGAGTGGCCGATTTGCAAGCACTCCATGAACGCATCCTGCCTTGAATTTGGGCCTAACGACTCAAAAGTCGTCCTCAAACCAAGACATGGCTATGTACCCAAGGTGCTCTCAAACACATTTAGAGCCCAGGTCATTTCACTGTCTGCCCTTCCCTCTGTCGAAGACGACAGAGAACTAAACCTACTCTGCCCTGTCAGGGCTCTCATACCCCTTTTCCACCAAGGCAGTGCTAGAGCTAGATCGGAGCCAGAGCCTAGTTTCAAATCGGTTCTTTGTGTTTCCACACCCAAAGCCCCAGCTCCGAGCCAGGAAAAGTGATTCTTAAGTATCACTAAAACATTGCTGGGCTAGAACAGGGTTAGAAGTAAGAACCGATTACGTCAGGCGCTGGGGGCGGGGTCAACAAGACCAACACAAACTTGAGATCCGCCATTGTTGAAATAGCAGCTAATGGAGCTAACAGCTGTTGCTCGTTTGTAATCTCTGTCTATACAAATTACGGCGAACTGCATGAATGCGTTGGATTCGCTGTGTTTTCGTTGTGCTTTGATGCCGATGTAGGATCGTAAAGCCATGTGAATCAATAGTAACGCAACGTTTGCATTGTTGATGGAAGGCTTGTTCGCAGCGGTGCTGTGCAGAGACCGATCGCCGTATGATAACGAGTCCAGCGAGAGCACACGACTCCTTATGCTTTTGATTCACTCATGCGTTTTTTTAAAATATCATACGGGGATCGTCTGCGCAGCGCCGATGCATCTCGAACAAGCCTGGTGTGTTTGTGTTTCCCGCTGCCCAGGGTTGCCAGGTTTTCACAACAAAACCCGCACAATTGCTACATTTACATTTAGTCATTTAGCAGACGCTTTTATCCAAAGCGACTTACAAATGAGAGCAATAGAAGCAACTAGAACAGTCAAAGGCTACAGTATGCAAGTGCTGTAACAAGTCTCATATAACAAGAAAAGACGTGTCTTTAGCTGTTTTTTGAGTCGGCTGCTCGAATTGAGATAGGCAGGTCATTCCACCAGGTGGGGGCGGTCCAGGAAAAGGTCCGTGAGAGTGATTTCATGCCTCTTTGGTATGGCACCACAAGGCGTCGTTCACTGGCAGAACGTAAGCTCCTGGAGGGTGTAAGTCTGAACAAGCGAGTTTAGGTATATTGGTGCAGAGCCAGTGGTTGCTTTGAAGGCGAGTACCAGTGTCTTGAATTTGATGCAAGCGGCTATTGGCAGCCAGTGGAGACTGATGAAGAGAGGCGTGACGTGCGCTCTCTTCGGCTCGTTAAAGATCACCCTCGCCGCTGCATTCTGGATCAGTTGCAAGGGTTTGATAGTGCATGCCGGAAGACCCGCTAGAAGAGCATTACAGTAGTCCAGTCTGGAGAGAACAAGAGCTTGGACCAGGAGTTGTTAGGCATGCTCTGATAGGAAGGGTCTAATCTTCCTAATGTTGTATAATGCAAATCTGCAGGACCGGGTTGTTGCAGTAATGTGGTCAGTGAATTTTAGCTGATCATCAATCACAACTCCAAGATTCCTGGCTGTCCTGGACGGAGTAATGGTTGCAGATCCTAGCTGAAAAGAGAGATTATGATGAAGTGCTGGGTTGGCTGAGACCACAAGCAGTTCTGTCTTTGCAAGGTTGAGTTGCAGGTGATGCTCCTTCATCCAGGCAGAAATGTCTGTTAGGCAGGCAGCAATACGAACACCAACCGTGGGATCATCTGGTTGAAATGAGAAGTAGAGTTGAGTGTCGTCGGCATAGCAGTGATAGGAGAAGCCATGTTTCTGAATGACAGATCCCAGTGATGATATGTAGATGGAGAAGAGAAGTGGTCCAAGCACTGAGCCCTGTGGAACTCCAGTGGCTAGATGATGTGACTTAGACACTTCACCTCTCCATGATACCCTAAAGGACCTACCTGAGAGGTAAGACTTGAGCCACTGGAGAGCAGTTCCTGAGATGCCCATCTTCATGAGAGTTGACAGGAGGATCTGGTGGTTAACTGTGGCAAAAGCAGCAGACAAATCCAGTAAGATAAGTACTGTGGATTTGGAAGCTACTCAAAACAAGCCCAATCACGTTTCAGGGGGGCTTCCCCGGTAAAAATCACATTTGGGGAAAAAATATGTGTTTTTTTTGGCATGGTTGCCTACTAAAATTCGCATTCCCGGGGCTCAATATCACAATTGGGGTCACTTCAACCCGCGGACATGAAAAACAGCGGCAACAGTGATGAAGTAGCCCAATTCCGCGGGAAAACCGCGGACTTGGTAACACTGCCGCTGCCTTGCTGAGAAAGATGAGACGTATACAGTGACGTAAGACCTGGCTCTGTTGTGGCTCTCAGCATTTGGAAAAGCAAATGGTTCTTAGAAGGCTCCTCAGTTGAACCAACTATGAACTGGGACTAGCTCTGGCTCTGAACTAGCTCTAGCACTACCTTGGTGGAAAAGGAGTATCAGAGTCTATATAGAGTGCTCTGCCCAATTCAGAGAGTCAGAGTAGCTCTTTGTATGTTTCGGTGGCCGTACCAAAAGGCATCCGGTCACAAAGCAAAGATTATCACGCTGGATAGTAGAAGCTATCTCTTTAGCCTACGCCTCAATGGGCCTTCAATGCCCCATCAGCGTCAGAGCACACTCCACGAGAGGCATGGCCTCTTCATGGGCATGGTCCAGTAGTGTACCCATTGACGACACTTTTTGTGCAGCAGCCGGCTGGTCTTCACCATCCACATTTGTTAGATTTTACAATTTGGAAGTACCTGCACTGCAGGCACAAGTCCTATCTGTCTAACTGAGCGTTGGCCTCTGGTGAGCCCAAACCACTAGGTACTCCTTCTGTGGACCCCGTTGGACTTCTGACTTCTACTGAAGTTCTACTCTAAGGCCGTGCTACCTCAGGCTGGAGTTCAGAGCACGGTCTTTCAGCTTTAATAACACGGCGTGATTGAACTGTGTTCCCATATGCATCTAGCAAGAAAGGGAACATACTCACGTAACCTCGGTTCCCTGAGAATAACGGGAACGAGTATTGCATAGATGGCCGTGCTAGTGAGCTTCACAACTAGCGATTGTTGCTTCAGCCGAATTAACCTGAATCCTATGGTGAAATGGGGCGCTTATATAGCCAGAGGCCCCGCCCTTTTTGACGGGCTCTGCTCTCTGTTGGTGGGACGCGCCTCAATTGTTTTGCACAGATACACCACCTCGCCATAGGCTTGTGCAGTTCCCACAGCCTAGCCAATCAGCATGCTTATAGCTCTGCACTATGTTGGCTGAGCAGCTGCACTGCATTTTTAAAATAAAGGCTTCAATATTTGAGAAAAGGATGCATCGTTTTCCCATATGCATCTAGCAAGACGCAATACCTAAATGGCTGCATCCTAAATCCTGAATTCACAGTACTCATAAAAAGAGTAGGCAAAAAGTACCCGGATGACCTACTTCTTCCGGCATACAGTGTGCATACAATGGACACTTTACTGTCCCATGAGGCCACAGGAAAATATTTATGAATGTAGCGAATGTAGTACGTCCAGATTATATTCTTACTACACATAGAATTTTTTATTTTTTATTTAGGAGTGCAAAACTTACAACATAGGGTGAACACAGAACACAACAACAAAACACAAAAACAACAATAAAACAGCAGTAATAATAACAGCAATGAAAAATAAGCAGAAATGACAGATACTAATAGTAATAGTGGAAGTATTTAAATAGTAATAGCATGTATAGTAATAATGATACTATTTTGTGATGGCGGCAACAGTAATATCAGTAATAATAATAACAGTAATAATACAATAATGATACTAAAAATGGTGATAAGTTGTGTTGACGGATATAGTAATATCAATAATAATAGATAATAATGATAACAACAACAGTAGTAATACTCATACAAAAAAAAAAAAAAAATATATATATATATATATATAAAATAACAGTAATAAAAACAATAGCAATGCTAAAGATGGCGATGATAACATTTCGTGAGGACGGCGACAGTGATGTCAATAATAATTACAGTAGTAACAATAATAATAATAACAATGACAAAATGACAATAGTAACAATAAAATGATACATACCTAACACATACCACACCTCTCCTAGTTTCTGTGTCAGTGTGCATGTTTGTTTTTTCCCCCTTTCTCTTTTTTCCTCTTCTCATTCATAGTACAGTTACTATTTGTATGTATGCCTAAGCTGAGGTGGTGCATTAAGAAGGGTAAGAAGGGTGTAGTGCATTGAAATCATGTGTGGTATATGTTAGGTGTTGATTTGATTTGGTTACATTTTTATATTTTAGATATTTATATCATCATCATCATCATCACTTCATTTATTTATTAATATTTTTTAATCATTTAAGATATACATTATACCATTACCGTCCTTATATCAAGCAAAATGTCATCACATCGCCCTCACTAGAATTTTTTCAATGTCCCCTTCTTGCAGAAGAAGCTTCAGATCTTGACACAGGAGTCAGATGTGCTGAACAGTGACATTGCTTTACGGATGAAGTTACTGGTTAAGATTGAGGAGGAGACCAAGCAAGCGGAGGAGGTCAGGATAATACATTTCCTTATATGTACTTGAAATTACAGATATGTAAAAAAACCACCATAAAGCTCCTCAAGAGCATACCAGAGCCATAAATTCAGAAACCAACACCATGCCTAATGTAAACAAATAAGATAATTATTTGTTAAAAATTACGATAAAAGCGAAACCGACTAAAAGTAATAGTTGGAGTGGTACTCCACTGGCCAAAAGCTATTATATGGATTTTTTTTCCTGACAGGTACGAAACAAAGCAGAGGCTTTGAACAGGAAGTTGATGGGCCAGTTGGCCGACTATCACGTACCACATGTCCTACAATACATCAAGGTTAAAGAGTCCCAGAGTCAGCTGCAGAAGAGTGTTAAAGAATGGGAACGCAAGGTGGAGATTGCAGAGGTGAGGATTCTATACATTTTTTTATTTATACAAGCAAGTCTAAAGCTTAATCATCTCATTCGTTTTTAAAGGAATAGTTCCTTTTAAAATTAAAATTACCCCATGATTTACTCACCCTCAAGCCATCCTAGGTGTATATGACTTTCTTCTTTCAGATGAACACAATCAGAGTTATATTAATAAATATCCTGATGTTTCCAAGCTTTAAAATGGCAGTGAAAGGGGCCATTGAGTTAAACTAAAAAATAAAATAAAAAACATCCATCCATAAACATAATCCACATGGCTCTGGGGGTTAATAAAGGCCTTCTGAAGCGAATCGATGGGGTTTTGTAAGAAAAATATCCATATTTAAAAATGTTATAATGTAAAATATCTAGCTTCCGGTAAACCACCTTCCGTATTGAACTTGCGGAAAAAAAACGTAACTGATGCGACATTATCACTAGAACATAGCATAAGTGTTTTGAACTACAAGAGGCGTTACACTTTCTGCACAAGTTGAATACGGAAGGCGGTCTGGCGGAAGCTAGATATTTTACTTTATAAAGTTTTAAATATGGATATTATTTTTGCAAAACCCCATCACTGCTATTATAAAGCTTGGAAGAGATATTTATTAATATAACTCTGTGTTCAGAAGAAAGTCATATACACCTAGGATGGCCTAGGACACCTAGGAGTAAATCAGGGGGTAATTTTCATTTGAAAGTGAACTACTCCTTTAATTGTCTTCGTTTTGTAACATTTCCAGACGGCATTAAAAACATACACAAAATCCTGGGACAAGCTTCGGATCGCTGCTGGAGTCAGACCAGTTCCTGCACGACATGCAGCCATGGATTCTGGATTGTATGGCTTCTGACATTAGAGCTAGGTCCTAAATAGCCTTAATGCCCAAGTAGATGCCCATACATTTTGCATCTTCATCTGAATTTCAGCATCAATATAAAGAAAATATATGCCACACAACAGTGCATTATTAATGAAAAGGTTTATTAGTTAGTGCTGTGTATATTAAATGCTACATACAGATATTTCAGCATGAATGTCACATCAAACGCCACATTAACTTTTCTTACTAGCTCATTCACAATCTACAATTTGAAAAAAAAAAGCTAAGTATAAGTGTGCGCTTGGAAGCACAGATACTTGGAACAGATTACAGGAACTAACACAGCAGGCATGCACGGGATGGAGAGGTCTCAAAACCATAGAGGGAACGTCATCGATATGAACGTTCCCCTGTGGTCCTGACACATCTGCCAAGAATATAGATATTTATATAAAGATTTTAAACAATATTAATAAAAAATTAATATACAAACATGAAAACAAAAACAACATACTTTTCAAATCCAACTGCTCTTTGATTCTAAATGCCTACGGATAAAAAAAAAAGCCCCATGGTATTTAAAACAATGCATAAATAGATACTATAAATGGGAAACAAATTGGAGGCAAAGGCCTCTGCGGAGAAACTAGACACCCCTGCTTAAGGACAAAGTGTCATTGTCACCTCTAACCTCACTTTACAGTACTATGCGAAACCTAACGGCAAGAGGGAGATGTTCCTCAACGGCCAGTAATCAACATATAATACTGCATAAGCAACAGAGCTGAGAACGCCATTTTACCCCAGGGAAAATGAGTGTGGGGGGAGGGGGGGTTTAAGTAAAAAACAAAAAGGCAAATCAAGACTTGAACAGTTCTATTAAAATTCAGCTTTGTGGATGATTACAAAAACTGGTAGAGTCTTCTAAAAATTAAAACGAGAGCTTATAATTCAAAAACCATAGATTACTATTTTTGTATGTCCGTTTAAAAAGCTTCTCAAAATGTTTTACTGGTTATCGTTGGACGAGTATGCAACACAGACATTCACTAACAAAAACATCTGAATGACGTGTGTTTAAGTCAAAGCCTTAGAGGCCCAAAACAGTTACTTTCTCTCATGGATCCTGGGGGAAACTGAAAATCCATTTTGAAAGTCTGAGAAAAAAAAAAACTCACCGTCATGTTGCGAAAGGCAAATGACCGCAGGCAAGACATGGTGTTGGCAGATTTCAGATCAAACATGGATAAATCTATACAGTAGATGAAGAATGACACTTAGGGTACTGTACAAGTACATGAGTCCTGTTAAAGGGGAGGGGGGAGAGAGGAGGGGAAAAAACCTTCATAAAAACATACTCGACTTTCACACAACCTTGAACACACCAATACAATCCCAACTACGTCTACAAAGAGGCTGAAATTAACTTTAAAAAGGCAAATCAGAAACAAAAACGTAAAGAATGTATGAATCAGAACATCACATGATGAAAAGCTACTTATAAAACTGTGGTGCGGTTTAAGAAAGACAACGCAATAGCTAATGACAGGACTGGTAAACAAGTCGCATACATACTAACTATGTACATACAGTAATACAGGAAGCCTTTTCAGGTTTTTAAACAATATTTAGGACAGCTGTACTGACTCTGGTGGTAATCTGTTTGTTATGAAAGTTTACATTTCTATATAGATTTTATATATTTCTGAATAATCTCAGTGAAATGTTGAGACCGTCTGCGGTCATTATACTTCTGCTGATTAATGATCTGTCCCGTTTAGGGCATGGTACAGTACAATGATGGTTTTTGGTACATACCATTAGTTGCCACAAGGAGAACGTCAACATTGACATATACAGACAGTTTCAACAGTTTATACTTTGCCCCGCTTTATGTTTTGTCTTTAGCTGTAGGGCGAACTAAATGTGCACAGTAGGCTGCTGGAGGTGCTCCGAATGTGCGTACAACATACTCAAATTGGAGCAAGGCTAGTGATCCGAGTAGAGTTATTTTGTAGAGGCACACAGTAAGCAGTATCTCAACCATACTAGGTACTATAAATAGACAACTGATTCTATATGACGGGTCAAGAGTGAACAAATAGTTGCAGACCAAATAGCTTTTGTCTTGTGCTCTAGAGATCTGATGGCATTGTGGGCATTGTGAGTCACGTCTGGCCAAGAAGCCATGATGCAGGGGATATGCCGCCCTATTGTACTAGGGTCACAGTGCTACCTGGGATAGAGTTCAGAGATTGGTTTCCCTCCTCCCAGGATTCAGATATAAACCAACAACCAATAATTCTTATTTGATTGCCAATCAAACCCAATTGAAGTATGCATCTTGATATCAAAAAGGGAATAACTACTTGTTGAACATATGCATGTTTAGAGCAAAATGAGGTATTATGAGGTTACTGGGCCTTGTAAAAGTTCATTTGACTGGGGTAGTTCGCTGCGATTGCTAAAACCTCTGTGAATGTTATCGGGGACACAAGTTACTGAATGAGAGAAGACACAGGGTACCCGCCACCTTCAGCCGTGTGCTGGACAGTATGCTCTTGAAGGGCTCCTAGATCAGCGAAGCGCTCTCCGCACCATACACATTTAAACTGGGCATCTCTTGCATGCACGCTCTGATGCTTGGCCAGGTGTTCACGCTGCTTGAAACCCTTGTCGCAACTGGCGCACTTGTAGGGCTTCTCCCCAGTGTGCACGCGCCTGTGTCGCTGCATCTCTGACGAGTACTTGAAGCGCTTCTCGCAGTCAGGACACTTCAAGGGCTTCTCACGGGATGGGTCGCATCGGTGCTGCACAAACTCTGAGGAGGACAGGAAGCGTCGGTCACACAGCGAGCATTTGAGAGGCTTCTCGGTGCAGTGGGAATTCTGATGGCGCTGTAGCGTGGTGGCCTTTTTGTAAGCCTTTCCGCACACGTCACACTTGTAGGGCTTGTCTGGATTTGTGGGTGTCGAGGAGGCCTCGCCACATTTGTGGCGTAGCAGCTCCCCAGACTGGCTGAAGCCCTTGCCGCAGGAGGCGCACTTGAAGAGGTTATCCATGCCATGAACGTGCTGGTGATACAACAGGTGGGACGGCTGCAGGAAGCCCTTGTCGCACAGGTTGCATTTGAAGGGGCGGTCGGCGGAAGCCTTGTGTGTGCGCCGGTGGCGCACCAGGGCGTACTGTTGTTTAAAGCTCATCTGGCAGTCTTCACAGTGGAATGGGCGTTCCTCCGAGTGGGTGCGTTCGTGCTGTCTCAGGTCGGATGGACGCTTAAAGCCCTTCCCACATGTGGCGCAGCGAAACGGCCGAGCACCTTGCGGCTGACACTGGTGGTGGAGGAGCTCGGAAGACTCTTTGAAGTGCAACTCGCAGAGGTTGCACTTAAAAAGGTGCTCACCTGAGTGGGCATACATGTGACGGACTAGATGGGAGCGGTGCTTGAAGCTCTTCTCACACACTGCACACTTAAATGGTCGTTCGGAGCTGTGGGTACGCTGGTGGTGGGCTAGATGAGAGGACTGGCTGAAGCTTTTGTCGCATGTTTCACATTTAAACGGCTTCTCGCCTGTGTGGACGCGTTCATGACGTGTGAGCTCGGATAAGTGACGGAAGCCCTTGGAGCACACTGAACACTTGTATGGCCTGTCAGGTTGTGAAGGCTCGAACGTAGGCTGGCCTGATGTCCCGACGGCAGCGCTGCCACTAGACGATGCTTCGTCATTGGATGGTTGCCCTGGGGTGGCAGTTGACGAAGTCGGCGTGGCATTTCCAGAACCTGGTCGATACGTTTTTTCACATATGGAGCATTTCATGGGGTTTCCGCTGTTATGGGCATTGTGATGATGCGCTAGCGAAGTTAGCAGTGAGAAGCCCATCTTGCACACTCCACACACAAAGGGTTTCTGCTCCACCTGCACACACTGGTGCTCCAAAAGGTCGGTGGCTTGGTGGAAGATTTTCAGACACTGCGTGCACTGAAACGAACGATCTTGGCTCACCATGCACTGGTGCTCATGTGGATTAGCCAGATGGGAGATGTCATGGCCACATGCACCACACTTGTGTCCTCCCTCATTCCCTACATGCAAGGAGGACTGCTGCGCTTGTGCCGGATGCTGCTGCTGACTGTGATGCTGCTGTTGTTGTTGTTGCTGCTGTTGTTGCTGGGATTGTTGTTGCAATGCCGTGTCCGGCTGGAGGACGATGCCGTAGACGGTGCAGCCAAGTGTGTCCGCCCCTGGTGGGATGGTGTGAACGACTGGAGGCGGGGCAACAGCATGCTGCTGCCACGCCTCCGTCATCCGTGCTCGGGTGTACGGATTCAGCTTTGAGCCGTAGTTGGACCGCTTTCTGGATGAAGGGATTGTTGGACTGCCCACGATGGGGACGGAAAAAAGTAGCTAATAATGTTTTCAGGAACACGATGTGAGCATCAGCACTGTAAGAAAAAAAAAAAAGAGAAAAAGACTTACAATAAAACACAGCACATCTTTTGGGGTATTTACACTGCAGTGATTCACAAAAATAATGGCTTGTGAAAGAGTTTTGGGCCAATTGCTAGAACTATCACTTGCCTCTAGTAGTAGACCGATATATTGCCATGGCCGATATTTGGCATTTTTAAAATATCTGCGTCGGCCGATATGTTTTTCTGATTGTGTTAGAAGCGGGACTTTTATTTTGACGGGTGGCACTGAAAACGCCAGTGCCTGAGAACATCACTTCTTTCTTTTCATTCTGTCTTCATTAGTTTACGGCCTCTGTTTAACGGTCATATCTAATACGTTATAATATAGAGCTGTTAAATAAAGAAAGTACACGGTTTGCCAAAAAGTACAGTGTTTGACATTGTGTCGCCATGAGCTGCAGGGTTTAATATGGATGTGTATGCACATGTTTTTTTACTCTTATAGTTCTCATACTCTCATTTGTTTCCCCTTCACATGCATTATACGGCTGACAGACTGCAACAGTTGGGAGTTAAAAATCTTAATTTGTGTTCTACTGAAGAAACAGTCACCTGTATCTTGGATGCCCTGGGGGTAAGCAGATAAACATCAAATTTTCATTTTTGGGTGAACTATCCTTTTAAAGGATTAGTTCACTTTAAAATGAAAATCCTGATGCTTCCAAGATTTATAATGGGAGTGAATGGGGCCCACAAGATTGAAGCTCAAAAAGTGCATATATCCATCATATAAGTACTCCACGCGGAAGCGTTTATTTTAGTATGAATATGGCTATATAAATGCCATTTTTGCATAAAATTTATGACGTTCAGGTAAGGCCATCTGAAGCAAATCAATGGGAAGAAAGTGTAATGCCTCTCGCAGTTCAAAGCGCTTATGATACGTACAACGTCATGCCAGTTTTTTTTTTTTTTTGTAAGTTGAATATAGAAGGCGGTCTAGAAGAAGCTAGATATTTTACTTCATAACGTGTTAAATATGGATATTTTTCTTAAACGCATCACTTCACTTCAGAAGGCCTTTATTAACCCCCCGGAGCCGTGTGGAGTAAGTTTATGATGGATGGATGCACCTTTTGAGCTTCAAATTCGTGAGCCCCGTCACTCCCATTATAAAAGCTTGGAAGTGTCAGGTTATTTATTAATATAACTCTAATTGTGTTCATCAGAAAGAAGAAAGTCATATAAACCTATTGGATGGCTTGAGGGCAAATCACAAAAATCATGGTAATTTTCATTTTAAAGTTAAATAATCCTTTAAAACGTGTGCAGCCAGTGAAAATGTTGGCAAGACGAATAAAAAAATCTGAACTACTGGTCTGACTGGGACAGAATAAAATATCCCTATTGTACAATACGAGTCCTAACACTGACTGAGGCTTGCATCATAAAGCTGACCAGAAGTCATAATTTTGACTTCATAGTCTTGGCTAGCTGGTCTGCAAGGAGATCTGCATCATTTCCACCAATGCACTGAAAATCATACTAATCTAGAATCTTATCTGAGCACTCAAACAGGCTAACAATAAACAACTATTATTAATGAAGTGAACAACAAATGAAATCTGACAAATCACAGACCACTTTATCCTAATAATAACAGGTTGAAGTATATGTCTGGTACACCTTATGTTTCAAGCTGGATAAGCGAAATGGACTTGCATCACAGAACGTGCATACGATGCCCAAAATGCTAAGTAGGTAGCACACTCGTTTTTGAGACCGTCTTATTGTCTCACATTAATAACCAGTGTGTATAAAATGGGTACCGCTGTGCCAAACCATGCATGCTTTGTTATTAAAATGTAATATATAAAGATACCGACTGACGCATTTGTTTACACACAATTTGTTCAAACATATTCGCGGTTTTTATCGCGTGAATAAAAGCCGGTGAGATAATTTAAACATTAATCAGCATGAATATTCATATCCAACACAATATCAATAGCTTATAAAACAGGGGGATTTTTAAGGCACCTGGATGAGAACACAAACACATAGCATTGCAAAACGGCTAACGAATATTTGCAAGCTGACTAGCAGGCCAACGGTAGCTTTGCAACACACACATCCTTCTAAATTATGTTCAGATAAGCATATTACCTTTTTTTTCAGAAAAGGATTCCGCGCGTGTTTATTCTCGTGAATATAAATTCAACGAAGAAAAGGCTTATGGCGTTTCTAAAGGCCGTAAATCGTCCGCCGATCCGCGGTCTCTGCTAGGCCGCACCCCTGGCCAGTGCCTGCAAAAAACATGAAAACCATGCAAAACTCTCCGAATCTCTCCTGGATTGTTCCGTAAAACCCCGATAACAGTATGTTCGGTGTTTGCAGCGCATTTAGGGGAGCTGGCTGGATAGGAAAGCCCAGCCCATAGTGCGTTTTATTTCGGGCTTAGATCGCTGACCACCGAAACCCCCGACAGCCGCACGGGAACCTGAATAGCACATAATTGGCATCCTCACAAAACATACCGGAACTTCGTAAAAAAAAAAATGTAAAACGGCATTTATATAGTCATATTCGTACTAAAATAAACGCTATTATCACTCCGTAAAATGTGTTTATCACTCTGTTTTAGGGTACGTTATAGGCTGAGTGTTTATTTTATTAGAATGCTTTTTGGGGATTACTGTAATGCCAGGGTAATAGTTAGCAAAAAATCAACATCAACATTTTGTTCGAATGAACACCCTATGCTGGTGTAGCATTACTGAGTTGCAATGTTGTCTACGGATGCGCTTTGTTTTTGTTGTTTGTCTTTTTTTTAAAGTGCGAAATGCAAAAAAGTCGGAACCATTTGAATCAATGTTTGTTGTAGTGGGACGCTGTGTTGAAACACCGTTTGTTTTTTTATAACGGGAGGTCCGAATCATTTGAATCGGTTCTTTCAAACTGTTAGTTTCAAAGAACCGGTTCTTACGCACTCATGTATAAAACCATTTAAGAAAACACATTTAAAATATATAATACTATGTCTTTGTAGATGTATATTTACGTTCTGTTTTGTTCTTGGTGTTCAATAAAAAACGAAACAAAATTATATCTACAACCAACATGGTTTTGTCTGCGTGTTGATATAAAGCTGTCATACAAGCTGTCTTAATTATATTTTCTGTACATTTTTTTTTATATTCGGTTAAGTTAACACAACTTTATAACGCCGTCGGCTCAATCCGGTTCAATCCAAAGACCGTAAAGATCGTCGTTCAATCCTTGACTCGAGAACCGTTTGGAAAGCTTCTTTCTGAAATGTGAAAGAATAACCGGCCAAGGCTGGTGTCATATGTGAACCGGTTCAACTGATGCACTGTAAGATCCGATTCAAAAGAATGATTCGTTAGCGAATCCCATTGTTTGAGGCGCTTTGCACACGACGATAAAAGTGTCGTCACATATCTGAGATGGTGTTTTTAATATTTGTTCTGCCTTAGTATGATTGTCAATTACAGTAGTAGCAGTTCTGAAGATGAAACTGAAAACTCTTCAAAAAATGATTCCTCACCTCCAAGGAAAAGAGGAAAACTTGAGAATGAAAGCAGGTTTGGTGCGTTTGATCCTCTGTGGTTTAGTTTTATATTGATTTGTATTCCTAGGGCTCTAAGTTCTTCTTCTACCCGAATAGCACCAGTGACCCTTTGGATCATGGATCTGTTAAAAGCAAAGCAGACAAATCAGCCCACTTGACACCTCGCCTGCCTCTTCCTGAGAGTGTAAAGGAGATGTTCAGAGAATCAGAAGAACAGTGGGCCGATAAAAGAGATGAGCACGGAGGGCGACTGCGGTCCTTCCAGCATGAGCGGGGCAACTGGGCTACATACGTGTTCTTTCCTTGTAAGCATTTTGCCTGAGTGTATTTCGATTGATACTGTAATTTCTCTCTGAATGACCTTTAACCCTTTTTAGATGATCCTGAGGAAGCCTTTCTGGAGGTACTCAATGAAATGATGGTGGTTGCGGCAACTTATGACATCCCTCTGACCCTATCTGAAGAATTTCACCTCAGTCTCTCAAAGACGGTGGTTCTGCGGCATCACTGGATTCAACCGTTTATCCAGTCCATTCGGACTGGTTTGACACATTTCCAGAAGTCTGTGCTATTTAATCAACACCTCATTGTTTCATTAAAACATATGTCAGTTGCTGGGTATCTAAGTCAGGTTGTTTCCTCAGGTTTCTCTGCTTGGCTGATAAACTGATGGTGTATTCTAATGCTGAAAAGACTAGGTATATCATTATTCTTGCTTTTAATTACCAAACTAGGCTGTGTATCATTTATTTCAATGTTTTAATGGCATAAAGTTCACGCAGGACCTTCCTTGGTTTGGAAATCTCCTCTGGACAAACTCAAATGCTTGAGCTCATCAAAATAGTGGATCAAACAATGAAAGAATTCAACCTCAGCACCTTTTATAAGGTAAAAACATGGCATTGGTATCATATTTATGAACAAATTTAGATCAAATTTCATGTAACAGCCTCCTCTACTTATTATAGGAGCCTTCTTTCCACATAAGCCTAGCTTGGTGTGTGGGTGACCACACGGAAAGTCTGAAAAAGGCATGTTTATCAGAATTGCAGGTAGGAACCCAAAGAGATCTGCATCACAAACTAAACATGAAGTATTAATTAAAGGTAAAGGTCGAGGAGTTGGGGTGTTTTTGATCTGAATTATAATAAACTATGATTTTACTTTTCAGAGTCTCATTGATGCTCATGAAGACGGGGCGTTTCACATACGGCTCAACTGCACAGAGCTTCGCTGCAAAACGGGAAATAAAGTCTTTCATTTCGCCCTCCAATGATCTTGAAACTATGGAAGCTTATTTCTGTCACAAAATTAAAATAAAAAAAGGTAATTGTGACTTTTTTCCCCCTAGTTTATATCTCACAATTCAATTAGGAAAAAGTGAGTCACAATAATCATTTTTATATTTACTTTGATGGAAATGAGCTTCCATATGAAACGGTTTAGTAGTGATGTGGATTTTGTGGGTTGAATATAATGAAAGATTGGCACTAAATAATAACTATGATGCATGAAATGTTTCTTTAAGTTATTACAATTTTGGTCAAGTGCATTTTATTGTACATAATTGCAACAATGTGATTTTTCACTAAACATGTACACAACTGTCTGTTGTTTGAGGCGAGAAAGTCATGCTCATGTTTAGTATTGCATTTTCCCATCAAATGTTACCATTACCTGTTTATGAGCAACACACCACATCCTGAAACTGAAAGACTAAGTTTAACTTTCCATAGTTGGTGTTGTTCTTTTACAGAACTTAATCTTACAACCTCAATTCAACAACAAAAAAAGCACAAATCATTGTTCAATATATTCAAGAGCAGACTTTGTTCATATGTAACATGAGTTAACCCAACCTGGGCTGTGGCACAGATGCAGTCAAGAGAGGTTAAGCTGATGTAAATTGAGCAACAATGAGATATCCAGTAGTTGGGTTGCACATTCTACATTCAAGAGAATCTGATAAAAATACATAAATCAATACTGGTCACAGACAACCTGATAAATAGCCACTTGTTAGTAAGATCGACAGACATACTGCAGTGTCAGTACAATTTGGATAGAAACATTTAAAAAAGCACAAGATATAATCGGTACATTGAAGAAGTTGTGGCTATAGGAGGTTAAAGGTTTAAAAAGGTTAAAAACAATTAAATTTAAAAAGTGTAATTGACAAGGATTAACGGCAGGCAATTGCTATTTCACATTAAACATCTGGAAATTGATTATTTTAATGTGCTGTAAAAATGTTAATTTTAGATCTGAATTGATGAGGAGGATTTTTTTTTTTACATTTCTGTAAATGCTGATTGTGCCCAACCATAGATGACTATTTTACGTTGATGTCCTGCTAAACCTGAATTCCACAATAAGGGAACTCCTTATAAGGAAAATCCTCCAGAAGTGATCAACATCCACCCAAAAAGAAGAACCGAGTCCTGTCTGTTTGGCAAACCAGAACCGTCACGTCAAAGTTAAAGAGGGGAAGTGTGAAGCCTCTAGGCCATCACGGTGAAAACAGCACTTCTTTGATGTAGTTAACCGTGGTTATGTTCAACAGCATGGCGACGTGCTCGTTCCCGGGCAGCTCTAACATTTGGACAGGCTGTTTCTGCTGGCTTTTCCAGCGTTTACATTGCGTAGAGCTCAACAGGTTGACTGTTCCGTCTCCGTCCCCGTTGATGACGGCGGGGTCTACATCTGGGAAGTTTGTGTAATTGTAGCCCTGAGGTGTGGGAATGCCGCTGCCATAAAGACAGTGGACAGGAACGCCCGGAGGCTGAAGTGCACTGACCAGCGGTTCTGTGTTCTTCCTCATGGCCCAGCCATCCTCATAGTCAATATCTTTGAAGAAGCGCTGATAGTCTTGGACTGTGTAGCTGGCGTTGGGGGTGGAAACCAGGACCATGTCCTTGGGCCAGGAGTGGGCGTAGGGGAAGAGCCAGACTGTGGAGACGGCCGTTCGCTGCTGGGTGCGGATTTTTAGAGGACTGATGACGGGAATGCGGTTGTTGTCGCCTGTGATAAACACAATCAAATGAGTGGTTGTAAATGGGTTTTAAAATGAAATCAAAATGGACAATTCTCCATTTTGTTTTTACAGAATATTGCAGTGCTTATTATAAATTATTTACGTCATTATTTTTTCAAAATCATACGCCCTCATAATCTTCATATCAAAATATCTTCATATCGAGAGCCGGGACAACCTGTCACTCGCATGAGATTAACCAATAGCAAACAATGATCAAACCTTCCAATCAATTCCCAATAGACAAAAATAAGTCCCACTCTATGTTTTTGTCTTGTATATCCAAGTGAGATGGCTTCTTAAACATCATTATAGGGAAGAAAAGACAATAGCAAATTAGTTTCATTAACCAAAACCTTGCTTACTCGAGGTATGCTGGTTCAAAAAACGCGTCCGGAAGTACGTTCAGACAACCCAGAGTATGTTCCTGGTTAACTTATAAGACATTCTCAACAGAGCGATGAATCGATGATTCACCATGGAAACAGACGCCAAGATAAAGCGCACCATTCTACTTCCTTTCCTCTTTTGTTTAATGGCGATTTACATAACCTACTTAGTGCACATCGCCACCTATTTGGTGGTTGTGCACTCATTTTTTTCAATATCTTCGTTTAAAAAGTAATCTTTATTCACTGAGAATAAGGATTATATTGTGTGTTTGATGCTAATTAATTGAATGCAGATCCATGTGTGAGATGACAATACATTTTTTATATATTTGTATTGAATTAACATTTAAACAAACATTTCCTTGTTATAATAGTGCTTTAGAATTAATATATAATATTATATAACTAACTATATAACAAATTTGGTTATATTAATATAACTACATTAATTATATAACACACATCTGAATACCTCTTAAGCAAACTAACACTGGAACATAACTTGCTCCGGAGCTTGCTACTTACATACCCTGAAAGTTACCTCCATTTTTGGAACCAAAACTTGAGGTTATCCGCTTACTTACTCTTAAACATACCGAGGTATGGCACATAACCTGCTTTCTGGAATACACCCAGGACAGTTGTTTCACCATGACAGTTTTAACTTTATGCCCTCAAAAAAAATATGTCAAAATTAATTTTAATTCAGAAAGTAAAGGTGTATTCAAGTCATTGTATATGCAAGTTGCATTTTTAATGTATTTAAACAGCAACGAGCGCAATTTACAATGGAAAACGACAAGCCTTATACTATAAGTTGATCAGCTACTGCATACGTTTGCAATGTTTTTATTGGCAAGGCAGTTTAGGTTCGGTAAAATCTGCGACAGTTCATTTGCTGACTTTTATGGCTACAATAAGCTGTGTTTTCCACCATCTGGCAACCCAAGGTTGTCGAAATACTATTGGGTAAATTGGCAGTGGGCGGGATCACGCATTCCAAAACATTCACAATCATTCTGACACGGAACATACATTTCAAAGTTGAATAACTGGCTGTAGCTTGGTTTTTCAGAGAAACAAGTATTTGAACTTAGCATACTATGATTTTTTTAATGCTTTAGTACAGTAGGGATGGCTCGATACCACAATTTTGGCTTCGTTACGGCACCACAATCTAATACCGAAGTACCGATATTAAATCGATACCATCACAGGGTCTGAATTTTGGTGCATAATTTTACTCACTCTCGCAAGTTTGGGGTTTATGAAGCGGGAAATTACCGCAAATGGTTATTATTGAATTAATCAACAAAGATTATCACATCACATCAAATCAGGCATTTGGAAACTTTCTTGTGAGAAGTGATTTCAGCAATGCTGCACGTCTCCCTTCTCTAGCTCTCAAAATTTGCAAATTGCTTCTGGCTTCAAAAGACATCGCACCTGCACTATAAAAGCAATCTGTGCGTTCCGATGCAACACTTTCGCTGTCGTTTCGGGAGTGCTGACGGAAATCACTTGCCCGCGTCTTTTTAACCCTTGCCAATTTGAACATGCAAGCGATTTTATAGCATTTCGTAATACATGGTATGGGAGCTCTTTAAGAGAGTTTTCTTTAAGAGAGCCTAAAGAGCTCACACATTCCAAATTAAGTTGTTTTTCTTAGTCAATGTCGATCTCTTAATGTCTTGTACAAGTCAGGAATGGCAAGTGACAGATGCTTGGCAAAGTTTGATGGTTCTTCAGCAGTTTTATAAGCAAAGTAATTCCAAATTTCACATCTACTCCTGTCTTTATTAATTAGTTTTGGGCGTGTTGAGTGAGATTCAACTGCTGTATTAATTTTGTTCTGTGTTGCCACATTTGCGGTTTCACGTCAGTTTGGGTAGGGCACTGTAACCTAGCGGTGAACTTCTGAACAGCAGCATATACCGAAATGAGCAAAATCATGATATTGTACCGTTTGAAATAAAATATAAGTGAGGAAAATAAGTATTTGAACACCCTGCTATTTTGCAAGTTCTCCCCCTTAGGAGGGGTCTGAAATTGTCATCGTAGGTGCATGTCCACTGTGAGAGACATCATCTAAAAAAATAAAATCCAGAAATCACAATGTATGATTTTTTAACTATTTATTTGTATGAAACAGCTGCAAATAAGTATTTGAACACCTGAGAAAATCAATGTTAATATTTGGTACAGTAGCTTTTGTTTGCAATTACAGAGGTCAAACGTTTCCTGTAGTTTTTCAGCAGGTTTGCACACACTGCAGGAGGGATTTTGGCCCACTCCTCCACACAGATCTTCTCTAGATCAGTCAGGTTTCTGGCCTGTCGATGAGAAACACGGTGTTTGAGCTCCCTCCAAAGATTCTCTATTGGGTTTAGGTCTGGAGACTGGCTAGGCCACGCCAGAACCTTGATATGCTTCTTACAGAGCCACTCCTTGGTTATCCTGGCTGTGTGCTTCGGGTCATTGTCATGTTGGAAGACCCAGCCTCAACCCATCTTCAATGCTCTAACTAAGGGAAGGAGGTTGTTCCCCAAAATCTCGCAATACTTGGCCCCAGTCATCCTCTCCTTAATACAGTGCAGTCACCCTGTCCCATGTGCAGAAAAACACCCCCAAAGCATGATGCTACCACCCCCACCCCCATGCTTCACAGTAGGGATGGTGTTCTTGGGATGGTACTCATCATTCTTCTTCCTTTTTTATGACCAAAAAGTTCTATTTTGGTCTCATCTGACCACATGACTTTCTCCCATGACTCCTCTGGATCATCCAAATGGTCATTGTCAAACTTAAGATGGGCCTTGACATGTGCTGGTTTAAGCAGGGGAACCTTCCGTGCCATGCATGATTTCAAACCATGACGTCTTAGTGTATTACCAACAGTAACCTTGGAAACGGTGGTCCCAGCTCTTTTCAGGTCATTGACCAGCTCCTCCCGTGTAGTTCTGGGCTGATTTCTCACCTTTCTTAGGATCATTGAGACCCAGTCCGAGGGAGATTGACAGTCATGTTTAGCTTCTTCCATTTTCTAATGATTGCTCCAACAGTGGACCTTTTTTCACCAAGCTGCTTGGCAATTTCCCTGTAGCCCTTTCCAGCCTTGTGGAGGTGTAAAAATTTTTTCTCTAGTGTCTTTGGACAGCTCTTTGGTCTTGGCCATGTTAGTAGTTGGATTCTTACTGATTGTATGGGGTGGACAGGTGTCTTTATGCAGCTAACGACCTCAAACATGTGCATTTAATTTAGGATAATAAATGGAGTGGAGGTGGACATTTTAAAGGCAGACTAACAGGTCTTTGAGGGTCAGAATTATAGCTGATAGACAGGTGTTCAAATACTTATTTGCAGCTGTATCATACAAATAAATAGTTAAAAAAATCATATATTGTGATTTCTGGATTTTTTAAATTTAGATTATGTCTCTCACAGTGGACATGCACCTACGATGACAATTTCAGACCCCTCCATGATATCCAAGTGGGAGAACTTGCAAAATAGCAGGGTGTTCAAATACTTATTTTCCTCACTGTAAACCGGTATTTTCTCAGTATACCGCGCATCCCTTTAGTAAAAATAATTACATACAGCACCTTTAATTCAGCGAAATTTCATTCAACAACAAATTTAGCCCGTACCTGTTGCCATAACTCTCAGAGTTTTGGCCACTCCAGCCCATGGAGGCCCTAGAGAAACAAATGCCTTGATGTACCGGTCCTTCCAAGCCTGTGGTTGTTGATTAAGGAAATAGAGTGTGTACATGTTCCCCATACTGTGTGCGATGAGGACCACAGGACCTCCAGCCTTATTAGCCATCTCCTCAATCATCTGCTGCAGACGCAAGAAGTACTCCTTATTCTCATCTACAGGTACAGATCAGGGAGGGAAAAAATGTCCAATTTAGACATTAAGACAAGAACCAACATGTTTCCCATAACTTTGTTTTTGTGCATAAATAGAAGAAGATCCTCACTTGGGGCTTTACGCCAGTCATAGGGGGCACCTCGAACATCGTCGTCTCTGGTATACCCCCAATCAACCAGTGCTTGTACTATAGTGAAGAAGTACATGCCTGAAACAGACAAAGATCTCTTCAAACAACAGTTACCAATCGACAAATTGATATAATTAGATAAAACCCAGTTTCCACTCACCCACACTCCGTTTACTGGGATCCAGATATTCCAAACTATATGTCTTTCCAAACCCAGGCACTTTGACATCCACCCCCGGAGGAGCTTCAGTAAGGTGGGTTGTACGATTGTACAGTAGCCTTTAAACAAAATAGATGCTGATGATGTATTTGCATATTTAAAGCAATCCAAAGAAGCAAAAGCTTGCTTTCAATATCAAAAAAACATATGTCTATTAAAAGGATAGTTCTCCCAAAAATGAAAATTCTGTCATTAATTTATCACACTCATGTCGTTCCAAAACCTTTTGTTCATCTTCAGAACACAAATGAAGATCTATTTGATGAAATCTGAGAAGAAAAAAAATCTTATAGACTGCTACGCAACTACCACTTTTGACACTTCAAAATGTTAAAACTAATCCATGTGAATCGAGCAGTTAGTCCAAATTTCTAAAGAGACACCACTGCTTTATATGATGAACAGATTAAATTAAGGCTTTTATTCACATAAACATTGATCAACAAACATAAACGTTCTGTGTAACACGAGAATGAACCTCATCGATTCTTGCTGAAGCTCAAACGTGCTGCGTAACACAAGAATGAACCTCATTGGTTCTTGCTGAAGCTCAAACGTGCTGTGTAACACAAGAATGAACCTCATTGGTTCTTGAGGAAGCTCAAAAGTGCTGCATAACACAAGAATGAACCTCATTGGGCTGCGTAACACGAGAATGAACCTCATTGGTTCTTGCTGAAGCTCAAACGT
Source organism: Romanogobio albipinnatus (assembly GCA_023566225.1). Classification (NCBI taxonomy): domain Eukaryota; kingdom Metazoa; phylum Chordata; class Actinopteri; order Cypriniformes; family Gobionidae; genus Romanogobio; species Romanogobio albipinnatus. The sequence goes on along the minus strand of CM042262.1, from coordinate 25,191,859 downwards.
GCTGCGTAACACAAGAATGAACCTCATTGGGTCTTGCTAAAGCTCAAACGTGCTGCATAACACGAGAATGAACCTCATTGGTTCTTGAGGAAGCTCAAATGTGCTGCATAACACAAGAATGAACCTCATTGGTTCTTGAGGAAGCTCAAACGTGCTGCATAACACAAGAATGAACCTCATTGGTTCTTGAGGAAGCTCAAAAGTGCTGCATAACACAAGAATGAACCTCATTGGGCTGCGTAACACGAGAATGAACCTCATTGGTTCTTGCTGAAGCTCAAACGTGCTGCGTAACACGAGAATGAACCTCATTGGTTCTTGCTGAAGCTCAAACGTGCTGCGTAACACAAGAATGAACCTCATTGGTTCTTGCTGAAGCTCAAACATGCTGCATAACACAAGAATGAACCTCATTGGTTCTTGAGGAAGCTCAAATGTGCTGCATAACACAAGAATGAACCTCATTGGTTCTTGAGGAAGCTCAAAAGTGCTGCATAACACAAGAATGAACCTCATTGGGCTGCGTAACACGAGAATGAACCTCATTGGTTCTTGCTGAAGCTCAAACGTGCTGCGTAACACAAGAATGAACCTCATTGGGTCTTGCTAAAGCTCAAACGTGCTGCATAACACAAGAATGAACCTCATTGGTTCTTGCTGAAGCTCAAACATGCTGCATAACACAAGAATGAACCTCATTGGTTCTTGCTGAAGCTCAAACATGCTGCATAACACAAGAATGAACCTCATTGGTTCTTGCTGAAGCTCAAACGTGCTGCATAACACAAGAATGAACCTCATTGGGCTGCGTAACACAAGAATGAACCTCATTGGGCTGCGTAACACAAGAATGAACCTCATTGGTTCTTGAGGAAGCTCAAATGTGCTGCATAACAAGAATTAACCTCATTGGTTCTTGAGGAAGCTCAACTGTGCTGCATAACACAAGAATGAACCTCATTGGTTTTCGCACGTCAAGTGAACATGCTTGAGCTTCTGTTTACCACAACTGATGAGTGAGTTGATGAAGCGTCAAAATGGTAGTTGCGTAGATGTCAAATCAAATCAAATCAAATCACTTTATTTGTCACTCTACATATGCACAAGTGCAACAGTAGGTGAAATTCTTAGGTGCAGTTCCGAGCAACATAGTAGTCATGACATGACATGTACAACATTTAAAGCAGCATCAGATTACACATCTGATGCGCACACAATTACTCACAGCACAGTATACACTACAATAAACAATAAATAATTTACACAATGTGAGTGTAGTTCTCACAGCTTAACCAATATACACATACTTACAATATACATATACTTTAAACAATATACACTAAAACATACACTAAACAATATACATTACGCTATAATAGTAATAATAATATACAATGTATAGTATAAAATATTATTCACAGATTGAAAAATTTAAATCCAAAGTGCAATAGATGCTGTATGATAAATAAATGTGTATATAATGTGTGTGTATCTACAGTGGGTTGTGCTGAGTGATATTCTGTCCAGTGTGTGTTATGATCCTGATGGATCAGGAGTTAAGTAGTCTGATTGCTTGTGGGAAGAAGCTGTTCTGGAGTCGGCTGGTGCGTGTTCTGATGCTGCGGTACCGTCTGCCTGATGGCAGCAGTGAGAGCAGCCCATGGTTCGGGTGGCTAGAGTCTCTGATGATCCTCTTAGCTCTCTTCACACACCGCCTGGCGTAAATGTCCTGGAGGGAGGGAAGCTCACCTCCGATGATGCAGCTGGCCGTGCGCACTACCCTTTGCAGGGCCTTGCGGCTGCGGGCGGTACTGTTGCCGTACCAGGTGGTGATACAGCCAGTCAGCAGACTCTCTATGGTGCAGGTGTAGAAGCGTGTGAGGATGTGGCGGTTCATTCCAAACCTCCTCAGCCGTCGCAGGAAGAAAAGGCGCTGATGAGCCTTCTTCACAACGGCCTCAGAGTGGACGGACCATGAGAGTTCCTCTGTGATGTGGACACCGAGGAACTTGAAGCTGCTGACTCTCTCCACCGGTGCTCCATCGATGGTGATGGGGCGGTGTTCTCTCTCATTCCTCCTGAAGTCGACCACCAGCTCCTTGGTCTTGCTGACGTTGAGGGAGAGGTTGTGCTCCTGACACCACCGTGTCAGAGTGTGCACCTCCTCTCTGTAGGCCGTTTCATCATTGTCGGTGAGAAGACCTACCACCGTCGTATCGTCAGCAAACTTGATGATGGTGTTGGAGCTGTGGGTTGCCACACAGTCATGTGTGTACAGGGAGTACAGGAGTGGGCTGAGAACGCAGCCCTGAGGGGCTCCAGTGTTGAGAGTCAGTGGTGAGGAGATGTTACTGCCCATTCTGACCACCTGGCGTCTGTTTGACAGGAAGTCCAGGATCCAGCTGCATAACAGGCTGTTTAAGCCTAGAGCCCGGAGTTTCCCGTCAAGTATGGAGGGCACAATGGTGTTGAATGCTGAGCTGTAGTCCACAAACAGCATTCTCACATATGTGTTCCTCTTTTCCAGGTGGGAGAGAGCAGTGTGTATAGTGGATGAAATGGCATCATCAGTGAAACGGTTTGTGCGGTATGCAAACTGCAGTGGGTCCAGTGAGGGGGGGAGAACAGAGCAGATGTGGTTTCTGATTATTCTTTCAAAGCATTTGCTGATGATGGGGGTCAGAGCAACAGGACGCCAGTCGTTTAAGCAGGTGGTTTTTGATTGCTTAGGTACAGGAACAATAGTGGACGTTTTAAAGCATGTGGGGACCACAGACAGGGAGAGGGACAGGTTAAAAATGTCCGTGAAGACTCCAGCCAGTTGGTGCGCGCACGCTCTGATCACACGGCCGGGAATGCCGTCTGGACCCGCAGCTTTACGGACGTTCACCCGCCGGAAGGATCGGGTTACATCCGCGACAGATACGGAAAGGTCAATGGAGGGACAGAAAGCTCTCAGATTTAATCAAATCGACCTTCATTTGTGTTCCGAACATGAAAAAGTCTTACGGGTTTGGAACGACATGAGGGTGAGTAATTAATGACAGAATTTTCATTTTTGGGTGAACCATCTCTTTAATTTCACATTCAATCGAGTGCATTAGTGCCCGCCCATTTTTTTTCAGCAGCACTTTTTTTTTTTTTTTCTGTATAGCATCATGGGTAATGTAGTGTTTGACCACAAATTCAGCTGTTAAACATGCTTATTTTAAAAATAAGTTGAAATAATGCAGACTGATGGCTTCAGCAAAAGCATATACCATTGATTAACAATCAATATAGCTCACAGTAGGTCTGTTTTTAAAAGGTTTATAAATGATCGCTAATCTCTATGGAGAAAACTAATTGAGTTTTTAATTCCGGAACTAGACTTTTGCTCGCTATAAAAGGTTGTTGCAGAAAAAGGAAGCTTGTTTTACAAAATGGTATAGATTTCATATGCCAGTCATACATCACATGCACAACTTCCGGTTTCAGCCACCCTTTTACCCTTTACCTCATGTTATCAATCCAGCAGTCAATGGCCACCGGCACAAGAAGCTCCAGGTTAAGCCATAGCGTGAAGTAGTCATCGGTCTTCTTATAGCAGATGTAGTGCACTACACTAGGTTTGTCCAGTTTCGCTTCAAGCTGATTCCCAAGATCTCCTGGAACTATGGATAAATCATGTATAATCTTTTGAGTGTCCATTTTAATGTTATGGTGACTGACTTTAATTTTAATTTTTTTTACTGACTTTAGATATGATCAAAGAATCACTGATTAATAAGACTTGACACTATCACCATTCAAAAGAGTTTGCCTACTTATCACCTCCTGATTAAACATCTCTATCATCAACAATCTCTGCAAGTTTGGTCTACTTTGAAGCATTTTTAACCCCCACTATATTTACAAGTATAGTTTCCTGCAAAGTTTACGTGTCTTTATACCACATTCAAGACATTTTTGTGCTCCTACTATCAGGTGCCGTGTAAATACCGGCTTGTCAAATAGTGTACTTAAAAGTGTGCTTTAGATATTATTGTAGACATTTTTGTAGGGATAATGTATTTAAGTTATCTTTTATTGCCAAATAATGATCTAGTGTAAATTGACACACGAAGACAAACCTTTTTCCACAAAAAGTAGGTTTTTGGGTTGTTTCGAACTCGAGATGGTTTCAAGTGAAAATGTTTTTTGGAACACAACCGCATAACCATAACCTGAGAATCTGCTATCATGTTTCAAAACACAGTCTTTAGTAATAGTTATGGTAAGATATGGTAATACATTGTACCTGAGTATATCATTATGACAGTACCATGTCAAAAACTTCTTTCTTTTTTCTTCTTGAACGAGTACGTATATTTCTTAATTTATAAAATGTTAGCATACATTTTATAATTTTCCAATAGGGGATTAAAAGATGACAAATAATAGTTATTTTCTTGTTTTACTACGACCGGTTTCGCCATCAAGTGACCCTGAATAAGTCTTTTTTTTTTTTTTACTCAGGTCATATGACGCGTCATATGAGAAACCGCCAAAGCGAAAATAAACAGATACAAAGAAGAAAATGGCAGAAAACAAGACCGTATAAACACAATACAAATCCAATATATAAAAGTCAATCGGTTATATGTTGGATTTGTGTTGTGTTTATAGTGTTGGACCAGGTTGACTTCTTTGACAGCTTTACTGAAAAAGTATACATCGCCTTAAAACGCTCGCAGTTGTCTGGTCACGTGCATTAAACGGTTATTAAAATATCGACTCCTTTCAATAGTTAAGCAACTAATATCTGGTTATAAATACATGAATATATTGAAAACACTATAAGATACATGGATACACACACAACTGTACATCATGTAATAGGTTATATAACAAAATCTAATGTTCACGCAAGCGCTGTCTAAACAACATTTTTGGCATTTCAACATTTAAGCATCCGAATTACAATTAGTGTTGCCTAGGTAGGCGGCACACTAGGTTTTGAAACACAGACCGTGTGACAGTTCATCATGAGACAAGTAAACAACTGTGTTTTGTGTCAAGAACAGAAAAGCAACAGGACATTACAACAAAAAGGATGTGTTGTAACACACGAACTTACTGAGAACAACAGGCGGTCGATCCGGGCACACTTTCCCCGGTGAGCATTTCAAACTTCTGCTGTCGGTGGAAGACACCAACAACAACAAACACAGCTGGAGAATCGCGAGGTTCAACCGATGACAGGGAAGCATCTCTTTCAGTGGCGCACAGCTCTGCTGGATTACAGGATCAACATTTGTGTTTATCTGTCCATCATGAGGTGTAGGAGTGATCTGAGAAGTGTCTCTTCTGGATCTGAGCAACAGCGACTGGGAAGAACACAATTTGACTATCAAGCAATAGGTGTTTTTAAAGCAGCTAGACGCGAATAAACAATGGCAGAACACATCGAGTCGGTGGGCGGAGCTTTGCAAGGCAAGTCGATTATGGCAAGCCTGCAAGAATTGATTTTTATTTTTATGCAATATAAATTACACAACTATGCTACCACAAGGGCTGTCTGTATGTAATTTATGTTTCAGAATAAAACGTGAAAACATATTCAAATAATATTTACCACAGAGAGAGAACATTTGCCTGAACAACATTATCTAGTTTTACTTTTACAGATTATCTGAATAATATAAATTGTGTATTAAATGAGACATGCTAAATAAGTATTATTTATATGCTAGCATAGCCTATTCATATTTTGAATGAGCTTTTATTTTTATATATTTTTAGTTTTCATTCGAGTTGAAGTTTTAGTAATGTTGTTAGTGCTTTTGAAATGTTAAAAAATTACTCTCTGTAGCTTTATATGCTAGTAATTTTAGCATTCAATTTAAAATTGAATTGAAGTTTTTCATCTAATGTGATTTTTATTTTATTTCAGCAACTAAAACCATAAAAACATGGGGAACAACTTGAAATAAAATAAACATTTAAAAAACCCTTAAAAAGTTCTAAAACGTAAAACTTTATAGACATTTTAAAAAAAATGACAAAAATACACAAAACTGTGCACTACTAATGGAATGATGAAGCTTAATACATTTGTTTAATAATAATATTTGAATGAAAATGTGTGTATTGTGTAGGATGCATTAAAATGTATAGTCAAGCAATAAAAACGTATAATCAAAAGGCACTCAAATTTCGCTTTAGTGAGCATGTAGACACGACTGAAGGGAATGATCATTGAATTATTGTCATGTTGCACATGCAGGTTGCTTTGTTTCACTCTGTGTGAGGATGATGATCAAAGATCATAGAGATTTGAGGAAAAAACAGATACTACCAAACCAAGTTACTGATTAAAGGAATCCTATACTGCCAAAATATCTATATTTCAAAAGAAACAATCAATTATTTTTCTCCAAAAAGCAAAGAAAGATTTCCTGGCAAAACGACTGTCCATTTCTATGTGTACTCTGAACCTTTGTCTAACATGTTTTAATTTGTCTGCAAAAAGCTGATGTTTGTCCGACTTAGAACTACTAAACCAGTTCAAAGGTTACAGAGCTCAACAAATATTATCAGTGCTGTGTACAGACAGGCGTTCAAATAACAAGGACCAATAATATGGATAAATATATTTTTATATTTAGAGTATGCAGCCGTTTAACTAGTAGTTTAACAATGTCACAGCCTAAAAAAATATGATCCTTTTAAAAAATGTGATTAACATATATCAGTAGCATAGACAGTTTAAGTTATGCTACCTTATACAAACATCTAGAACAGTTTATACTTTAAGAGCCATGGTGTCTATAATCTTTAATGTACAGATTAAATACATTTGAAAAATTCTGTAAAATACAGTTCTAAACTCTAACAAAGAAAACTATATCATGTCTATTAATTTAAACCAATACAAAAAGATGTTTAAGTGTTCACGCCATGTCGGAATTACTGTAATTATGAGATTCCGACTCACAATCACGTCCTTGTAGAACTCGTTATTACAACTTGTAAACTCAGAATTTTCGGAGAGCCTGTACCATGTGACCGCTGCAGATAAATTTTGGTGTTGACAGTGTTGCCATAGAAATGCATAATTCCGAGGACAGCCTAATTACAACATGGCATGAATGCAGCAATACTTTTATACATGATACCAGTGGTGCAGTGTACCTATAATGCAGTTTTGAATATGTCACACAAAACTAAGGCTAAGAGATGGAGGCTGTTCAATGCTGACATGCTTTTCCTCAAGGTACTTTCCCTCCAGAATTCTCTGGACTGTCGTCAGAACCTTGTGATTAAAGATCATGTCCAAATGAGCTATGCCTCTGAACTCTGTCACATGCACGGCCTGTTCCTGCTTCCCTATCCAGCGCTTACAGAGACTCATGCTGCGGCTGTCAACGGTGTCATCGCCGTCATCGTAAATAATATCTACGGGGTCGGCGTTTGGAAACTGCTCGTCGTAGACGTAGGTCACGGGAGTAGGGAGTCCCACCCCGTAGAGGCAGTACACCTCGACCCCAGGCGTGGGCAGGCCGGCTGTGAGGTTTCTGGTGTCCTCCCACATGTACCAGCCGTCCTCAAAGTCGATGTCTTTGAAAAACCGATGGTAGTCCTGGTTGGTGTAGTTGAAAAAGGGGGTGGAGATGAAGGTGTGTTCTTTGGGCCAGCCCTCTTCAGAAGGGATCATCCACGGGTTTGTGGTCGTCATCCGTTGTTCTTCGCGGATTTTTATATTGGACACGAAGGGTATGCCATCATTTTCACCTAAAAAGGCATAAAATAAATACAAAAACATATTATAAGTCTTGATTTTGGGGTCTACTAGAATAGGTTTTCATGCTTGAATGTCAAAAAACACATATTTGACATTGTTGCAGCTCTTCTTTTTCTATTCTGTCAGTAACACTATGTTTAGTTCCTGTCTCTACGGAGCCCCTCCTTCTGAAAAGTGCACTGTGCTCTGATTGGTCAGCTGGACCAGTGTGTTGTGATTGGACAACAGCTTCGGGTATGTTTTGAAATGTTACACCCCTTACCATAACCACAACCAGGCCTCGCCCTATTTTTGCATATGCCCTGGGCGGGAATTATTTAAAGGCACAATATGTAATTTTCGCCGCTAGAGATTGCTTATTCAAAACAAAGACGTAGCTTGACGATGCCTAGATTATGTGGAATCATGGGAGTTGTAGTCTTCACCTCTACAGCCAGTGGAAAAGAATACGACGGGACTTTAGCAGAAATCATGTGTATTAAGAATGTATTAAGAATTTATTAACGTTACTGTAGTATGAAGTTTATTATACGTTATTGTAGTATGTTACTGTAGTACAAAATAAAATTGAGGATAAAGCTGGTATGATATCTTTGATAGGCCTAGTTAAAATAGCTTATTTCTATTGATTTAAACATTCTTGGATACATTTGGGATAAAGTAAGTACACAAGTCAACAAAATATATAACATTGTTCTAGTGGTTTTTGGATATTTGAATCCAAAAATCTTACATATTGTGCCTTTAAATGAGGAATACTGTGAACGTGGTTGTTCCCAGAAGAAAACTCAAGACTACATTCGAGGCGTTTCAGGGAATTCAGAAACAGTGTTGATATAGAGAATAACTCCCTTTGGAGTGACTTTGTGCTTTGTAACAGACCTTTTTTATGCTCAAACAGCAACATTACACACTAAAGAAAGTTGAAAATATAAAAAAGCATAAATTCTCTTTAAAAATTAAAGACATTAAAAACAAATTACATATTAAAGAAATAGGCCACCCAAAACTATAATTACATAAAAATTATAGAATTATGTTTACAATTTAAAAAATAATTTGAAATAATCTGAATTTAATATTTTATGTCTGTATGTTTTTTTAATGTCACAATTCACCAGTGTGAGTGCCCGTGGTTACCACCAGAGGGCACTCCACCCCGGACTGTCACGCCATCACAAACTACATTTCCCATAACTCACTGCTCCTCATCTTCCCTGATTACATCCACCTGTGTCTCATTTCCCTGTTCACTTCACCCTTATCTCAGTCATTCTTTGCGAAGTCTTGTTTTGTGTAATACTGCATTTCTGAGCATTCTTCCTTATTTCTTGGCTCTTGGATTACCCTTTTGCCTGTCTCTCTGTCTTGTTTGCTGGTTTGGACTGCTTGCTTGTGTATGACCTGTTGCCTGTTTTTGACTACGATTGTGGATTACCCTTTCATTTAAGCTGCATTTGGATCCTCAGTAACGCAGTACGTTACATTTATAATAGGAATGGGCGATATGGCCTAAAATCCATATTGCGATATACATTGCAGCCTCTTTCGATAACGATATATATTGCGATATAAACATTATAATAGAACCATTTCAGAACGGGTTAGACCCTAAGGAAAGCCAAACTGCTAAATGTTTTTTTTTTTTTTTTTAGAGAAAGAAACGTTGTATGTTGTTTTGAGAACATTTATTGTGCAAAACTGTAATTATAACAAATTGTTGCAGATAAATAAAATTCAAGTACACTAACTGCAGAGACTTTAACAAAAAAAAGCAGAACATTTTAAAAACGTCCTGTACGCGTTTATCCATATAATGGCAGTGAACAGCAACCAGGCTAAAACTTGACCAAAAATATACAAAAGTATCACGCAATGATACAGGGAGATGTGTGCCAGATCTGTACCAATTTCGGTACCACAATTTTTATTATTATTTTTTATAAATAATTTTTTTATTTAAGTATTTAAAAAAATTAAATGAAATTCAATACGTTTATTATTTATGATGATAATCATTATAAGTAAATAATACATAAACATTTAAAGGCTGTATGCTGTTTAAAAGTAAACACTTTATATAAAAGATCAAGTGAAAAATAATCAACCATCGAGGCATAATTTTTATTATTATTAGTTGAGACAAATTATTATTACATAGAGACAAAGTTAAATCTACTGTAGGCTATAACAGTAGCCTAATATATTCTGAAAAATTTCTCACGTTAAACCAAACTTTTATTTTGACGGGTTGCCGTGAACACCTTTGAGTGTCTGTTCATTTTATGATATGACCGTTTTCTCAAATGAAATGGTAAATTCTCATGAAGTGATGGTTTATGCGTTCGTGTCCTCTACAGCAGTGTTTCACAACCTTTTTTCAGTCATGGCACCCTTTGAAAATGTTCTCCATTTTGTGGCACCCCCTCGCATATGTTACGCTACAGGGGTGTAACTGTACAGATTGCACACGGTTCGGTTAAGTTTTAGGTTCACGGTTTCGGTACGGTTCAGTATTTGCTATGTTCAGGGGAAAAAGGACTACTGTCAAATAAAAATAAAGAAAATAATAAGAACAAATAATTTAAATACAAGAAGCAGCACAAATAAATACTATTGAGCAAAGATAGGCCTACTAATAAAATAAACTATGCTTTACAGGTTTTTCAGGTAGCCTACGTCTAACATTAGTTTTCAGGTACAGAAAATGATTGGTCGAAAATGACTGGTCATATTCAAACATACGGCAGCACTCGCATGCATTGAACAAAGTTTATAAAGTGAGAATTATTTGAAAAATTTGAAAGAAAAAAAAGTGTTTCCGGTTGGGAAACACTGCAGAGACTACAAAGACAGTGAACGTGTGTGTGTGTGTTTGTGTGTGTTTGTGTGTGTTTGTGTGTGTGTGTGTGTGTGTGTGTGTGTGTGTGCGCGCTGTGCGTCAGACGGCTTAAATCCGAACCAAGTCCAAACAATGGATGTTCTTTTTACCAGCTCCTCCGTTTCACTTTCAGCTATGTTTACTCAAGATGACCAATACGATGATGCATTGCTGCCAGTTGCAGCTCGTGGCTCTCAATTTCGCGGGTAGATTGTGTCATCAACGTGCATTATGATGCAACGTGCAACGTGGGAGGGAAAACAGTACACCTCTCTGAACAGTGTCTGGGACTCTGTGGTTGCTGCTGCACGCAATGTTGATGGTGAACAATGGCGAAAATGCATAAATGTGAACAGATCAAAACACTGACAGAATCCATGGATGGCAGGCTTTTGAGTGTCCTTGCAAAGAAAGGTGGCTATATTGGTCACTGATTTGTTTTTGTTTGGTTTTTGAATGTCAGAAATGTATATTTGTGAATGTTGAGATGTTATATTGGTTTCACTGGTAAAAATAAATAATTGAAATGGGTATAAATTTGTTTTTTGTTAAGTTGCCTAATAATTATGCACAGTAATAGTCACCTGCACACACAGATATCCCCCTAAAATAGCTAAAACTAAAAACCACTTCCAAAAATATTCAGCTTTGATATTAATGAGTTTGTGTTCATTGACAACATGGTTGTTGTTTAATTATTAATGTTGTAAAATTAATCCTCAAAAATACAACTTGCCTAATAATTCTGCACTCCCTGTATTGTCTATGGTGGTTATGGCCCTGAAGAAATATATAGTTAACTATATATGAAGAGTTCAGATGCAAAAGCCACTTCGGTCAAAAATGAGATAATGATACTGAGTGAATGCTCTCCGCATATAGTATATGTTCATAAAATACTTTCACTTCAAACCCACTAAATCCCAGCCTCAGCCCATTCAGAAGTACCCGTACTTAGGTAGAAACCTATACATAGAAGCCTGACAAAAATGCTTTTTTTTTGAAGAAAAACGTCAGACGGACTTAGAGGCTTTTGCATATGGCAAATATATATATATATATATATATATATATATATATATATATATATATATATATATATTAGATGGTGTTTTTTTTCTTCACTGTACCTGATGCCAAGACTCTGAGGGGCTTCACAGCGCCACCCCAAGGTGCTCCCAGAGAGATGAAGCCCTTAATGTAATGGTCTTTCCAGTCCTGAGTCTGCTGGTTGAGGAAGTACAGGATGTAGTTGTTGCCCATGCTATGCCCCAGAAGGTAGACCGGTTGCTTGTACTCATCATGCATCTCCTCCACCAAGTTTTTCAGACGTGAAAAATACTCCTCCTGCTCATCTATGTGGTACATACCACACACCAAACATAGTTGTTAGTGGGACACAGAATGAAAGTACACTGTGTGAATGGTTGCCAGGGTGTTCGGGGTGGTTTCTAAGTAGTTGCTATGTGGTTGATAAGAATCTGGTTGTTCCAAAATGTGTAATCTTATCAATGCCCTTTTATAATAATTATTAATGTTATTTTATTGTATGCGTATATGTATTATTTATTAACTTATAGCACAGTTTGGCTCTAAGCCTAATCAAACGCACCTGCCTGTCATTTTCATGTAATCCTGAAGACCTTGATTGAGGTATATTTGATTTGAGTTGGAGCTTGAATAGTCCTGACGTAGTGGCTACAGTCCCCTATTTGTTTTGTGCTATGGTGAAATGATTGTTGATGTCTGTCACTGTGATTTAACCTACTTGGAGCGATTCTCCAGTCATACGGAGCACCACGGACGGTCTCATTTCGCACATATCCAATGCTGGACAAATGTTGAACCATGGTATGCAAGTAACCTAGAAAAAAAAAGTACATCAGGATGGATATGCGGATGTTGAGATGTAAGAAGTCCAATTACTTGAGATGTTATACTCACCAGTCAGCTTATTTATGTCAAGAAACTCTATAGGGTGCGTCTGTCCAAATCCAGGGACCCTGACCTCCACCCCGGGTGCATTCGATGTCTTGCGACTTGTCCTGTTGTACACAATTCTGCACAAAAAGATGCAACAGTTACATTTATATCATGTTCAAGGCAAAGCAAAACAAGAAATTGTATTTTAAATGTATTCTTTCAAGGTTATAAAGCAGGGAGGCTTTAGTTAAAAATATATCAACGCTTCTGATAATAAACATAGTTAGGACAGTAGATTGCTACTAATATTGATTATGATACATTGGCCTGTCCTTATGACATCAGCCTTTGAGAACCCTCCAAAAGCAATAGACAAAAGGTCAATGACCCGAAATACATAACTGAGGATGATTAGGAAACAGTTGTCAGTAAAACAGAGGTACATAGAAAGGGTCAGTCTGTTCATTTGACCACAAGAGACTGAACAAATATTAAATAATACTATATTTCAAGCATATATATACTATCACTGTTCAAAAGTTTGAGGTCAGTACGATTTTTTATTAAAGAAAATAGTACTTTTATTCAGCAAAGGTTTCAATAAAGTTTCCAAAGTGACAGTAAATTATAATGTTACGCAAGATTTCTTGTTAAAGATTGTTTCCATTGTCGGTTTACCTTATATTATCAATCCAGCAGTCAATTCCAATGGGCATGAACATGTTTAGGTCCATCCAGAGAGGAAACCAGTCCTCGCTCTTCTTGTAACACAACCAGTGCACCAGTGTGGGCTTGTCTATTTTGGCCTCCAGGCGATTACCCAAATTTCCAGGTACTAATCCAACAGGGGTAAAAGTTAATATATATATATATATATATATATATATATATATATATATATATATATATATATATATATATATATATATATATATATATATATATATATATATATTTACCAGACACATATATTTTGTTACCAAAGATGGACATTTTACAACAAACTGCACAAAATATGAATTTGAACTTGTCTAAAAGTGAGGTCAATCTGTTATCTTGTCTAGGTTGCCTTATATTGCTAAATGTATCCTTTTTACTAAATTAATGAACCAAAATCCTATAGAAAACAACTTAAATATCCAAACTATGAATGTAAGATTGCTTACCTATGATAAGAGGAGGAGTGCTATTATTTATGACTTGAGGTTTGGCTGTCGGAGGGAAGATAACGTTAAATAACCAGAATCCAGAGGTCTGGTGCAGTGCAATAAGAAGAAATGCAATGCATCTGAAGGAACTCGAATATCCCATTGTGTTTGTGTCTGTGTTCGTCTGTCTGCCTCTGACTCCAGCGCTATCTTTTAATGCGTTCGCCCAGTGAGGCGTCGCGAGGGGGCGGTGAGTGTATCAGAACGTGAGGTCATCGGACCGTAAACACTGTGTGTGATGATTACATTATAAGGATATATTTCAATGACAATAGGTTCATGTGCAAACGTACGCGAGAGAACAAACTTTAAAAGCACAACAAAAATCATTTAGTGTGAAAAACACAGGGGTTATTCCACGACATGGGTGTAGTGTGTAACTTTTGATGACCAAAGAGAGACGCCCCCCATAGTACAAGATTAAAACATACATCTCAAAAACAGACAACAAAAAGTAAAAAAAGAACGAAAGAAAGCGAGCAGGATATTTAAGTTGTTTATTAGTCAAATAATATTTTGATGTTTTAAACATTAACAAACATTTTATAAGTCTGTTTTATTATCATTCTTATTTTTATAAATATAACATTTTTAAATGAAACCTCTCCGCCCCCTCATTGTAACGTCAGCGAACCCTCGCCATGGAAACAGCGACGTAAACAAGTAACAGGTTTTTACGTTACTGCCAATGGATTAATCTTCGCTTAAACAGGGAAGAGATTCACTTTATTGAACTGTAAGTATACTGCTATCGCCTTAACTATAAAAATAACGAATACACGTGATTTGTTTTTCGTTTAGACGTTGTTTGTATCTCTCAATGTGTGTATGACTTGTTTTAGATGGAGGTGTTACCGGAGGCGGATTGTGAAGAAGACGCTACTTTAACAGATGATGAAGAGGGTGTTCGAGAATTGGCGAGCAGGCTGTCTAACATACGAATAACCCCCACAGTTACACACACGTGAGGTTACTAAAGTTCATAAACATGTGGTAAACTCTTCTTAAAGCAATGAGCAGTGTTTCTCCATAGGAGTTCCTCTCACAGGCTGGATGTTTACAGCGTCCTTAATCATTAGCCACAAACATGGGTGGTATATCCGGTCACTCATGTGGGGTAGTAGATCAAGGTTAAATACCCCCAACTTTTTACCTAACCTATAGGGTACATTAGTGCACAGAGAGAGGGGGTAAATGGATGTTAAAACCCATCCACCATGGTCTCAATCTATTGGGGACTATATATTAACCTTGTTATAAGGATGAATATTATGAAGCTGAAGAACATGTCCAGAACAGGATTATTATAGCTAACAAAATCTAAAACCATAGAAACCTTTTCGGTACTTGAAATAAAATAATATAAAAAAATAAAAAAACACCTTGCACTTTTTTTTATTTCATCCATATATATATATATATATATATATATATATATATATATATATATATATATATATATATATATATATATATATATATATATATATATATATATATATAATATATAAATGTATATATAATGTAAATGTAAATATATATATATATATATATATATATATAAATGAAAATGGAATTAAATGAAAATGGAAAATATAAGAATAAAACTAAAATAAAAATATTAATAAAAACGAATAGTATCTCAATGATACTAAAAATAATGCTTGTCCAGGTCATATTTCCGACCAGAAATAAAGTTTAAAAAATAATTACTAAAATATAAAATATTTTCAATTAAAAAACATATACAATAAAAATAAATTAATAGAAAATAAAGTTTGCAATTGTCGTTCTCATTGAAAAAAAAATAAAAATAATAATAATTATGTAATGCAAGTCATCCAGTCTTCACTTAATAACTTGTTTTATACACTGACGAGCCGAAACATGACTACCTGCCTAATATGCTGTTGGTCCTCTGGTCCTCTCAAATTCACATCCACACGAATGGCCGGACCCAGGGTTTCCCAGCAGAACATTGCCCAGAGCATCACACTCCCTCCACCGGCTTGTCGTTGTCCCATGCATCCTAGAGCCATCACGTCCCCAGGTAAAGGCCACACATACATGCAAACTAAAACGGGACTCATCGAATCAGTCAACCTTCTTCCACTGCTCACAGGTCCAGTTCCGACACTTGCGTACCCATTGTAGGAGTTTTCAGTGTTGTACACTGATCATCATAGGCACTCTGATTGGTGTGTGGCTACGCAGCCCCATACGCAGCAGTGTGTTGTGACACATTCCTCCCATAACTATCAT
This sequence comes from Romanogobio albipinnatus, assembly GCA_023566225.1. Lineage (NCBI taxonomy): Eukaryota > Metazoa > Chordata > Actinopteri > Cypriniformes > Gobionidae > Romanogobio > Romanogobio albipinnatus. The sequence goes on along the minus strand of CM042262.1, from coordinate 25,175,820 downwards.
AAACATTTTGTGTGACTTGTGCCACAGTAGACCTTCTGTTGGCATGGACCAGACAGGATAGCCTTCGTTCCCCCCGTGCATCAATGAGCCTTGGGCATCTGACACCCTGTCGCCAGTTTGTGGTTTGTCCCTCCTCGAACCACTGTTGGTAAATTCTCACCACTGCTGACCGGAAGCAACCCACAAGCCTTGCCGATTCAGAGATACTCTGACACAGTCGCCTTGCCATAAAAATTTGGCCCTTGTCAAAATCACTCAGATCTTTCTTCAGCATCCAACACGTTAATTATGAGAACTGATTGTCTGCTTACCATCTAATCTACCCAGACCTTAATCTGTGGCCTTCTTAAGAGATGATGATAGATATTACATGCAAGTTACGCACGTAATTTTAAGAATTAAACAACAATTAGACATCTCTATTCATTGGTCTTTATTCTTTACTGTTTCAGAGCAAAGCCAAGACCTCAATCGGACCTTTCCAAATGTCCATCCTCATACAAGGAGAACTCCTCACAGGAGAAGCTCATGCTTGCGATGGCTGAAAACTTCTGTCTGCAGTATGCGCTTTTATATCCTGATAGCAAAGCGCTTCTTCTGTGCCCTGTAAACGAGCATGGCGTTCAGGTGCATACAGCAAATACACTTTCAGACATATGACTAAAATACTCTTTTGTTTACATGATGTCTTCTTATTTCACTGTATATCAACAGAAATTTGTAAGCACCACCTTGCGAAGCACCTTGCTGCCGTATCCTGAGCTGTATAACTGGGAGGGATGTGCCAGTTTTGTGTCTGATTATCTGTCGTTGGAGCTCTTGGATCCATCATTTGAACTTGTGAGAGTTTATGACTGTATCTCTATTAATTGCGTTTAACTTGATCTATATTGACTTGTGAGGGTTGTTTTTTGCCACTTGGACTCGAAAACATGTTTTTGATTTTGTTTTCATGTCTGTTCTATTTAGCCCATACAGCTGTCATCGCCCACCTGGGTTCTGGAGACTCAGAGAGGCACATGTTTTGATTTCTCCAGTGTGCTGTGTAGCCTGTTGTTAGGCGCAGGATACAACGCTTACTGCGTCAGTGGGTACGCTACTAAAGAGATGTGTCTTCTCGATCAGTCACGACAAGAATGTCCCTTACTGCAGACTCAAATACAAGTAAGTACAGAGTTAAAACCACACACTAGATCACACATTGCATGTAAAACATGCTTTATGGCACGTAATTGAAACAAATGAACTCATCACTCAGTCAGTTTCCTTGATCTTTTATATGTGATGACTTTGAAGTGGGTGTTCAACCTCTTTCAGACTCCTTGACGGATAGATATGCAGAGCAGGTTTAACATAGTTAACTGAAACTAAAACCTTAACTGAAATAAAATAAATCAGCTATTATTTGCCAAGGCAACATTTCTTATTGTAATTTAGTTTAATGATGTACTAAAATAACTAAAACTAAAATTAAATTAAAAACACAAAAAACAACAACAAAATTACCCAAAATTTTACATGAAAATGGAAAATATATATAAAAAAATTATAGAAAATATTAATAGAAACTATAATAATATCTCAATGATACTAAAATAAATAACACTGATACAGAGCAGGAAATTAAATAAAATGCAAATTGCAAATAGTATCATTAATGTATTTACATGCTTTCTGACGCCTAAATTGCAATACATTTTGTTAATAAAAATCATGAATTATCATACATTTATTAATTTATGTAGTTAGTTTTGGAATCTATTGCTGTAAAATGATAGCCTAGAAATCTAGACGCACACTAGCGGCAGCAAATATAATTTGCAGCCAGGGGTGTCTAGCAACTCTCCGAACTCTAACCAAACTCTAGTCAGGCCAATCACATCGTGTATAGAGTTAGTGGGCGGGCTTAAATGACGGCAGAGATGCAGCGTTTTGGTGTGCTACTTGAAAACAAAGAAGCTGGCGAACAGCTGTCTTTCTGTCTTTCTGGATACAGCAAAAGTTTAAACTATCAACTAGCTCCGCTTCACCTTCTTCGTTGCTCTGGTTGGTTGTAGCGCTATCCTATTGCGTACAGAGGGAATTTGAAAGACAACCGTTTATCGCGCCCCTTGGATTGAGCCCTGCCAACGGGGTCTGTTTTGTCAGGCTAGTAATGACCACATATTTGTACATTACTTAATTTTACTTTTTAATCTGACTTAATATTACTTGGTACATACTTATGTTAATATGGTAGGACAATGCAACCTTTAGCTGAACTTCAGCTTTTTTAAATTTAGTGGTTGATGTTCATATTGTATTTTTGTATTTCCACATACTTTTATATATTTTCACAAAAATAACACTGTATTTTTTTTTTAGTTTTGAAAAATGACGTTTTTTAATAATTAATAAAAAAAATGTGGAGTACATTTTACAAGAAAATACTATTTCAGCCTCCCTATTCAAAATTTCATGTTTCATAATTTAAAAAACGATTTCTGAGAAACACTGATATTTGAAATCAACCCAAACAAGCACCCACCCTTCATTGCTCCGCATTTGCAGACTCTCTAACGTATGTCCACAGATACCTTAGACTTAGAGGTTGTAGACCATTTGTTGAAGACCCCAGCTTTAACACCAATTTCCTTGAGTGGTCATATTGAAATCAGTTACTTCTGAAAACCTAAACTGGATGGATTCATGTTATGGAATATTTTGTATGATCTGCTCAGGAGAAAACAGAGGAACCGAAGAAAACAATGAAGAAATACTCTGTGAAACCTCCACGCGACTTGCACAGCACCTTTGAAAAGCGTCAAGATGAGAAACAGCACACAGAAGCTAAAGCAGCTGCACTTAAGGAACAACTGGAAGCTGAGAGACTTCAGAAGGTTAGACAGAGGATGTTTCAGTGAAATTCACTTTAGTTTGTGATTTGCATTTTCACTGGTTCCTTTTAAACAGGAGAAAGAACGTCCACCACCTGACCCTCTACTGGGCTTGAGAGTTCACAGCTGGGTTCTGGTGCTCTCAGGGAACCGGGAGGTACCTGAGAACTTCTTCATTGACCCTCTGACTGGCAAGAGCTACTCCACCACCGATGAGAACTTTCTGGGCATAGAGAGCGCCTGGAACCATCGAAACTACTGGGTCAACAAGCAAGATTGCACTTTCGGTTGTGGGGTCAGTATCTTTTAGTGTGATATTAATGTGAAGATGACAAGCATTGGATAGTTCACCGGGTCTGTTTGTGTCTGTAGGAGATGACCTTTGACATGGGCGATCTATCAAAGTGGGAGTATATGCTGTGTAGCCCTACTAGTCAATCTCTGTCAGAGCCAAAGACACTCCAAGAGTCAGAAGATGAGGAGGAAGTAAAGAAAAACATTCTAATTTTCCATTTAGTTTTTTACATATTTATGCTAAGAATCTATTACATCATATGTAACCACCTATTGTGTTTCGTCTGAAGGAGGAAATGGATGAGCTGAAAGTGTTTGAAATGCCTCCATCTTGGGTGACTAAAATAGATATTTCACCAGCAGGTCAAGTCTTCACTCTCACACATAGCCTTTCATCCATTATCCACTATCTCTTGAGGTTCATTAATCATCCATGTTCTGTTTTTATTTTTCATCTTTATAGATATGGAAATGCGTTATCCAGGGGGTATGAAGGTTATCCAGTACAGGAAAGCCAAGCTAGAGAAGTTTGCCCCTTACCTTCTGAAAGACGGCCTTGTGACTAAACTCACCATTTATAAAGACCTTGATTGTAAGACTTTTGCAGATGTTTTTGTTTTCAACATATAAAACATGTCTTGACAAAAATAATGCCTAAATAAATAAATAATAGGGTCCTATTATGCCCCTTTTCACAAGATGTAAAATAAGTCTCTGATGTCCCCAGTGTGTATGTGAAGTTTTAGCTCAAAATACCCCACAGATAATTCTTTATAGCATGTTAAAATTGTCACTTTTTGAGGGTGAGCAAAAACCATAGACCATATAAAAAAATATGGACGTAGTGTCCGTGACGTCACCCATAGTATTCTGAAGAGCCGTTTTGAAGCGTAAAGTAGGGTTGAGCTGGCCGTTGCCGTCTTGGCAGCGTGTCATCATCCTATCATCGCGCGTCACTCCCTGATAATAGAAAATAGGCAAAGAAGCGGGACATGGGTGGAGCTGAGGTGAGGCGATGACTAACAGACAACAGATAAACAGCAATCCACCTGTCACTCAAAGTGAAAACACGCCCATAACTATGCAGAACTTTAAGGCTTTATATAATGTAAACGAATGAGTTATAATAAAATTCACCCCCCTCACAGTTGTCATGAATGGCAAAATTAGATATGTAGACCAAAACCACAATTTGTACCAGGCTGTAAACATGTTTTTTTTCCTGCTGTAAATTTGGGCATTTTAACATGGGGCTCAATGAGATTCTGCTCCCTTCTGGAGCCTGTCTCTAGCGGCCAGTCGATAAATTGCAGTTTAAGTCACTTCTGTATTGGCTTCAAGAGAAACTGGGGAAGGTTGCCACTTGGCAAAAACGCTCCGGTTTTGTGTGTGTCCCTTTAAATGCAAATGAGCTGCCTTTCAAGAAGAGGACGGAGCTTCAAGAGCTCATGTTAGCAGCTCCGATTACCTCACACAGACACGCACTGAAAATGTCAAAAACTGTTCAGCCTTTTATGTTCAAACCAGAGTCGGACAATGATGGAGAGACTCACAAAGAAGTGACAACATGTAGAATGCAACAGCACGTTTCTGAATGGTTAGTTGATGAATTTATGTAGCTGATGTGGAGTTAACTATCTTTAAGTACAACTCTTCCTCTTCTCTAAAGCAGCCCAACATGGCTTCACCCCCTTTGTTGCGTGTTCCCAGGGGCAGGGTTTTTCGAATTTTAGGGTTTGTGATGTCATCAACCCGGGAAGAAGCTTGTGTAGTCCCTACCAGCCGTTTGTTGTAGTCCTTAAAAAGTGATTTCTTTAAAAGAAAATATCTCCCTTTGCTTTGAACTTTGAGTGTCGTAACTTTGCAGATGTTTTTTATGCTCAAACAGCAACATTGTCACTCTCATAAATAAATAAATAAAATACATATTCAAATATTTTAATGTTATTTTAGCATTTAGCTTGTGTGTTGACGTTAAGTACAAACTCTCAGTTTGTGTTTTTTCTTTATCAGGCACACAACCCAGCACTATTAAGGAATGGTTCAATCACCGAAGTGACTGTCTTGATGAGAGAGAACTACACACAGACAGCAATGTGACATCTGAGCATTTCAGGCATGGAAGAAGTGATGCTCTCAGATGTAATCTAACACACATTTTCTATATATTACCGATGTCACTAAGCGTAACTCGTTACATTACTGATAATTAAATAAATAACTTTAATAATAGCAGTTTTGCTCAATTTGTGTCTTTTGGGAAATACCGCTTAACAAAAAGGTTGAAACATCAATTAAAAAAAACCAAGCCTGGCATTTTATGTTTAATTTTGTTTAGCCCACAGGTACGTCACTTTAGTTCCTGAGACGGAGCGTCAGATGGACTTTTATAGTCACGCTCGCACTGACGGTCTAGCCAGAAGAATGGAGAAGCCTTTCGAAATGACCGAAACCTTTGAAGATCGGACTGACTTCCTCTTCTATCGACATGTTGTTTACGGAAAGCAAATCAAAGTGATTCGGGTTGGAGAGGCCTTTGAACAACGGCCTCTAAGGGTAATGCTCTCTCAACAAACAGGCTTGACTTTTAATCTTTAAGCAGTTCAAACCAATATTATCTTGCAGGTATAACATTAACCAACAGTATACTTAAAGCTTACGTCTAGTGGCCTTGCTAACATTAAACATGGGGGGATGTGGTCATGGACATTTTGTTTGTCGTCTCCAACAGAGGGTGGAGGAGTGGTTCCACAGAGATCCTTCTAAGCCGGCAAGTAAAGATGTGGCTGAAAGGATCTTTATGTCTGACAGACGGATCCAGGTGACCTATCATCTAGAGGACGACAGGATCATCCCAGCTTGGCTCAACTTCATCAAACCCAAAGAAGCGGCAGACTCGCAGAAAGCACAAGCTTTTACTCCACAGATGGTTTCTGGCTTTCAGGTCTGATGTCACACATAAAGAATTACTTTGGTCAGTTCCATGATCGAAGTAATACAACAGTTTTATTGCAACCTTTACAAAAAAGTGGACGAGAAGAAGCATAACATACAAGAAACATACAAAGTCAAGGTTTTGAGAATAAAATCAAAACGTTACAATATTGAAGTCCGAAATTTTTGCACGTTAATAAATGAATACCACCTCAGGTTGTGTCAATCACGTTAACACACTGCCTCCGAAACGTTCATCCGTCTTAAAAAAATTGGACCGTGTTCAATTTTCAGCGTTTTTCGCATCCGTAGCAAGCATTTTGAGATGTGTTTTGACAATAACATTTTTAGGATGACGAATACAAAAAACGCATAGGAAAATTTCGGACTCAGTGTGCAAGGACCTTAAAGGGGCACTTCAGCGATTTAGCATTAAGCTTTGTATCAGTAGAAACCCGGTAGAATATTCAAATTATGGTACTTTCCACCCTCATATCCCCCTGAGACGAGAGGATTATGCATTTTATTTCTGGAAAAAATCCTCAGATGACGCAAATATCGTCATCAGAGGATTTTTGGCTAGAGACTACAGGAGCTAGTTCCGTATGTTTTCAACCCGCCCGTAGGGGAGGGATCTCACAGAATGTAAATGCGCACGGCCGCTGCCGCTGCCGCTGCCGCTCGGGTCAGGCATTCATAACGGAGCGGTATGGAGCAAAGTGAGAGTTACAACTTTTCAATGAATTCCTATGAAAGTTACGCTTCCATATACGATCTGATAACGCGCCAGACTGGACACGCGCCGAGAATGACTGCCGCACTTACCTCAGCTCTGCTCAGCTCTTCGCTCTCGTGATGAATGAAATCTGACTCCTGCTGCGTTTGAGACGTGCCTTTCGTTCGGCTCACTCACACTTTATTGAAAAGACACGTTCAGTTTTTAATTGTAGTGTCTATTCTCTAACTGAACAAAATTATTTTATTACTATGAATAACAAAACGACAGTGGGGGCGGTGCCACGGTGGGCAAGTGATAACCAGTAGCCGTGGCTTTGGGAGTGGCCTTGTAGGGCAGCGAAGCAAGTGCATTCTAGGAGTTGTTGTCTTTGAGACAAAAATACATTTTCTGTCTTTTTTCAGTCTAGAAGGCACCAAATTCAAAAATAATTTCACATTTCTACTACATAAATGACACAGTTTAAATACACATTCATCTTCCCAGCGCTGAAGTGCCCCTTTAAGTCATAGCGATATGATACTAAAATCACAATAAGAAATTAATAGAAAACAGTTATAGAACATCAAATAAAGCATTTCTGTGAAGTCACGATGCATAACTCCACCCACAGTAAAATCTCATTGGTCCAAATCTGACTCCAGATAACTGAATTTTATAGAAATCTTTGACTCCAAATTCTGTCCAGTGAAGAAAAAGTGAAAAAGAGTTAATATGTTTCCATCCACCTATTTTTATGCTCATTTTAGGGGAATTTGGGGGAAAATGCTGAATGGAAATGCCAAGATGCGCATAAATTCTAAAAATGCGCATAAAAAACTTAGCGCTCATTTGAATTTTCTATCTGATATGAAAATATGCGCATAAACTACGATGGAAATGCATTATCGAATAAATTCCTTGATGCGAATAAAAATGTAACTCGATGTAACAGCATTACTGTACTAACCAGCAGAAAAATCTTGTTTGCAAAACAAGGTCCTTCAGAAGTCTGTTGTCAAAGATGCTCGGTATATTTCCCTCCTGTCTTACATAACTGCGTTCCCAAACAGCAGCATTTGCCTCTGAAAACATGACAACAAGTTTATTGAGACGCACAAGTTTCTCCGAGACACACAAGTTTCTCCGAGACGCAAATAATTTATTATATACGAAAATGATTATATATGGTGACTTCTCCTATGTTTCTTAATGATTTTTTGCGGTAGTTTATCAGGAAGTGACGATTATGTTCTCTTCGACTCACTGGATGGAAACGGTGCTTTATTCGCAAATGTTTTATGCGATATTGCATTTTTGCGCATAAATTACATTCGCAACTTTGGATGGGAACATAGCTGAATTGAATACGACCTCATTTGTACAATCTCGTTTGTAAGTTTTCGTTTGACCAGCTAATTCGTCACTGAGGGTTAGGTTTATGTGTGGTTTATTACAAATAGTAGCTTTTCCACGAATCCAATTATATATATTTGTACGAACTTCGCAAAATACTTATGTTTGTGTTTGCATTTATGGCTTGTTTCATTTTGCATCTTCAGGTGGATCGTTCTGCGAAACCCTACAAGAACTTGGAGCTGTATAAAATGCTTGTGGAATTGATGAGTGACGAGGAGAACGTTGAACTTCGAATCAGAGATTCAGAAAAAGAGGTATTACAGTTCAAGCACCACACATTTATTTTTTGTCTAGCCATATTGACGTTAGCATGTGTTTCAGGTTAAGTCCATTCTTTCTTTGAGAGAAAAGGAGGAAAGTACTACTGATCTGCTAATCTCTATATACAACACTTTGAGGAACAAGATGGCCCAACGGCACATGGAAGAAAAGGTGAATCAGGGCTTTAAGTGCTCTACCATTTTCATTGCATTGATCCAAACTAACACCTATCTCTGGTTCCTTTCATTTCTCAGGAACGTATGGCTAAAGAAAAGAAGCAGCGGCAGAAAGAGAAAGAATTGGACCTGTTGGCTCCTTTCCAGGCCCGACTGGGACTACCAGAAGCCCTCACGCTCCAGGAAGCACAACAGTTGAAGAAAGACTGTCTGACTGAGTTTAAACAGCTGCTTGATAACAAAACCAGCCTCATCCAGAGCAGAATCGAAAAGGCAAGCTAGTTTAGTCGAGAAGATTTAGCACCTTCTTTGAGTCATTTCAATCTGATTGGCTGAATTAGTGTTTTTTTTTTTTTTTTAAGGGATGGAAACACAATATAAACTGTGGTTGGTCACTTGGTTTCTTTCCTGCTAAGCGGGCCAGAATAAGCTTCTAGTGAACTGAAATCTTCTCAAACTTCTTTGTTCAGGAGACAGAGGAGTTGCAGAAGAAGCAGCAGTGGTACCAGAAGAACCAGCTCACCTTGACCGCTGAGGATGAGGACGCTTACCTCGCCTACTGCTCGGACGCCATGTTCAGGATCCACATTCTCAAAATGAGACTCAGTCGGTACGCATCTCAAATCATTTCCTGAATACTCTTATGACGACACGGTCTGACCTTTGTGGAGTATCTCATCTAGTTTTTGAGGACGGTACAACTGTAGTTAATTAACTTTGGAAGTGTATGGGCTGATCTTCGCCTTGTTGATTAGCTTGAACAATCACGTTGGAACATTAAATCTGTATGTTGTTTTTATAGACACATGGAGAGGGCACCTCAGAAGTCTCTGGCCCTGGAGGAGAAACTAAAAAGACATACACGGTTGGCCAGTCACTCGTTGTGACACAAGACAAGTTCACTCTAGCGGTCTACCACACAATCTTCTTATATGATTATCTGGGACACTCCATCTTTCAGGACATTTCTCAAACCATCACATATGACCTCAGTAAAATTTGATGTGGCATCATTTGGGGGGTTATTTTGCTTTTGTTTTGATAAATGTCAAGAGAAAGACATAACCAATAAACTATGAGAAAAAGTTAAAAAGTGACTAAGCCATAATTATGCACTACTGTTTGGGGTCAGTAAGATTTAAAACATGTTTTTGAAATAAGTCTCTTATGCTCACCAAGGCTGCTTTCATTTGATAAAAAATGCAGTAAAAACTGTAATTTTGAGATATTTAAGAACGCAATTTATTTCTGTGAATTTTCAGCATCATTACTCCATTTTTAGTGTCACATGATTCTTCATGAAATCATTTTAATATGCTGATTAGGTGCATTTTAGTGGAAACCTTGATACATTTTCTATTCAAAGAATTAAAAAATTAAAAGAACAGCACTTTTTTTGTAACAATGTGAATATCTTTATACTGTATTTTTTTGATCAATTTAATGCACCCTTGCTGAATAAAACTTAATTTAGGACTGTGCAATAAAATACTATTAAATATAGATTGCTTTATATAAATCTACACTGATCAGGCATAACATTATGACCTAATATTGTGTCTGTCCCCCTTTTGCTGCCAAAACAGCCCTGACCCGTCGAGGCATGGATTCCACTAGACCCCTGAAGGTGTGCTGTGGTATACGGCACCAAGCTGTTAGCTGCAGATCCTTTAAGTCTTGTAAGTTGCAAGGTGGGGCCTCCATGGATTGGACTTTTTGTTCAGCACATCCCACAGATGCTCGATTGGACTGAGATCAGTGGAATTTGGAGGCCAAGTCAACATGTCAAACTCGTTGTGCTCCACAAACCATTCCTGAACCATTTTTGCTTTGTGGCAGGCGCATTATCCTGCTGAAAGAGGCCACAGCCACCAGGGAATACCGTTTCCATGAAAGGATGTACATGGTCTGCAACAATGCTTAGGTAGGTGGTACGTGTCAAAGTAACATCCACATGGAGGCAGAACCCAAGTTTTCCCAGCAGAACATTGCCCAAAGCGTCACACTGCCTCCTTCCCATAGTGCATCTTGGGGCCATGTGTTCCCCAGGTAAGCGACGCACACACCCAGCCATCCACGTGATGTAAAAGAAAACAGGATTCATCAGACCAGGTTACCTTCTTCCACTGCTCCGTGGTCCAGTTCTGATGCTCACATGCCCACTTTTGCCGTTTTCAACAGTGGTCAGCATGGGCACCCTGCCACCTTTCTATCAGAACCAGCATTAACTTCTTGAGCTAGATTTGAGCTAGAGTAGCTCGTCTAGTTGATCGGACCACATGGGCTAGCCTTTGCTCCCCACATGCATCAATATGCCTTGGCCACCCACGACCCTGTCGCCGGTTCACCACTGTTTCATTCCTTGTTGGAGCACTTTTGATAGATACTGACCACTGCAGACCGGGAACACACCACAAGAGCTGCAGTTTGAGATGCTCTGACCCAGTCGTCTAGCCTTCACAATTTGGCCCTTGTCAAACTGGCTCAAATCCTTATGGTGGCCCATTTTTCCTGCTTCCAAAACATCAACTTTGAGGACAACATGTTCACTTGCTGCCTAATATATCCCACCCACTAACAGGTGCCGTGATGAAGAGACACCTGTCATAATGTTATGCCTGATGGGTGTATATTGTAAATCGCATAGCCCTACAGACTTAGCCCCTTGAAGAAAAAAACTTCAGCAGAACTTTGTATAGTTTGTTAAATTATATTTAAAAAAATCTTTATTGCCATTTTCACTATAGACTATACACTTAAACTTAATAGCAACACTTCAACACTAATCCCAGTTGGATAATACAAAACAATGCATCAATATCCAACATTCTACAGAGAGTAAAATGTTGGGAATATTAAAAGAAAAACTGAATTAACAGCCTTTAGTAATGCAACCTTTATTTACATAAAAAGAAAGATCCAGTACTTCATGCCATGCTCCTTAAAAGAAAGGAATCAATCCTTCAAAAGTTATGAGAGCTTCAGAGATGTTTGGAAGAGAGAGAGAAAGGGCAGAAAGAAAACAGCAAAAATGGCAAACAGTGTTGAACGGATAGGAGTTGAGACCAAGTGAAAGTGACATTCATTTAGATTTCTCTAAAATGTCTATTTTAAAACCAAAACAAGCTTCAGTTACACATATTACAGCATTCTGCACAAGAAAACTGTACACGGAAAACCCTAATGACACGTAAAAGCCTGGTGTGGTTAGGCCACCATATGTACAAAAACAATTGTGCACAATACTAACATACAGAAGATGTTTACTTAATATTATACAAATGTAGACAGACCGAGTTATTAATTTTCTCATCCTATTTCGCATAACTGTAATCTATGCACGCGGTTACCCTGAAAAACGCTGGGATGGAGTTTAGGGGGGTGGGAGAATCGGCTGACTATCTAGTGCGTTAGCTTTAAACAAAAGGCGAGGTGCCGATCTACTGCCGGTTGCTCTTTATCCTCTCCAGCCTCTTTTTGAGGTCGTCGAGGTTGGAGGCGGGGGAGGAGGAGCGGGTGGGGCTGTGGGAGTGGGACTGCTCCTGCTGGAAGTGCTCACGGGATTCCTTCAGCTGGGACAGTTTGCTGTGGAGCATGTCTGTGGAGGAGGCCACCGATGGTCTCAGGGAGCTGAGAGGAGGTCGGTCTTCCTCTGGCTGCAGGAGAAGCAAAAAAAAAGAATCCATTTTGTGTCATGTAAATAAAACTATTCCTAAATCTTTGTTAAAGTAGTAATACTTTGAATATTGTCAAAAACCCCCACTGTATATTTAATTATTTGTATTACTACTACTAAAAATCAATTAGCAATAAAACTGATTTACTGCAATTATTATTGATAAACAGTCGAGTATAAAATGAATGAGTATTTAAAAAAAAATGGATTGTCATTTTAACAACAGACCTGTTTATAAACGCATTATTAATTATTAATAAGTTAGATGATAAACATTAGTCTGTAGTTAAAATGACAGAAAAACAAAATGTTATGTATTAACAGTGGCTTACCAAATTTTAGGGCTTGGTCATTAAAAAAAAATAATAGAAAAATACATTTATTGTTATTGATATTTGATACATTGATACTTTTTCATGGGCAGTCATGGCCTAGTGGTTAGGGAGTTAAACTGGTAACCCAAAGGTTGCTGGTTCGATTCCAGAACCGGTGGGAAATGACTGAGGTGCCCTTGAGCAAGGCACCTAACCCCTAATTGCTCCCCGGGCGCCACACAAGGCTGCCCGCTGCTCTGGGTGTTTGTATACACGTTTGCAGTGTGTGTGTGTGTGTGTTAACTACTCACTACTCTGCTCCTAATGTGTGTGCATTAACTGGATGGGTTAAATGCAGAGGTCAAATTCCAAGTATGGGTCACCATACTTGGCCGTCACTTTGTCACTTGTCACTTTTTTCACAACTATAATTAAATTAATGATGACTATATACAATTTGATCCTAAAAATGTTAAAAATAATTAGTTAATACATCAAATATCAATATTTTTGATTTACTGTAATTGATAATTATTAGTTATTAAAGCATCCATTACAATAAATCAATTGTTAAAAAGGTATTATTGTCATAATTTTTTCACTCCTTCTGAAATCAATTTTGTGGTGGTCATTTCCAGTTGTTGTTTTTTTTTCATAGGATGCCACATTTACCATATTAGATGCACAACAGTCACACATGACCATAAAAAACAAAATGCATGAATCTTCTTTGGTTTTACAAAAAAAGGCTGGTCCAGTGGTGTGCTATCTAGCTGTAATAACATTATCGTTTAAGGTGGGAAATATGACCAAAATATACAATAGGACAAATAAATACAACCTAAAGATACGGATACAAACAGTGCTTTAAGTTGAAGTACCGTTTTTTCCCTGTTGTTGTTTGTTTAACATTAACACACAGACAGGAGCGGGTATAAGCTATTAGTATGCTTTCACTTTAAGAACTACAGTAATGTGCAGATCCAATACTGACACACGTCCCAAACTTTTTTACTCAAGAGTCAAGACATAACCGCCAATAAGAACATGGGGATATGAATATGTGTATGATCGTTCAAGAGTAAGCCTAGAAATGGACACATTCGGTACACTCGCGCAAATTGACAGGCGGCAAACGCGTGCACAAAATCCACAGCCATGACATCTGTGTGTTTACCGAATTGAGTTCGTGGTTTACGTCGCTTTTATTAACTCTTTTTAGTGCTATCGGACGTATCATACTTTTATTTGGTCATTATGCGAGATGGCAGGTGAGAAAGATTCACCTTAGCTTTCACGATCGCGTGAACTGGAAAAACTGGAGAGCTGAAGAATAAAATCCATTTGATGCGTCTGTGGTACAATCCGAAAGAGACCCGCGCCAATAACATGAAAGCTGATTGGCTGCAACATAAGATGCATGCTGGTCTCATTTGAAGTTGTAATAAAGCAAACTAGCGAAAGAAAGAACTACAACAGCCCGGAATAAACACACGCGTGCTGCGGGAGCATTTCAATGAGCATAAGAGGTAGCGTTACATGGACGTAGGATAATTTAAAGACCTATTTAAGACCTAGAACTCAATACTTCAGAGAATTTAAGACTTTTTAAGGACTAAAATTTTGAAATGTAAGACTTTTTAAGACCCCACAGGAACCCTGGACAAACCGTTGAGTTCTCTAGGCCGCGTCGTTGCCGTAAAATCTTCAGTCTCTCGTAGTAGGCGGCGGCGTTCAGATCTTCTCCGTTACTGCTGATGGGCACAGCGCTGGAGCTCGGCAGATACGAGTCTGTGCTGTGCTGAGGGATTACTGAAAGACAACACAGACCTCAGTGAGAAGGTGGAGCCTAAGACAACAAGAACACTTAAAGAGGTTTCATAATGATCACTGTAATTCACCTGTGGAGGTCTGGATTCGGCCCTTTCCTTCACGCTCAGACTCAATCATGCGAAGTCCTCGCTCCACGTAGCTCTGGAAGAACTGGGACGTGTTCCTCAAAAAGGGCTCCAAATCTGCGTCAGAGTACTTCTGCTTGTATTCATACAGCTCCGTCAGACCCTGACAAACAACATACTCGGATTGACTAACGTATTGAACGGACAACAGCAAATGATTCTGGTTATTTCCTAGGGCTGGGCATTGACATTTTCACGATTCAATTTAATACGATATAGATTCATTTAAATATATATCTGATACAGTACATGCCAACATTGAGTTTTTCTGAGGAAAATGGTGATTATACAAAACAATACGGATACTGGATCTTTAAACATCTTCTGATGTTCATGCTGTAAAAACGTTTCACAGTAAAATTTACAGAATTTGAAAGCAGAGATGTTTCGTATTCAAAAACAAAGAAACCACAAAGTGGATTGTGATTATTGGATGGGATGCGCACCACAAATTGTGTAGTTTTCACACATCAGCCTAAAACAACATTGCCCAAAAATAAGCCCAGGAATAATTGTATTTATTTAAGAATTGACATCGATTCTCATTTTGATGAACCAGTTACAATCGAGAAACTTATTTTCAACCCAGCCCGATTTCCCCACAACATTAGACAACTCTTTCCCAAGCTGCTGTGTTACCTCTTTAGTGTTCTCCTTGGAGCCAATCTTTTTAAAGATCTCAGACAGGATGTCACTCACTTTGGCCTTGATCACTTTGTCATCCTATTACAATTGAAATACAATTAAAGACAGCAGATCAACCACTGCAGTTTTCATACCGAGATGAATGTTTCAGTTCAGACCCAGCAGAACATACCGATCTGAGGGCGCCCTTCTCTGTGCTCTTGTCCGACTTGAGCCCCGACAGGTTTGCCGAATGCTTGACCACCCGCCTCAGGTGCGCCTCCAGTTCAGACTCATTGCGGTTCTCAATCATGGACATGTGATCTAATATCTGTGAGAGACATTGACAGATCACTTTCAGCAAAGTTTCATAGAGAAGTTTCAGGCTCCATTAGAGTCTCAAGTAGGGTTAGGTACTGTTCACATTAACCGGTATTGGTACTGGTACCCGACATTCGGTACTTTAGGGATGTATACATCAATAACTATAAATAAACTGCAAGTAATTTATAGAAGTGTTATTGACATTATGCCAGAGCTGCCCTGGTCTCTGTCTGCCATTGTCTGTGATGTTTTTATATTGTAATATTTCCTAGTAAATAGTAGGCTACTAGGTACTTTAAAAAGAAAAAAAAACAATATGGTTGTTTTTATTAATTACATTTATTTCATTTCTATGAAAAGATTTCCCACAAATGATGTGTTGTGTATTTTCTGGTAATCAAATGAAGACATTAGTATAAACGCGCAACCGCCATATTGATAGTGAGTGTGTGTGTGTGGTAAACCGCACTTCTACGGCATTTATTCACACAGAGACACGCAGGATTCGTATTTAAATAGTCTTTTTATGGTTTAATATTCACAGACATTAGTCTATAATCACCAGATGCGTTCAGGTACCGAAATTTGGTACCGATTTATTCAATGTGAATCGGTACTCAGTAGTACCGAAGTAATTCAGTCGGTGCCCTTAAAAGTACCGAGTTCGATACCCAACCCTAGTCTCAAGCGTACCTTGGCACCGGTGAGCCTGCAGAGCGTGTGCAGCAGTGTCTTCAGTGTCCGGTGGGGAACATCACTCTTGAGCTGTTTCAGCTTCTCTTTGGGGAAAACCTTCATGAAGTTGTGCACGTCCAGCAGGATGCGGTCCAGATTAATACTGTTGATGGTCTGAGGCAGGAAACGGATCATTCTCCATAGACACTGCAGAGAAAGAAGTTGGCCCAACTTCAATAACTTTTGTATAGATCCCCAAAAAATATTAAAAAAATTATTGTATGATGTATACTATTTACTGGTTATTTATTATATAATATACTATTATGGGTTATTTCAGGTTTTAGTAAATGTCAAACTTTAACTTAAAAATAAGCATTGAAGTTTTTCCATCTAATATTTATACTTTACAGATTAATTTCAATTACTGAAAATGATTTTTAATAGTTTGTCCACAATAACACTGACTTGGAGACTAATAAATAATTAGTGCTGCCATATATTAAAAAACAACAACAAAAATGTATGTGCCTTTGTTGATGACGGCCACCCTCAAAACAAATTTCACATCTACATTCTTCCACAAAATGGCTATCAGCTAACAAAATGGAGGATTAAATGTGTGTTGAAGTAACCATTTTTAACTGTTCAGGCTGATGCCAGTTTTGTTTTTAACAATGTCACAATAGTCAACTTGTAGCATTCATAAAGTTCAGTTTCCAAGATGCAATTGTGAGTCAAATTGTTAAATGGTGTTTACTAGTCAGAAAAGAGCAAATTAAGAAAACCGGACATGATGTGAATGCATTATTGCGCAGGATTCATCTGTGTAGTTATGCGTTCATGTTTACACCTTTCTGGGTGTGTGAGTGGAATTAAGCATATTTAACCAATTTCTTTTAATGATTCCAAATTAAAGTTCCACCTAAATATTTTCCACTTGACATGATTTTAATTACCTATTACTTTTTATAGAATTTTATTACTCAACCAGAAGTCATGTTAGCCATCATGATTTGACTGAAGCATTTAGGGGGGTGGGGGTGGGGGGGTGGAGCCAAGAGTTCTGCCTACAATATGATGCAATTAAAATTTCAACATGCATCTATGCACAAACAAAGTGTGCTGGTTATACCTTCATGACAAGTTCCGAGAACATGGGGGAGCCGGCGGTGCTGATAAGACTGTCCTGCAGCAACACCAGCAAAGCACTGGAAAGAAAACAATGACCTTTAATCTGTCCGTTTTGTGTACTATCCTGTAAAAATGTGCCCAACACGGCAAAGGTTCCCAGCAGAGCTGCACTGCTAACCTTAGAATGTTGGTCTGGTCGGATTTCTCCAGCACTCGAACCACAAGCAGATTAACGGATCGAATGAGCTGCTGTCCGTCCTCGATGTCCTCCACCCTAGAGTCCAACATCAGTGTGATCAGACCGTGCATCAGGTCCTTCAGGACGCCCATGGAGGCCTCCCGCGCTAGACTCTCCATCGAGAACAGCTGGAAACGGACACACAGTGACTCAGCACATCGATGCACAATGACTTTTGTTTTGCTCTGCAGACACTCAATGCATTTTAATGTGTAAATGATCCTCTGCAAACAAAAGCGGTTTGTTTCTGGCAACACAATACTTGAAGTGTTCAGAAAATCCTGCAATCCTCAATGCAGAATTTCTCTTCCCATCCTAAGAGTAAAGCAGCACTCACCGACAGCATGTTTCCTATGATGCAGCTGTAGAGTTTGAAGATGTCCTTCTTGTCCAGCCGATCGTCAGCCATGTGCGTGTTGTAAATGAGCCGCAGCTGCATGAAGGTGGCGATTAGGAACTGGTCGATGTGTCCAGACATGGCTTCCGCTTTGTCCGCCTGCCTCAAGACCTCATCAATCTGCAGGATGTCATAGGGAAATGTCTTAGCATATTCACTTTTGAACAATCATTTTGTTGCTAGAAACAATGTCACTGGCTATAACATGGTATAACTAAAATCATAAATTCTGTGAACGTGAAGGTGGGAAATCCAAACAATTGAAGCAGGACACTCACCTGTGCCAAGGCCTGGATACTAGTGTTAATGTCCCCACTGGCCACCTGTGAGATGACGAAGTTGATGGTGGAGGCAGTGCTATTGTGAATGTCGTCGAAATGAGGAGAGACTGGACGCATTCTGAAAACAACAAAAACAGGATGTAAACCATTTAACAAGAGTGATACACTTTCATTTCAGAAGCCAGCATGTAGTACATTTAACTGTAGCCGGGTGCACACTGTGCCATTTACGATTGTTTCTTGTCAGACTGTACGAACATGATCCCCGCTGTAAGCCACGTCACATTGTAAGATCCAAGTTGTCATTAATTTCAGATTGTATGATAGTCAAGCAGTGCTAAAAATGGACGCACGCAAGAAAACTCGTCCAGAGTTTTATATCAATGAACACGTTCGGTGACCGTGAGCTGCATTACACGCAGGATTGAAATGGTGGCTACAAAGAATTCTGGTTTCCGCAAACTACATAGTAGGGCTGTCAAAATGGCTGAAGCGCTAAATTCGAAATTCTCTTAAATATTATCAAAATTCAAATTATATTCTAATTCTAAAGGCAATACTTAACTTTAGAGGGGAAAAGTACTGTATTGTCTCCTATGCTCACAAGAGGGCGCAAGCGAGCGCAACAAGCAAATGTAAACCAAATCAAGCATGGCGTCTTTTATTGAAATGACATTCACTTTTTACAGTGCATTCACTTTTCAAACAATTGTTATTAAATGAAATATAATTTCATTAATGAGCATGTAAGGAAAATTAGGTAACAAAAGTGCATAAAACTGCAAGTGCATCAGTGACCTGAGAAAACACGCTTCAATAGACAACGTAATGTGGACACAAAATAGCAAACGGACATTCAGAAACAATCCATTTCCATTCACATCTATATATTGTTCGTCAAAAACATCAAACTAACAACTTGACCTGCAGCGAGTGCGGAGCGTTTTTGGTGAGGTATGATCAACTCAAGTATGTCTTTGCCAGCAGCGCAATATGTGGATACATAACGTTATACCGCATGATTTTGCCACCAACTGAGAGGATTTCTCAGCAGGTAGCGTATCTTCTCTTTTATTTATATCCATCTCGTGCTCCAAAGCCCTGATTACCTTGTTCTGCACTGCTCTGTGTCTGACTGTATACGCTGTCGCCCATTTTCTCTCTGACTCATTGTCCTCACTGTTTTTTCCGCCTTTTTCAAATGAACAACACAGCCGCACCGTGCCCGCTGTACTGGATAAACAAACCGCGTCAGTTCCCTCATCATCATGTCTCGCGTGCTTCTACCAAAAATTCGAATCCACGGTTTTTGCATTCGAATGTGCATTTTTTTGGTAAATTCGACGAATATTCGAAATTCGAATTTTTATTTGACAGCCCTACTACATAGTACTGAAAAGGCATTAGTAGTAAAGGTCAAAAATGATCTGTTAAATCGCGGCTGACTCTGGCTGTCTCTCAATTCTGATTCTTCTAGATCTTCGCGCAGCTTTTGACACAGTGGACCATTTTCTTTTACTCAATCGTTTGGAAACTGTTTTTGGTATTACTGACACTGTATTAAACTGGTTTAAGTAATTTCTCTCAGATCGAAGGCAGTTTGTGTCCCTGGGTGGATGCAGATCCAAAATTGGGGCAGTGCAATTTGGAGTTCCCCAGGGATCTGTTTTGAGTCAATTACTTTTTAGTATGTACATTTTTCCCCTGGGTCAACTTCAGATCCTTGGGTCTTAAGTTTAATTTTTATGCAGACAACACTCAAATTTATATTCATTCAAAACCTGGCGATAATACAGCTGTTGCATTTCTGGAACATTGTATCTCTGAGAAAAATATGGATGTCTCAATTTTCTCAACAGCGACAAGACTGGGATTATGCTCATCGGTTCACCCCAAAAAATACGCAAAGCTGATGCTGTAACCGTAATGGTGGATGGCTCTGCTTTGGAGCCTAATTAAAAAATGGGGTGATATTTGATGCAAATTTAACAAATCGATCCTCATGTCCAGAATATGGTCAAAATTTAATTCTCATCTTAGATAACTTTCTCAGTGGAAAAACTGATCAATTAATTTGTCTTTTCTCCCATCGACTATTGTAACGCTCTGCTTTCTGGGGTTTCTAAATCCACCCTAAACAAATTGCAGTATGTGCAAAACTCAGTGGCCAGAATCCTTACAGGTCCAGGACAAGTGAGCACATCACTCCCATCTTGGAGTCCTTGCACTGGCTCCCTGTCAGGTTTCACATCGATTTTAAAATTATCATGCTCACCTATAAGGTCTTGCATGGTTTAGCGCCACAATATCTGTCTGAACTTTTAACTGCATACACCCCAAGACGCAATCTTCGTTCTTCTGATTCTGGCTTTTTAAACTCTGGAATGCTCTTCCCTCTGGAAGACTTCAGATTTTACCCTAGGATCAGACGAACCTTTTAGGCTTTGCAAAATATTTATGTATTTATGATAGATAGATAGATAGATAGATATATCAGTGTTTCCCCTACAATGTATTCACAGCGGCGCAGCGCCGCCGCTGGATTTTCAGCGCCACTGCAAAATCTTCACATGATCAGTAATATCACGACATTCACTTACACACTGTAAAGGAGAGAGAGAGAGAGATTGACGATGGCCAGAGAACTAAACAAAAATGTAGTCTGCTTACACTTTCACAATATCACAGGGCTGTAATATTAATCTTATTTTCGCTTCCAAGGATTAAAAAAAGATGATATGAGGTAAAACTATTATAAACTATGCTCGCGCATCGTCTAGCACAACTTCCTTCCCTTCACAGCGCGCGCTGTCATTTCTCCACAAACATGTATTTAACGTCAAATTCAGCACAATCCGTGATTGTTGTCAAATGCACACTCCACTTTGGCTAAATTGCAGAACGTGATTGATTAAATGAAAAGCACAATAATCCGCGCAATAGACGCTGTTTCCAAGTTCAAGGCGGGTGTGTGTGTGTGTGTGTGTGTGTGTACGCACGCTGCGAAACGGACCGACTTGCACATATGCTTCGTGTGCGCGACTAAACCATCAAATACACAACAAAATAGCCTATATCTCAAAATGACAGGCTTGGGAAGTATTCACTTAAACACAGTTTAGCTTAAATGGGCGTAAAGGGGAGAATGATTTTAGATCTGCGTCTTAAAGGGGCAGCATCTAATAAACCTGGTGACGATTGAGCCATAATGTGAATCAAAACAACAAATATATATATATATATATATATATATATATATTCGATTAATAAAAACGTAAGGTAAAAAAAAAACATAATGTAATAATATTTCACAATATTAGGCTACTGTTTTTTCCGGTATTTTTAATTAAATAAATGCAGGCTTGATAAGCATGAGACTTTTTGCAAAAACATAAAACAGTATCCAAATTTTTCCAGTATTTTTTTTTTTAGATATTGCCCCTTTCTTACATTTGAGCCCTTGCCCCTTAGGAACTTTCTGCACGTCCCTGCAGGTTATTGAAGTAAAATAGGCTATAAGCTAGTCACCTTTTAAACTAATGAAAAGCTTAATTTGGATTTTAATGTTCAAAATGTCTATTTCTATCCACAAAACTTGCCAGAAGTCATGGTTTAAGGTTTATTTTTTATTTATTTTTTTATTCCGGAGGTGCATGCCCCTGGACCCCCCGACGAGCGGCTAACCTCCGGCACGTAACAGCACCGCTGCTGGAAAAAATTCTAGGGGAAACACTGTATAATATATATATATATATATATTAGGGCCGGGACTTTAACGCGTTAATTAAGATTAATCATAATTAACGCATTAAAGTCCCGTAATTAATTAATTACGCAAAAAAAAAAAAAAAATTGCACCGCGGAACGTTTTTCATTGAATGAGTTTCGACGGACCGATTATACTGGAGCACCAACTAGCGTTCTTGACTTCCGACAAAAACAAACCACAGTGAACATGAACGAAGAAGCTGACGAGACCGCTTTGTTTGGCCCCGTTGATGGGAAATTGTGTTTTTAAAAAAACCAAAGGATGGAGAGCATGGTTGTGTGCAAGCTATGCAACAAGGAATTTGCGTATCACCGCAGCACATCGAGCCTCAAATATCACCTCAACGCAAAACACATAGGAGTTAGCGTGGACGTTAGCCCGACTCCGAGTAAAGTTACAAGGACCCACACCCAACCCACACTCCACCAGATGACTGGTTTCAAGACCAGGGTAACTAAGTCACTGGTCTGCTGGACTGAAATAAATAAACAATATTTTGTTGATTAAGCTTATGTATTCAGTCATTATTCAATGGTATACTAAAAATCTATGTGAAAAAAAATTACTTCTCACTGTTCTCAGGTCAAATATTTATATGCTATTAAAATGCGATTAATTTCGATTAATTAATTACAAAGCCTCTAATTAATTAGATTAATTTTTTTAATCGAGTCCCGGCCCTAAAATAAATAAATTATATATTATTATATATATATGCATTTAGCAGACGCTTTTATCCAAAGCGAATTACAGTGCCCTTATTACAGGGACAATCCCCCGGAGCAAAATGGAGTAAAGTGCCTTGCTCAAGGACACACTGGACCACCACAAAATTTGTCTCAGACGGCCAAATCGTGGCCAAAATCGCAGTGAGCACCCGACTTGACTCAAAGCAAGACTTCTCTTATGCTAATCTCTTACTTGCGCTCCGGAATCATGACCGGCTCCAGAACTTCATCCAGTTTGTGCTGCACCAGATCAGGGATATCGCTGGCACATGTGTGGTTGTTCTCAAACACGTCCAGATCCAGCTGAAACTCTTTCGGGATGGACGGAGCCGACTGCTCCAGGTGAGCATTCTGCGCCCGAGCTTGACTGTTGAAAATGGAGGAAAACGTCACTTCTGCTGCATTTTTTAATCATCCCCCAAATTCTAATTCAGTACCAGCAAAAAGGGAAAGCAAGTGTTAAAGCGCATATCCACTTACAATGATTTTTTGTTTGTTTGATTCCTTTGTGAAGTTCAAACTGCGTTTCAATTAAATAATTCAAAACTGGTTCAGTTATTCATTTGTGCCCTCACTCAAGTTTGTATTAAACATATTTCATAAGTATATACACGCATACATTCCCATTTAAAGGTTTGGGGTTAGTAAGTTGAACAAAATTGACAGCAATTTATAGTTACAAAATATTTATTTTAAACAAATGCGGTTCTTTTGAACTTTCTATTCAAAGAATCATGAAAAAAAGCATTAAAAAAATAAAGCAGCACAACCGTTTTCAACATTGATAATATTAAATATTTCTCGAGCAGAAAATCAGGATATTAGAATATTAAATAGTTGCGGAAAATTCAGGAAAAAATTACATTTTAAATATTTTTTTTACCATTTTCTATTATAAAATGTATTTTTTATTAAATGAACGCAGCCTTGCGAGTGAATATACAAGGGCATATAATACATTAAATTAACATAAGTGCATATAATATTTATAAAGTGCATATAATATTTATAAAGTGCATACATTTTATATTTTTCACTGTTCATTTTGTGAAACTGAAAACATGCTTTGCTTTAAAACTATGTTTTTACTGCATTTTACTCCTTACATTAAACAAATTTAAAAACACAAAAATATAGAAGTATCAAAAGAGGCTTAAAAATATTTAGCTACATCAAATCAACCGTATAATCCAATTAATCTCTCATATTTCAGTCGTTTTTTTTTTGTGATCTCTAGACCTCCAGGATGTCAGATGCCTTGTGAGCAGTGGCTACAGCAGTACGGCAGTACTTACATCCTGTAAGTGCGATACATTATTCTGTCCATGGAGGGCAGCGAAGAAAAGAAAGGAATAGTAAGAGTAAGAGTAAGAGAAAGGCTCAGGATTAAGAAACTACATGCAATGACACAAGAGGATAGAATGAGACAGAATTAGACTTATAGAAAGTATTACAACATGGGTCAAGAATTCCCATTTTGCCTAACTTCCCCACACAATATCCTTGCATTCGAAATGATCATTGTGTGACTTGACAAACAGGTACGAAGACCTAGCACTACATACTTGAGCTTGTTGGGCACTTCCTCTTGAGCAGGCTTGCGGAGGAAGGTTGCATTGGGATTGGTGGGATGCTCTCTCTGGGGTCGCTCCTGTTTGGTTGGGGCCGCGGGAGTCTTCTTGGCCGAACGTTTGATTCTCTCCTCAAGCATGCTCATTTCTTTCTCTGAGAGCTTGACAAAAGATAAAACAACTAAAGTTGAGTTTAGCACAAAAATAACATCCAACATGAACCTTTCACTTTTATTACAAGTGGCCAAGGTAATATACCAGCCGGAAACGGGACATTTATTTTGACAGGGCAGAGAAAACTAGTACCAGAGCAGAGCTCTCATTCTCAGTCTTCATTATTATACTGTTTTTGGATGACAGTATGGACGACAAGATTAAAGTTTGGAATGACAAACTTTAAATTCCTGAATATAAACAAAGCTGCCAACCTTATATAGCATTACATAATTTGAAATCATGTAATGTTCTCACGGAGTACAGTATGAAAAATTAGCCCTACCTTGTATTATTTGAAGAAGAAGAAAAAAAAAAAGAAGAAAAAAACCCTGTGCAGACATACCAGATTACTAAGTGCAATGTTGGTTATAGTTTGCTTCCTTTTTATTCATATTTTTAACTGTCTTTTTGTGAAAAATACTATAATAGGATTACAGATTCAAGACGTTATCTAAACTATAATGGTAACCCTTGGTATAATAAAAGGTTCCATTTGTTAATATTAGTTAATTTATCAGTTAAAATGAACTAACAATAAACTAATTATATTTATTAATCCTCAATACATTATAAAAAAAAAAAAAAAAAAAATCTTATTTGATGGACTTGATTTTTATTAACTAACATTAACAAATACATTTGAAAATTTGCATTAAATTAGAAAGACTAATAAATACTGTAACAAATATAGCTCATTGTTGTTTTATTTTTAAAGGTGTGAAAGGTGATCTAGGAAATGCTAACTTTAGCCTGCTAGCATTAAAGCATACAAATATCACCCTCACTGCAAAACGCCATCCAAAGCAACACTGCGCACAGACCAGAGACAAAATTATTGGATTACATGCATCATTCACCGGTGAGAGAACTTTACAGTACAGTGAGTAACAGTACTACAATTAATGCAAACAACTGTTTGCCTGCCATTCTCGCTCTGTCTGCACAGCGTAGGTGAACACGCTGATGATGTATGATGTCTGTGTGAACAGGCTGCGCAGTGGTATGCAAACACATGTTGACTGATAAGGAACATGCTTTCATTTCATTCGGACTGAATGCAATGACTGAAACATTTTATGTTCCTACAACAAAAGGATATACATTAGGGCTGGGTATTGACAAATTTCACAATTCAATTTGAGTCACAAGCTTGCAATTCGATTCAGTTTCGACTCAATATTGATTATTTTGGATATACATCAGGTACAATACATGGCAAATTTTCTCAAGAAAAAAAAAAAAAAAAAAAAAAATGTTTATCTTTAAATGCTGTAAACTATGGGGAGTCAGTTGGTACATTAGCCCACTATAATGTTGAAGGTAGTATTATTTTTTGGAATAATAATAAAGTTATAATATTAACTTTACAATTACATAATCATATTTCTACTCTAATCGTTCGTTTTTTTAAATATTTGAAAAACATTTGTTTACAAGCTGTTTTACTAAAGTCTTTCCACGCTTGAAACACTGATTAAGCGATTCCATGAGACATGATACGGATTCAGTAAATTGTACTCTCTCTTTTAACACTTTATTCAGATGCTCATTCGTGTTTTTGGAGATCTGCGCCATATTCTCGCGCATGCGTCGTGGTGGTTCGTGAGTTCATGTCCGAGGCCTACACGGAAGACAAAAACTTGTTGACTAAAAGTCGTTATTTAGATTTTTTTTTTGCGCACAAAAACTATTGTCGTCGCTTCGTAAAATTATTGTAGAGCCACTGTAGTGAGATGGACTTTGTAACAACGTTTTTAGTGCCTTTTATGGGTCTTGTCAGTGCGAATGTACTGAATGCCAATAGAGGCCTATCTGAGGGCTTTCTCAGCCATCAGCTTTCAACAAAAATATCTTCATTTTTGTTCCGAAGATGTCGAACGACATGAGGGTGAGTAATTAATGACAATTTTCATTTTTGGGTGAACTAACCCTTTAATATTATGTAAAATAAATATGCATTTAATTTCAGCAATTGTTATGTATGCGTTTCTTTAAATTAAACAGTGCAATCTCACATAATTGCCTTTATATCAGCCACCCAGCTCTAAGACATTGGCATTAGCTATCCAAAAAAAAAAAAAACTACTCTTCATATCGGTTGACCACTATTCATTACTGTCTGAAACATGTTTGAGGGTAACTGACGTCTTACATTGCCGATAAGTTTGAAGACCTGCTCTCCACAGGCGTTGTAGGCAGCCAGGACTGTATTGAGAGCAGCATTGCGGACCGTAGTGTCACGGTCGCCGATGTGAATGGCGATTTCTTTAAGAGCCTTGGCCGGAGACGGCTGGCACACATTCATACCGAAGTTCTCAATCAGGCATCCGAGTTCCTCAAGACATTCTGAAGAACAAATAACACCAAAATGTCATAAATTCTACAGTAAAATGGTTGTTTTGAGAAATCAAATGCATGTGCATTTACCAGATCTCTGCTTGGAGTTCTTTGATTTGGTTCCATCCAGAAGTAAGGGGAAGACTTTACTGGCTGCGTAGACATTACACAGCATCGTCAGAATAGCACGGACGTCTTTGCGCACCACATCTTTTGATTCTCCGACCTGCGTAGAGGGCAGGAAACCGAAAAGGACAACCGTTAGGCTGCGTTTCAACTAATTAGATGCATTTGTTGTCCAAAGATAATGATAATGGATGAAGACCCACCTTGAGGATCAGGTAGGGTATGAAGGACGAGGCCTCGTAGTCACTGAGCTGGTAGTTCTTTTTGTTCAGCATGAGGAAGAGCAGTTTGAGGAACTCCAGGGCTTTCATCAGCACACTGGTGTTGGTGTCAAAGAACCGCAAGGTGAACCACTTCAACACCAGGTCCAGACAGCCAATCACAGCGTCAAACTCCGCCTCCATGTGCTGCAAAATAAACAAGTTATAAGTCTAGTACAATTTGATAGGATTGCAGACTTGCCAATTGCTACTATGAGACTAACTTCGATCATGGCTCCAATAGCTTTTACATGGCGCTGAAAGTCAAAGTGGAAGAGTTCATCTTGGAGCCACTTGGCCAGACTTGTTGACATTTGAGTCTTCAGCTGCTCCACATACTCGTCACGAGGAGTTGTGAAGTTCCACTTCAGAATCTACAGAAGAATTGGGATTTAGTAACCAAACACAGACAAGCCTAACAGTGCTACTCAATAGTGCGCACAAGTGTTGTTCACGAGGACAGTTCAAAAGCAGCTCACCTTTAACGCCCTCTCTTCCTTGATCCTCTGCTCTTTGCCATTGGGAACGAGGATGAAGATGGGACCAGATCTGTCCTCCTCATCCTTTGCCCCAACCTTAGCTGGAGGTTTCTTACCCACAACACCCTAAAATATCAGGAAAACTGTTGTTACACTGAACCACTGAAGTCTCAAGTTCCGGTACTTCAGGTCGACAAGTTTTATAGTAAGGATGCTCATAATTAATTGGTTAACCGTTAACCAGTGGCAGTAAGAATTGACCGATTAATACTATTGTAAAAAAATAATAATTAAGATATTTTGAAAACACTGCTGCATGGTTAAATACGCTACAAATAAAATTTGAGTTTGAGAGAAAAAAAAAAGGTCACAAATAAGTCGCACTGTATTATTACTAGGACTGTCAATTTAACGCATTAGATGAATTGGTAACAGTAAAAAAAATAAAAAATAAGTTACAATTAACGCATTTAACGCACTTGCCCCGCCCCAGACCTACTTAGGTCATCTTACATTTCATACCGTTAATTGATGCAGGGCAACAACTCACTGTATGATAAAGCCTATAGAGTGCAGTTAGAATGTCCATACAATTCCAGATACTGGGATTTAGTCTCTTGGCATTTTTAAACTGGACATGCTTGTCGTGGTCCCGTGCGCCAGAGCGTGATTGTTCCCACTGGTGCGATGCACAAATTGACTGCATGCTCGCTCTTGCTCATATCCCAGATAAATCATCAACACTATCATCCCTTACACATGTTTAACGGAGCTAAATACATCGTCATCTGATAAAATGCATGCGCAGGTTGCTTTTCTTGCACATCTGAGTCAGTGTTGCCTTCACATTCATGTGAATTGCGACAGTTCGAGCACAAGTTGCGCAAACAAACTCAGACCACCTCCTTCAGGCAGTCTCGGTACCCCTGAGCTCAGCTCACCCAGGCCCGCATGACCGCTTTCACATGACCAATTTTTCATGTGAACCGTGCACCGTTTCGAACTAAACTGCCAGTGCGAAAACGCCATTCACATCATAATATACAGTAGGCCTATAAGCAATATCACACAAGTAACAAGTGCAATATCACATGAAATTGCTTTTCTGTCCATAATAGCACGAGATGAGTGCAAATGCAATACTGATCTTATAAAATAGTTTAATAAAATAGATTAGTTAGTTAATATTGTGTTTTACTCTGTTTTGCTAACAAAAGTATAAAGAAAGTAGAGCTGTTCGTCTCCTACTCAGAGCAATACACAGTGGCACTTCATTTTTGAATCCACGTTTTGAACGAATCAGGTGAACCAATGATTCAATGGACCATAAAGAGAACCATTTACATTTACTATTTTCATAGAGAATCAGCCGTTTGAACTAATCAAGTGAATGGCCCCGTCCCAAATGGCACACTTCATGTGCACTTTCGGTCTTGTCCGTTAAAGTCCACGAGGCCGTAGGGTGTCCCATTTGTCATTTTAGGTCTCAGAAGGGTGCTTGCGAGCGCCCCCTTTTACCCCTTTTCCACCAAGGCAGTGCTAGAGCTAGTTCATAGCCAGAGCTAGTCCCAAGTTCATAGTTGGTTCAACTGAGGAGCCTTCTAAGAACCGTTTGCTTTTCCTCATGCTGAGAGCCACAACAGAGCCAGGTCTTACGTCACTGTATACGTCTCATCTTTCAGCAACGCTAGCGAGGCAGTGTTGCCAAGTCCGCGGTTTTCCCGCGGAATTGGGCTACTTAATCACTGTTGCCGCGGGCTGTTTTTCATGTCCGCGGGTTGAAGCGACCCCAATTATGTGATATTTAGCCCCGGGAATGCGAATTTTAGTAGGCAACCATGCCAAAAAAACACATTTTACCCCCAAATGTGATTTTACCGGGGAAGCCCCCCTGAAACACGATTGGGCTTGTTTTGAGTAGCAATTGGGTGGGTTTTGTTGTGAAAACCTGGCAATCCTGGGCAGCGGGAAACAAACACACCAGGCTTGTTCGAGATGCATCGGCGCTGCGCAGACCGATCCACGTATGATTTTTTTTTTTTTTTAAACTGCATGAGTGAATCAAAAGCGTAAGGAGTCATGTGCTCTCGCTGGACTCGTTATAATACAGCGATCGGTCTCTGCACAGCACCGCTGCCAACAAGCCTTCTATCAACAATGCAAACGTTGCGTTACTATTGATTCATATGGCTTTACGATCCTACATCGGCATCAAAACACAACGAAAACACAGCGAATACAACGCATTCATGCCGTACGCCGTAATTTGTATAGACGGAGATTACAAACGCTCCATTAGCTGCTATTTCAACAATGGCGGATCTCAAGTTTGTGTTGGTCTTGTTGACCCCGCCCCCAGCGCCTGACGTAATCGGTTCTTACTTCTAGCCCAGCAATGTTTTGGTGCTACTTAAGAACCACTTTTCCTGGCTCGGAGCTGGGGCTTTGGGTGTGGAAACACAAAGAACCGATTTGAAACTAGGCTCTGGCTCCGATCTAGCTCTAGCACTGCCTTGGTGGAAAAGGGGTATTTGAGGAGATATGCGCCCTCAATGCGCATATCGAGCCCGCACTGGTGCGGGTTACGCAGCGGACTTCTTCCCGGCAGTCATAGCGGCATTACGTCGTGAAAGTGCGGACTCAGAGGAAGACCGTGAGGGTTTAAGGTGCCATTTGGGACAGGGCCAAAGAACGACTAAATTACTAAAATAGACATTTACCGCCACCTACTGGCAGATTTAGTTTCTAATTAAGAGTATAATTTCAATGACTTTAAAATGATCTTTTGTGAGTAATTTCTCAGCCAAATTTGATGTGCGATTAATTAATTGCCACACCATGTAATCAGATCAAATTATAAATCGCTTGACAGCCCTAATTACTACATTCGTGTAAAATACCGGTATATAAAGTGAAATGTTTACAAATATTATAAACATGAAACATAGCTATAGGCTATTTTAGTTCCCCTCACGCCACTGAAACTGTAAATGTACTTGTGTGTACTCACAATAAAAACAAAACATTGTGCTTTTGTAAAAATACAAAAACATACAGGATGCCTTTTTCTGCGATCTCAGTTTCCTTTCTGTGAACTTGTTCTTGGAGCGTGCATATGAAATGAACATCCCTACATGCTTGTAAATGAACAGTGCCCACTGCTTTACTTAAACACTCTACGTAATGAAATTGTAATTTTAACTATCACACTAAGCCAAACTACAAAGACTGCAGTTTCCATTTTGTTTCGATTAATTGTTCAGCCTTAATTTATGCTGACTACCAAAATTGGACTGGACCATTTTTAAAAAGAAGGTGTTCTGTAATAAAGAAGGTGGGAAGGAAGATTGTGAATCAGTTTACAACATCACATGCAGTGCTTCCCCACCAAACCGTACCACCTCACACCAGCTCCAATGGTGCTCTAAAGGAAAAAAAAATACCTTCTCACTGGAAGGCGTCCCTCTTGAGACCCTGCTTTGTTTAGCATTATCTTTCTCTCCTTTCACCTTGAGCTCCATGCTCTCTCTCTAGTGCACAAAATGACACTTTAGAGTAACACTCATTTACAAAGCTAAAATACAGAACCCAATTCATCTTAAAACTCTTTAGAAAAATGGGCATAAACCTAAATTTTAATTTCAATAGAGGCTTATTTTGAACTATAAAAGAAAATTGTCAAGTGTCTTCCCATGAACTGTCCCTTGTGTATTATGGACCTGGTGTTTCAGATCACAGATTGGACAAGTTTTTAAATTGTTCATGAGCAGCAACTCCCTAAAAAAGCAGATAAACTAAAATGTGCCACACCTTTTTAGCTGCAGGACCTGCTGGTTTAGCTTTCTTAGTGTCTGGTTTGGGTTCTGGTTCACTGAAGTCTTCACTGGGACTTTGGTTTCTGGCTGGAGCTGTAAAATAAAAGGCATTCAAGCTGAGTCCAGAGTTTCTAATGTACATTTTCAGAATACCTGATTTCACAAAAAACAAACAAAATACAAATGATTCAAAAGCAGGGCTGGGAATATCTGTCCCTCAAGATCCAATGTCCTTTCTGCAGGAAAGTGGATCTTAATGGCCAGAGCTGCCCACCCCTGTTCAAAAGAGCTCAAACCAGCCAGGCAGTGGTGGTCATGATAGCTGTGGTTAAAGGGAAAGCGAGTGAACCTGAAGCTGGTTTGGCAGCAGGAGCACTGGAGGCGGATTTGGAGGCTCCAGCTTTGGCAGGAGCTGCAGGCTTGGCTGGCATCACGGCCCTGGCCTTTTCCAGCATGCCAACCACCTGGTCCTTTGAAGCCGGCTGTAGAAAGACAAGAGGGCAAGAGTGACATTACACAACTGCTTTTCTCTGGTCAAAAGTTGACCCATGTACATGGTTAATAAGACCAGAACACATTGCAATTCATAAGTTTGACGTCACTAAGATCTTATGTAACATTTATATTCAACCAGGACACATTAACCTCTTAACCTGCACCCCTAATTTTGAGAATTTTTTTGAAAACGACATGAAAATGTCTGCAGCTCTTAAACCCTATGGTCTATATTCATAAATCTGGTCTTATTTTAAACTAGACACTTGAAATGTTGCTACCCATGAGTCATAACTCAAAGTAATATGGGAACAGAGTAATATACATGTAAGTGACTCAGAAAATAACTTAAATATAAAACTGAATGTCTAATCATGTCATGATTCAAATATGAGGATGATTCTTCTGTAAGCTTTTATGTCAGGAAAAGACTAGGCGTCCTTTCAAAAAGGCCATTTATTTCAGAACATTTGCAATTGTAAAGAGTAGTTTTTCATTCAAATAAATCTGCAATAAACTGCTAATTATAACGGATAAACAGTTACTGAAAAATTAAAGCAACTATTTACAGAAATTGCAAAGTGTAAAAAAAACCTCATTTAGCTGATAAGAAGTGTCAGTCAGAGTCTGCGCGCTCCACTGCAGTTTCTGCCTAAACACTGGCAGGCGCGTGCCAGTGTTATGAAAGCCTAAGCACTAATAGTATTCACCAAATCCTACTTACATAAACTGCGCAAGATAACGCCTTTTGATTGGTTACTAAGTCCATCAATCAAACCTTTGTTGGAAAGGCATTGGCTAGGCACCGAGTGCCTTTATCCAACGAAAACCATGGGCGCAATGATTGACAGCTCACCAAGCCTGTAAGGCGCTTCCTCTATGATGCATCCAGGAGAGACTCTGATTGAAGGAAAGAGACGAGGGAGGGTTTATGTTACGGAGAAGAGACTATTCTTGCAGGGGGAATTTGCCAGAAACGGATTAGAATCGATAATTAATTGAAAATGGACTTGATTGATTACGCTAACTCAACTCTCTTGCAAACAACGGAGGTTTTTTGTTTTTTCGTTGTTTTGGATTAAAAAGTGGGATGCATTTTGAAGAGTGGACCCTTACACGGAGATGTATGCGGGTGTTTAATGGTTTCGTCTGATCTGAACGACAGGAGATGGAAGATGAGTACCGCTAATATTATGCTAATGTTTACATAGCCGGTCCTTTAGCATTTCATTTAACCCTTTCCTCTCTGGTGTATTTATTGCAAAAACAAGTTCAGAACATGAATCTTGAGTGTTTTAGCTTTCAAATGATGCATAGTTTGTGATAGTTGATTTAATATTTTGTATAAAACAAAAGTAAATAA
The DNA here is from genome assembly GCA_023566225.1 of Romanogobio albipinnatus. NCBI lineage: Eukaryota > Metazoa > Chordata > Actinopteri > Cypriniformes > Gobionidae > Romanogobio > Romanogobio albipinnatus. The sequence goes on along the minus strand of CM042262.1, from coordinate 25,142,365 downwards.
AATTACAGACACGCTCACTCACGTCGACCTCCCCGCCCAAGATCCGGTGCGGGTTAAGAAGTTAAATGGATCAAAAGTGACAGTAAAAATGATAATGCTACCAAAGATTACTTCAAATAAATGCTGATATTTTGAACACTCTTCAAAGAATCGTTTTCATCATTGTTATATGTTTCTTGAGCACCAAATTAGCATATTAGTAATGATTTCTCAAGGATCATGCAACACTGAAGACTGGAGTAATGGCTGCTCTTGTCAAAGTCAAACAAGCCCATCTTCAAGGTTGTGCCATTTCCTACTTGCCTTCAGTTTGCCAGTTGCCTTGACCATCTTCTCGTAGCCTAGGTGCATCATGAAGGTGGGAAGGGCATCCTGAGCTTTCTTGCGCACGTCACCACTGCGGTCCTCCAGGCAGGCGTACAGGTTAGGCAAACACAGCATGAGGTCCGTGGGCACCGTACGCAGGGTAGGTAGCTTCTCAGCCAGCCAGCCCAGTAACTATAAATTTAAGCAGCATTTTAGCTTGCGATCGTTGATCAAATAAAACATAAAAATAAGCATTCAAAATTTGTGTGTTAGAACAAAAACATGTAGAACAAACAAATACTTCCCAGGTCTGAAATTAGCCCTATAAAGCCTATTGTATCATATCTGATGCACACAAAAAAAAAAGCTTAAAAATATATAATTGCTGAAAAACCTGTTGCACAATCTACAACATGCCTGTCATCTGATTGATAGTTCATACTTTCTAGCAAGTAAAAGGCCTTTTAGTATAATTATAGTATAAAAACCATCCCTTCAGGCCATAGTATGCATTTTTGTAGCAAATTTTTTTAAGTATACGCAAGAATAACTTATATTTTATATTTAACATCCCTCAATTATCATTGTACTGCATCGCATTGTGTTTTTCTCCCTTACAGTAAAAACTACAGAACTTTGACCATAAAAATAAGCATTTAAATATCTAGACATATTATTGGCAGATATAGAGTGACAAGATCTCTCTGATTTACATAACAAGATATCAGGATTTCATATTAACAGCACTAAATTGCACTTATCTGCTCATTTTGAGTAATTATATATATATGTGTATGCATGCATGTATGTATGCATGCATCAACTTTTTTTAAAGATATTTCCCAATTTCAAAAATGCTTTTTCTGAAATTTCATATGTCAGGGTTTACAGGGTTAAACGCAAATGCTGTACCCAGGGTGTCTACAGATACGAACAAGTTAAATTTAAGACTTTAAGACCTTTTTAATACCACCTTACGTGAAATTTAAGACCAAACCTGTGATGGAAATACACATTATATTACATACTTATGTAATATTTAATGCATTTAATGCAAAAAGAAAACAAAATATCCCGAGACACAAGCATAGCATTTTGTTAGTGGATATTGTGTTTTAGTGTTTTTTTTCTGACACCATACGAGTCACATTTTTAAGTCTGGGTATCCTGTAAAGAGCAGATTCAGGGATTTTTAGAGATACCATTTTGGAGGTTTCACCATGACCACTCAATCTTCTGTGGCACTGACTGAATGATCAAATCTTACAGTCTTATGGAAATATGATTATATTTTGCAATTATCATTTAAATCTAATTTTCAAATAGTTTGTTGTAAATCAATATCTCTGAAAATTATTATGGGGTTTCAAAATCAGCATTTGACTTACTAAACTTACTTATGTTACTAAACAGGACCTCGATTTCATACGTCCACTGTAGTAGACATCAGAGAAACTTAAAAGCACTTAAAGCATGTAAATCAGGCATTTTGGAAGACACAACAAGTGAACAGGAAAATAAATTATATATCAATATTTCCATGAAATTAGATATTCTAATGAAAATGTTGCCAATTACTACTCCCATTAGTCTGACATAACTTTTTAAATTTATTTATGGCCATTTTACACAAAGTAAAATAGTATATCAAATCATTCTGTTGAATATTTCATAACATAGCATTGTATATTTCATCATGTTCACTGATGTCCACTACAGTGTAATGTAACAATAAAAGCCCAATTTATGCCCACAAAGTATCGTATCACCAAGCTTTTTGGTGGTATTAACAATTTATTCTGAAGTAATATATTCATCAGTGCTCTTAAAAGTACAGCGTAAATTCAAGAAATTACTATAGGGCTGTTACCAATCAAATTAAGTGATTTACAGTGAAAAATTACAACTGCAAAAAATAATGTTATGAGATTAATGTTTTAAATAAAATTGAATAGGCCTATACAAATAAGAAATGTTTAAACACATACATTTAAATACACTAAGTGTCGCTTGGAGAACGTGAAATAGCTTACTTCTGCGGTCAACTTCGTTTGTAACGATTTTCGTTGGTGAAACTGAATATTGTGTCTAAAATGTAAACAACTTTACTACTTGTTTCTGAACTTGTAACGTGCACACGTGAAAATAGCTCCTTTGTCATGGTATATTATTTAACTACAGGACTAGATTATAAATAAACTAAACATGTTGCATTTTTACCTCAGTATGTTTCTTCTGTGAATTTCTTTACGTTTGCCATTACGCTCATTTTATTTCTCCATGAGAGTTTCTCACAAACAGTCAGGCAGCGCAAGCCTCAACTACAGCGCGACACTGATAACAGAAACATACTATCCATTATCTATTGCTGAATGTAATAAAATCAGAAGAATCACTCTCGTGATATGATGCTGCCATTTGTTGTAAACTTGCATGAACCCATCTAAACTAGTTAAGAGGCTGGTCAGCTAACATTAGCTATAGTTCGACTGGATTCTGCCACCGTACATCTCTATGATGACGATGCAGAAACTCACGTTACAGTGGGGAGAAATCTGTCTGTGGTTTGTCCAATGATAACAGTCACTGTGTCCGTCAGACCGGAGAAATTTTCACGGTAATGTGACCAAAAATATTTAAGACCCATCGAATCTGACTTTAAGACTTTAAGGCCTTAAAGGAAAACCTTATTTAAGACATTTTAAGACTTTAAGGACCCACGGCCACCCTGTGTACCTCCTGTCTGAGGAAGGGGTTTTCCTTCTTGAGCTCCTCTGCTAGGTCCTCTCCTTCAAGCCACTCCTTCATTCCAGTCTGCTCCACCCAAGCGTTCAGCGTCGTCATGGCAGCAGCACGGACGTTAGACTGAAAGAGTCAAATTTCAAGCAAATTAGGAAACTATTTAACACTCTAGCTTGAGGTTATCTGAACAGTCAGACAAGTAGCACAAGCTTGTGTGATTCTACACCACAAGTGTAACAACCAAACCCACAATTAGTGAATAATTGACTGTCATACCTTGCTGTCACCAAGAACGGTAATGACTGGAATTCCCAGGTTCTTGACGTGCTGCTTGAGAGATGGACCCATGGCAGTGGCTATCTGCTGCAGAATATTGAGAGTCTGCTGGACCTACGGACAGATGCTATGCAATTACAGCCATGCCTTTAATAACTGAAATGGCTGTGTGGCAATAGGCACAAAAAAATAAATGCATGTGATAAACACTAAACAAGATTCAAATATTTCATTTCTGTTATTAGATAGTTTAATAAGAAATGTATGTTACCAGTAGTTTGTTGGAGTCATTGAGACGTCCCTTCAGTGCCATTGGTAGCTCGCCGATGCTGGCCTGGATGAATTTGGCCTCGGAAATGACCGCCGCCACCTCATCAAGGCCCTCCTTTCTGACCTTCCAGTTCTTGTCACTAATCTTTGACACCATGTCATATGTGATTTTATCACTGTGAATGAGAGAAAAAAAAAAAACGCAAAAAAAAAAAAGTTTAATAATAATTATACAGCCTGATCCTTTTTATTCATACCAGCATCCAAAGGATGCCTGATGGTCCATTATTTGAAAAGATGTTTTTGAAGCACAGCCAGATTCTCACTGACCTGATATCAGTTCTGGGCAGCAGGTCCATGATGTCTCCGGATCCACCGTCCACCTCCTCTTCTTCAGCTCCATCTCCCTCCTCCTCAGCTCCTGCTTTTTTGGCACCACGGATTGGGGCAGGAGGAGACTGACCCTGCATCTATGAAAGAGCATGACAAGGTGAAAAGTCAGATTTAACAAGAAAAACGAAAATAAAAGGATTTAAAACATAACACTAGTGGTCTATAAAAGTCAGCGTGAATTTAAAATCGTCCCCATTTAATTCAATATAATATAATTAAATGCACATCAGTAGTGTGAAAAGATTGAACTATTAAACAATCTGCTTTGTTACTGTAAGGGGCAAACATTACAGACAACGAAGCACCCAAGAAAACCCCCCAAAAATGTATACACACACCTTTTATATTTTATTTATTTATTTAGGAGATGTTTTATACCAAATAAAAAATATGAATAAAGAGTTGTGGTTCACTTGATTATGTACAAGGTTTTAATGCGAGCTAAAACCCACTGATGGACAAGTCAACTCTTTGAAATGGTCACTTTCAATTACTGTATTTCAAAAGGTTATATTTACCTTCTCAAACTCAGCATCTATTTGAGAAAGAAGGGCTGGTCTTTCATCTTCAAAGAACATGCGCAGGGGAGCGCCCATGTACAAGAACATGACTCCCAACAGAGCAATCGCTGACGTCCTAATAGCCTGAATTTAACATGAACAGCTCATTATACACAATTACATCTGACAAATGGATCTGAAGTTCATTTTGAACAAAGGCCAATATAACATTGTAATATTCCAGGCAAATGTTGGTCATTAATCACTATTAGCAAGTGTTGCACATAAAAGTAGCATTAAACGCGTCATTTCACTTGAAAGGCCCAATAGAATATGGTTATGTATACTGAAACCATGACTCATGAAATTACTCACAGGATTTGTGGCACCCAGAGCAGTTTTGACATTGTTGATGAACGCCTTGACATTTATTCTGGATTATGGGGAATAAGATTCAGAGTTAGAAATGAGGAAAAGATTAACTGCATGAAGGGAAAAAAACAAACAAACCATAAAAGCCCAGGTACACCGTGCTCACCCTGCAAATCCAAACTCCTTCATGGCATTGGCCAACCAGTTCAACGTCTCTGCTTGGTTTTTAGGATTTTTCTGAGCAAAAGCCAGCGAGACAACCTAAAAGTTGAGAAACAAAAGGGCAATTATTTAAAAAAATATGTCAAAAATAATACATTTAATAACTGTTAGACAAGTTCATGTTGAATAGGTTTTATTATTATTATAATAAAATAAATATACACTGATCAGGCATAACATTGACCTAATATTGTGTTGGTCCCACTTTTGCTGCCAAAACAGCCCTGACCCGTTGAGGCATGGACTCCTCTGGACCCCTGAAGGTGTGCTGTGGTATCTGGCACCAAGCTGTTAGCAGCAGATCCTTTAAGTCCTGTAAGTTGCAAGGTGGGGCCTCCATGGATCAGACTTGTTTGTTCAGCACATCCCACAGATGCTCGATTGGACCGAGATCTGGGGAATTTGGAGGCCACATCAACACCTCAAACTCGTTGTGCTCAAACCATTCCTGAGCCATTTTTGCTTTGTGGCAGGGAGCATTATCCTGCTGAAAGAAGCCACAGCCACCAGGGAATACTGTATCCATGAAAGGGTGTACATGGTCTGCAACAATCCCGGCCATCCTCGTGATGTAAAAGAAAACGCGATTCATCAGACCAGACAACCTTTTTCTATTGCTCCATGGCCCAGGCACTTTTGGTGGTGGACAGGGGTCAGCATGGGCACCCTGACTGGTCTAAGGCTATGCAGCCCCATACGCAACAAACTGTGATGCACTAATTATCTTGAGCAATTTGATGTACAGTAGCTCGTCGGACCACACAGGCCAGCCTTCACTCTCCACGTGCATCAATGAGCCTTGGCCACCCATGACCCTGTCGCCGGTTCACCACTGTTCCTTCCTTGGACCACTTTTGATAGATAATGACCACAGCAAACCATAAACACCCCACAAGAGCTGCAGTTTTGGAGATGCTCTGATGCGCTGACGTCTAGTCATAATTTTTCCCTTGTCAAACTCGCTCAAATCCTTATGCTTGCCCATTTTTCCTGCTTCTAACACATCAACTTTGAGGACAAAGTGTTCACTTGCTGCCTAATATATCCCACCCATTAACAGGTGCCGTGATGAACAGATAATCAGCGTTATTCACACCCCTGTCAGTGGACACAATGTTATGCCCGATCGGTGTCTATTATTACCATTTATAGATGTATAAAATCTTTAATCAAATAATCAATTGTTTAACAACAACAAGTTTTTTATATTATAAAAATAAACAAGAAATAGACAAGTTTAACAACTACTATTAAGCATGTCTAAATAAGAATAAACTAGTAAATAAAATAAATTATAAAATACTACATACATAATACTAATTATAACTTAACATGAATATTATTATTAAAAATTACATCTCCAAAAAGTGGTAAAATTGAAATTTCTGTTAAAATGTAGGAAACCATTCCAGATCACAAACCTGTTCAGCAGTCCATGGCAGAGAACAGGCCTCCCCGATCGCAGTGAGACCCTCTTTAGCGTTACTTCCACACTTCACGTCACCAACCTTATCAACTAGGCCATCCAGAACCACCAGTGCGGACGTCTTTGAGAACAATCCCTTTTTTGCAATTAGACCCACAATGTGGAGCTTCATTTGCATCACCTAGAGAAGAAAAATATACTGGAAACTAGCACCTGAACGAACGCCAAACCCTGAGAACTATAAAGAGCCTCACGTGTTAAAAAGGACTACCTGAAAGTTGGTCTCTTTCCATCCAGGTTTCTTAGCCAGCATCCTGACTAATGCCTGGCACGGCATTTCAGATTTGTCCATCTGCTCCACAGCCTTAGCAGAAGTTTAGTGCATGTTACTTAAGTTGAAATCATTACAAAAGAGCTTAAATGGCACAAAAAGTGGACAAATCCACAAGTCACCCTTTGAAACTCCTCCATGCTAGCAAGTCTCTCCTTCCAGTTGCCGCTGTCCAGCAGCTGCATACAGGAGGCTGGGAGCACAGCAGCCGCCTTCTCCTCACACACTTCCAGCTGATGAACACAAACATTCAATTACATGACAATTTTTGAAGACAATTTTTTGGCCAAGCCCTCAGTTCAATGAAAATTATTTAATGTGTCAATGAAAGATATACAAAACATACTGATAACTCAGTCTCGACAACTTCCTTCGTGTCTGGAGCTTTCTTGGACTTTGCACTTGGGGCAGAGGCAGGTTTGCCCTTCTTGGGAGGTCCTGCAGCCTGTTCATTAAGAACATGACAAAATCGGTTTTAAATCTGGTTTCATTTATAAAAATAAAATAAAATAAAAATAAATAAAAAAGAAGATTTAAAATAAGAAATCATGATACCTTTGCTGGCGGAGCTTTCTTAGAAGGCCCAGATGGTTTGGCAGGTGCTTCAACAGGTGGAGGTGCTTTTGCAGCAGGCTTCTCTTTCTTCTCTCCTCCACCACCTCCTTTCTTGCCAACAAGCTCCACTTTATCAGCACATTCTTTTATCTATTTATGCATGAAACATGAAAGGAAGAGCCATGAACTCTGCACTGACTCTGGTGCACATTGCATGCAAAACTGGGGAAAGAAAGTTCTTATTCGATAGGCTAGTTATGCAATTTCAGGAAGTTTACAGGGTACCAGGTTGATACAAAGACATATCCAATAAAAGTATTTTATTTATTGGATATATGTGCGTCTTGATTTCCCCAGTTCTCTCATTTTGGGGAAATGTACCTTCCCTACAAATCTTTAAAAAGTCACTAGCAAATTTCAAAATTAACATCCATTTTTTCATACTCTAAATTAAGTGGTGTAGCATTCAAGATACTTAGTGTTCCATTTTTAATTTCAGAAAAAAATAGAAATCAACCAATTATCAGTTATTGGTGTCCACCAGAATATTAATATTGGTGTATGTAAAGCTAAAAGCAAAGCTAAAAACATTTTTACCTTGTCCAACTTGAGTTTATCCACATCAGTTAGGAATGGGTTGACTGCCTTCTCCCCCACCACCTTCATGGCTGTCCCTAAAGCCTCAAAAGCAGCATCTCTGACCTCCGGAGCAGAATCATTCACTTGCTGCACCACCAGAAGAGGGACAACTTACTAAACAAGACCCCAAGACAGCAGTACCAGCATTCAGAAAGCAATGACCGGAGAGGAATCTGTACCTTGAGGAACGCTGCACAGAAGGGCTTCAGAACGCTTTTTGGCAACGTGCTTGGGGTGCAGCGACAGAAGCTTCTGGCGAGGAACAGTGAAGCCTGTTGCTTGATGGAAGGGTTCTTGTTGTCCATCACTCCCAGAACATCCTCACTGATGTTCTGCAAGGTTGTCTGCAATACATTTATGCCAAGTTAATAACTGATCAAATTTCAAATTATCATCTGCCACCATGCATTTTGAATACTCACAGTAAGGAAGACTGCATCAATGGCCTCCTGCAAGGCCTGGACCACCTGAGGTTTCTTCTCCTTGAACTTCTCCAAGATGGTTGGCACCACCTTGAAAAGATTCAGAGGAACAAATCATCCAATTAAACTGTTTACCCTAAACATTTCAGGAAAAAAGGAATCATGAAAGGGTTTGTGACAATTTAAAATCATGGAGAGCACTTACAAGACCAGCATATGTCCCAAACTTCTTCCTCAGTCCTGCTGCCAGTCCAGCCAAGCACTTGGCTGCCATGGCCACTAGCATCACATTGGCATCTTTCCCAATAACCTAAAAAAGAAAAGAAAGTGGTAATGGCCTTGTTCAGAGAGAATATCCCATTACCCAGAATTCCACTAGAACTTCTACCTTTTTTAATGCTCGGACCAGGTCCCCATAGTCTCCATTCTCTAGTTTTGGGTTCTTAGTCAAAGCCTCCACTGCCTCTAACGCTTCCTTCCTCTCCTGCCATTTTTTTGCTTCCTGTGACAAAGAGATGAAATACAGCAGAAACTAAATTGACGCAAAACCTAATAACGATTAAAAATACAGTTACATTGTTGTTCTGACTTACAATTTTTTCATAGAAGTCTTTAGGAAGTTTTGAAAGGATCTCAACGGCTTCCAAGAGCTCATAAGGATCCACCTGAGCAACTTCAGCCTCCTCGTCATCGCCCCCTATGGTCAGAAATTAAAATGAATATTAAAGGAAGGCATTAAATTCATAAGACAAAACTAAAATTAATTAAATTGTAATAAACATTACATTGAAATGAATATTATATTTATATGATACACATAAGACAGCTACTCTCAGTTGTTAAAGAAAGTGTCTTGGCTTTGTGCTAGAAACTAATTAATCCACTATGGCAACCGAAGGTCTGAACAAACAGATCTGATTTCATTACCTCCAAAATGGTAGTGCAGACAGTCAATTATAAAGACTGGATTTAAAAAACAATATCAATATTGAGCACGTTTACATGCATACCAATACGCTGATAGCTACCAAAAATCAGTTTATTGAAATAACCCGATACATATGCAAGCCAATAACCCAACAATGGAAGTAAACTGCGTTTACAAGACAGGTTAGTGGTGACATCAAAACACAAGCATCCACGCATTTCACTGTTTATTATAGGTGATGTGATGTTAAATAAAGCAGTATTGTAAAATGTCAGTGGAAAAATTGCAGACTCATTCTGCTCCCTTTGGCTGCATGAGATGACAGAACATTTGTCAAGAATTTGAGATACATTCTTCCGTCCCTAACGAGAAACACTTGCTGTGGCTGGATGCGCTTAAATCTGCCGTATATGGATTCTTTCCTGTAACATCTCAAATGCGCACTTCAATAAGCAGACGTTCTGCAGGTTAAGGTGTGTCGATCGGTTTATTCTTAAACTGTTTATGACCTTACGGTGAAAAACTGTTTAACGCATTTACATGAACACACACGTTGTTGGCTTAAAGGGTTAGTTCACCCAAAAATGATCATTACTTACCCTCATGTCGTTCGACACCCCGTAAGATCTTTGTTCATCTTCTGAAATCCGATGGCTCAGAAAGGCCTCCATTGGCAGCAACGAAATTTACACTCACAAGACCCATAAAAGGTACTAAAGGAGTCGTTACAAAGTCACTCTTACTATAGTGGTTCTACAATCATTTTATTAAGCGACGAGAATAGTTTGTGCGCAAAAATCAAAATAACAACTTTATTCAACAAGTTTCTGTCTTCCGCCTAGGCCTTTGACGTGAACTCACGAAGCACCACGATGCATGTGCGAGAATATCACGTAGAGCCGGCGGTTCGGGCATCCAGGAAATGCAGACTTTAGCACCATTTTGAGCACTACGCCAAGACCTAAAACACGATCAATGTAGAATTCAACAGCTTAGATACAGTGCATCTCACTCTGCTTGTAAACAAAGCTCCTCGCTTCCAAGTCATGTGTCGGAACGCCGGCTCTACATGATATTCTCGTGCATGCGCCGTGGTGCTTCGTTAGTTCACGTCAAAGGCCTAGGCAGAAGACAGAAACTTGTTGTATAAAGTCGTTATTTTGATTTTTGCGCACAAACTATTCTCGTCGCTTCACAAAATTATTGTAGAACCACTGTAGTGAGATGGACTTTGTAAAGACTCCTTTAGTACCTTTTATGGGTCTTGTGAGTATAAATTTTGTGGCTGCCAAAGGAGGCCTTTCTGAGCCATCGGATTTCAACAAAAATATCTTCGTGTTCCAAAGGTCTTACGGGTGTCGAACGACATGAGGGCAAGTCATTTGTGACAATTTTCATTTTTGGGTGAACTAACCCTTTTAAGCATTATATGTTTAAGACAATGTGTGTGCAAACACTTATTGTCTTGATGATAGAGGAAAAAAAATGTACGCAGAATTTTCACTACTGCCTTGTCTCTTGATAATGACTACACTGCTATATTCTCACCATCCGCCTCATCTCCTCCTGCAGCTTGCTGCTGCTCAAACTTGGCCTTTAGGTCCTGTTGAGAGCGCAAGAACCTGCTCTGCTTAGGAGCTGTAGTTGGGAGTTTCACCCATTCTTCCTCCAAATCTTTCAACTGAAAGAAAAAGAGTCAAATAAGTAATTACAACCTCAAAACAGCAGCAAAACTCAAGAGCCGATCTACACCAATATTTCAAGAGGACAACTACAAATGTTCGAGTCTAATGGCTACTACAGATGCACATTTTAAAGTGAAAGTTTTGCATTTGAAAACTTCATGGAGCAGCAGTCTCACCTGTACAGAATTAATATTCTGGAGGGGAGCTCGCAGAGCATCGCGGATCCATCTATAGATCTCTACCGCTAGCAATTTGGCCTCGTCTCGAACTGCCTTTTCTCGAGACTCAAACAGTTTTGGCAAGACTTTTACTACAGGCTTGAGCGTTATGATCTTCGATCCAAATTCACTGAAAAAGGACAAATAAACAAGTTTTTTTTATGCTGAATAAGTGTCAGCAAGTAAGTGACAATTTGACTACCACATTTTCTACAGTAATGGTTAACAGATTTAAAAAATGCCTACTCACCAAAGTGCCTTCCTTAGCGTCTCAATGCAAGCAACAATAATCTTGGGGTTCTTGTTATCCAATCCTTTGATCAGCTCATCCTGGACCACTTCTGCCTTCTCAATCTCTATGTACATGAGGCAGATATCAGCCCCCAGCTCCTTGGCTCGCGCTTTGGGCTGGTTGAAGACTTTGCAGACTACTCCAGAAACCACTTCCCCTGTTGTCCTGCAAGACAAGACTCATTTCCTTTAGAACCCATTAAGACATAATGGATACTAAGCCCAACAAATCAACAGCAAATTCTTCCAATTGCGCCAAGTATGTTCCAACTAGCACATCAACTTTAAGAACCATTCTTGTGGCACTAATTATCTAATGATTACAGACTATATCCCTGAAGCAAACTGAGTAAATCACACCAAAACACAAACATCATGGAAGTGAAGTTACTTGTTTTCACATCACTCCTTTATCCAAACTCAATTACCAATCAATACTCTACAAATGTTTAACATGCCATTAACAATGACTAACAGATTCCATCTGGCTATATTTAGACAGTCATAAAGACAACAACTCAATGAAAAACAATAGAGGGAGCAGCACATATTATCCCTTTTCATAGATGCTTGAAAATAAGGAATTGTCATCATCCTCATGAAGATCAGAATATGCCTCAACTGAGGAAAAGCAGCTATATTTCCATGGTTTTCTGAATGGGTTAAAGACTATAGCTACTGCTGCGTTCCTAACAAACAAGACATCTACTTTCCCGGATGACTCTCCCTCGATCCAGAAATAGACTTTCACCAGGCATCACATTTCTGCTTTGTTCCAAAACTCTGTTGTAAACAAAAAGTACTTACAAAATGTTATCCCATATAAACATTTCAGCAGACACTAAAGAGCTGCTTGAGGGGAAAATCAACCGTTGCCATTAGTCCTCCAACAACAAAATCAGCGGTTCATGAAACTCCAAGCCATTTAAAACCAAGCCACTAGCACTATATTCAAAGACTTCTGTTGAAAATTTGTCTAAAAAGCACCATAAAAGTAAAGCTACTTACTTTCCAGCCACGTGTGCATTCTCAATATAAGCAAGTGCCGCCTCCAGTCCTTTGAGTTGGGCTACGGCATTGGAATCTGTTACGAATTTCTTGACAAGTCCAAGGTATTTGCCCCATTCGGGGCTCTTCTCGTCTTCTATCCTCTGGAAGAGCTTCAACGCTTCCTCGTATCCATTTAATCTCGCTTTCCAAATCTAAGGGAAACCAGAAGATCAGTCATGACAACAAACAACCAAATAAATGAGCTCATGATTTGAGGTAACTGGCCCACTTTCCTTAGATGCCAATGTACATTTAACAGCTATAATTCATAATACACATGAACTCTTCAACTACATGACATGCTTTATCATTTAAGTCAATGTGCAGTACATGCATAAAACTCAGGTTGATAAAACCAAGTACCAACTACTGAACTGAATTTTTATCATAAAACTCAAGCAAAAGGTGTGATGCTCTTTTATGTGGTGTGACCAATCAATGTATCCATTTACTAATCTGTCAAAAACTAGGACACCGTTTCACAGACAGGATTTAGATTTAGCCAGGATTATGCCTTAGTTCAATTAAGACATTTAAGTGGCTTTTATAAACGTGCCTAAGAAAACACATTACTGGTGTGCATCTTGAGACAAAACAATGGCACGGACATATTTTAAATTATGCCAGTGCAAGTTGCTTTCAGTTAAAACAGCTCAAACATGCATATTAGTCTGGGACTAGTTTAAACCTAGTCTGTGTAACAGAGGGTAGGGGCTTTTCAAACGAAAGCGCTGCACACTAGTCTCTCCCCCGATCGTCCTGCCCTTCACTACAAGCATCAGCGAGAAGAAAAAAAAGGAAAAAAAAAATTGGATGAATGTTGAAAGATGCATTACAGCTGTCTGAAATGAAGTCTCATGAAATTGTCCAATCAGTTCAAATTGCGGGAAGACGTCATATAGGGCTGGGCGATAAAACGATATGTATCGCGATAGACACGTCATCGATATCAATAATAAATGTGTTCGATAAAACTTTCTTCGTCGGAAGAAATCAGCTGTTGCAAAGCAAGTTTGGTTGCATGAACAAAGGCACTCACTCTCTGGTAGCCAAGCAACGTAGGGAGTGACAGGCTAACCAATCAATTTCTGCCTTTATCACTGAGGGGGATTATAATCAGAGGAAGGTTAAGTTTAAAATAAAAATATTTTTCTCCTGGTCCTTATTTTAAATAGGTCATAAAACAATTATCGATATCGACCGATATGAAACACTTATATCGTGATACAGTTTTCAGCCATATCGCCCAGCCCTAACGTCATATGTAAACAACTTGCCACTGAAGATTACATTCACCTCAGAAAAGTTATCCAAATGTCCATAATAAATAAAATCATAACAAAAATATGATGAATTATACATTATTTTAACTTAACTTGTATTATAAACGGACATGATATACAAGGATGCATTAAATCAATCAATTACAGTAGACATTTTTAATGTTACAGAAGATTAACATTTCAAATAAAGGCTGTTTTTACTTTCCACACAAAGTATCCAGATTTTTTTTTTTTTTTTTGCGGTTTTCAAAAACACACAACAGCTTGATAAGATATATTTCTTAAACAGCAAATCAGCATGTTAGAATGATTTCTGAAGGATCATGTGACACTGAAAACTGGAGTAATGAGGCTGAAATTTCAGCTTTGCCATCAAAGGAATAAACTATGTTTTAAAATATATTCAAATAGAAATGGTTCTTTTAAATTGTAATATTTCACAATATTACTGTTTTAACTGTACTTTTGTTCTAATGAAATGCAGCCTTGGTGAGCATAGCCTTTTCACAATCGACATTACAAAACCCAAACTTTTGAATAGTTTATGCATGTACATAAATAGCTTTTTTTGAAAAACAAGGATTTACAATGTCCAAAATTTAAAATGCATCTTAGCAGTGGTTTGAAGTAGAAACTTTACATCACTGAAACTTGACACTTTCCTTTTTGTATAAGGGACACAAAATGACTAACCTTTTCACTTATTGATATGATCAGCAAAACAACAACAACGAATAGCTAGGTTAAAACATAGTTAGTAGTTGTTCACCTAAAATGTAAATGAGATCAAGGTGTAAGATTTCCATAAAGAATGTTTACATTATTTCACTGCTTTGCATGCATTCATCTCTAAATGCAATGCTGGACCAGAATATTCAAATATTCGTTCAATTTTGGGATTTGAATATTTCGCACACCTTCGATCCCCCTCGAAATCAATTACCCGTTATTACCAATCTAAATGAATCTACTGCGAAATATAGGAGCTTGTTACTGGGACATAACAGACCGGTGTGTTTTGTATCACTAGTGCAGTGTCCATTCTCAGTGCATATAAGCCCTGCGCCCGTGAGGCACGCCACTTCTCAAAATTCCTGCTTTTATTAGAGAGAATATGTTCAGCTCCCTCCCGCTGAAGCCTTGAATATTCGGTGACTACTACCGAAGCGCAAAAAATTATATTCGAACCAGCCCTAAAAAGCAACAATTAGGGCAAGCAAACCGCTGACAGTTTGGTTCTTTGAACTCAAGCTGGTCTTCCAACACTGTCAGGGGATTTTGGATGGGCCAAACTATAAAGGTAGCGTGGATCACTCACCTTGTGTTCACATTTCTGGTCGACAGGTAACTTCATCCATTCACTGTCATCCCCCATGGCTGTTTTCTGTCGGTCTTATCTATTCAACTAAACAAAAGAAAGGGAAACTTTGGTTGCTCACACACACCATACAAAAGCAGGACACAAGCAATCAAACCAACTTTTATGTTACGGTTTAAGAACAAATTAAATGTTTCAGATAACTTCAGGTTAAATATTAAATATAAGTGTTTGAGCTGATGCAGGCAACAAACATCTCAACCATCTAGTAATTAGTAAGAAGCACAAATATGATAAACATGGCATGGGGAAACTAGACTAGCTTGTCATAGTAAACAAAATGCACTTTGCAGTATCATCCACATGCATTTCAACAACAATCTCCAGCCAGACAGAAGAAATGCCTCAATTCACTTCACAGCAAATGCACACATCATCCAGATCTGCAGGCAAAGCAGAGCAACATCCACTAATGCATCTCCCAAGCCTAGTTTCATATTACATATCGATCCTTGCGCAAAAGCCCAGGCTTTAAGTGAGGAAAACAACATTTAAAAGCATATATGACAAAGAAACTAAGGAAAAATAATGCATGTAGAATGTACCGCCAATTCAGCCCGCCCAAAGCAAACATAAACGCAAACAAAGGAGTGTTTTGAGCAATAGCAACCGTCTAAATGATTCATTAGCTCAAAAATGATAAATAAAGAAGAGTGAGGCATTTAAAAACGTTAGTGTGTTTTGCAGCGCATCACACGTGAAAACATCATCGGGTGCAGCAGAGCCGTTAGTGACCCGCAGCTACTGTCGCTCGGGCTGTATCTTTTTGCAGATTAACACGTTCAAATATGGTCCTAATTCAAACAAGATATTGCAAATCGAATCATCATGGCTTTCTAAAACAATCCCCATGTATGGCTTGTTTAGTTTCAGAGTGTAAATATGGCTAAATTTAAATATACCGGTTAGCTGTTAGCACATACGCGGCCCTGACTTACTGTCTGTTAGTCCTGCAACAGCTTAAACCATCACGAGATTCAAACAAATATCGCCATTTTCAGCTTTCCACAACGACTATAATGTCAGCACTTATACATATGATCCCATCTAACCTGACATGTACCAATAAAATTAAAACCCCGACTCACACTATTGTTTGTCACAGATATAAAAGCGGCTTGATATTATTCAGTCCGTCACTAAAACCGAGGCCCTCATACAAAACGCAGTAACGTATAACGAACCAGAAAAAGCTTAAAACGCCTTTCGTGTAATAATCTCCGGTCGCAATTACATTTTTCCGTTTTAGTTACCTGGTTTTAGAGAGGGAAGACAGGGCGATCTTCATCAGCTGGGACCGATATTTGGTCATTACTCTCTGGGCTTTGAAACGCCTCCGAGGGCGGGGAGACAGAGGGAGGAGACGCCTAGTTTTCATTCAAACGTCCGCTTCATTTTTCATAGGCTATTTTGTGCTGTTTATACAGGTTTTAATGGATACTTAATATGTGTTTTAATATGTTTGTGTATCAATTAAGTACAATGTAATTACTGAATGTTCGTTTAACAACGTTTAATCACGTTTTCAGTAAAGAATACACTTTGGTTTTGGAACCAAACTTTGGGACAATGACTATATATTCACACCCACACAAATATACACTCTCATTTTGTTTTTAATGTGTGGGTTTTTAATGCTTCAAGTGTCACAGACTGATTGTAATTGTTAATATTTTGTAATATATAACATTACTATTATAAATAAAATCTAGGTATTTTATGAACAAAATACCTATTGAGCGTGCATTTGAGTATTTACGTATATATTTAAGTAGTTTAGTCTATCAGGATTCTTAATTATGTAATGCTTTTTTGGAATTGATATGTGCGCGAACTATGGCAACACAAAAAATACGGATCCTCGTGGATTAGTATTTAAATGGAAAGCCATATGGGCGCAGTAAAACAGCTGTGCTGCGCATGCGCGGGTTTCCATAGCCGCGGCTGCATCAACAAAAACTGACGAAACACAGCCGAGCATTTTTCAAAAAAAGGCGAGACTCCACCCAGCGCTCACTTCCGTGTTGTGTCATGTGCTGCTCTAACGCGTCGTCTATTGGTTGTTTTATTATCCCTGGATGAATTTGAGCCAAGATACTGTGGTAATTCCACAAAACAAAATACATGTTCCTGGGAAAACACGCACATATCGAATTCCAGTGGTCATATATATATATTTTTAAATAAGACAATAAATATTATTTAAATGTATTAATATAAAGTGTTTCCTTTAATTTCAACACTGAGCCCTAAGAAACTGTACGCATGAATACTATTTGATGCGCGGTAGTGTCGTCAGTGCAGAGTGGGCACACTGACCGCTAAAGCATCTTTAAGGACTCCATTCTGAATGGAGCGGAGCAGAGTTATGTACAGCATCTGCATCCAAGCAATTTATTTAAAACCATAAAACATCATGAAAATGAATACGGATCGTTTCAGCCTCACTGTTGACGAGTATTTAGGTATGTTACGGTTATTATCGCTTATTGTGTTGTTGTTTTGATAGTGTGGAGACTGATAAGGTGCAGTCGGGTCCAGGATGCCTGCTTGCAGAATGATTGACAGTTGCACTGAAAAGTATTAACACGCATTATTGTTATGTCATTGCCTTTTATTTTTTACTTTCCAGCTGAAACGAATGTCACCTTCTATCTCAATGACGCAGTCACACAGCTACTTGAACATAAAGAGGAATACACTCAATTTGGCGTGGTCCGATATTTTGCAGAATAGTAAGTTATTATATATTATTTGAGGACACATTATCGTGGTACTCAAAGATACTAAAGCTAATACAGATACTGCCATGGTAATATCATTTAATAATAATTTTGCAGTTTTACTAGTGTGAAGAATGGGAATCATGTGCTCTTCAGGGAATTCAATTACATCAAAGCAACACCTCATAACAGAGAGTCCTTCATCCATACCTTCTGGAAATGCTTCAGACAGATTGGAAAGAATGGGGGTAAGTCATGCCATTACACTTTACTTCAGTTGTTTGCATTGGTGTGTGTACAGAGAACAAATACAGCTGTTTCTTTGTGCAGATCTGTTGGCAATGTCAGAATACAGTTCACTTTTACAGCTGTTATGTCCTGACTTTCCCACTGAGATGGTACAAAACACAGCCAGGTAATTTCACATTTGCTGTTTGATGATTCTTTGAACTTTCCCTCTTTTCACATTGATATTTACCTGATTAACTTTAATATTTTCTTTCTGTCCAAGGATTGTCCTGATAGACGATGCCACTGACTGTCTAATGTCGTTCTCAGATTTTATTTATTCACTCCAAATCCAGTTCTATTATGAAGGTATTTAACTACTAATATAGACTATAGCATAATATACTAAAATATTACTCTGTACTTTGCTTGACATCCTAAAATGTCTGTACAAAACAGAAACGACTTTATAAACAAAGTGAATTCATATTTAAAAAGTGATTAAAATGTTTAATTGTAACCATGTATAGCACTTATAGTTTTCCTTATAAATTCATATAAAAATACAAGTAAAATCTTGATGTTAAAAATGTAGATTCAGGCGTTATTTCGCAAAAGCACTGGTGATATTTCAAGGTCTTGCTTACACAAAAACCGCACGGACCTTGACAGTTTAACAACGGTGTAACAAAAGACCAGTGACATCATCACCATGTGTAAGCGTTTCTATGGTTACTCGAGGCTCCTCCATTTATCAGAATGATCTAATCCTCATCCACTTTCACAGAGTTTGTGGAGAGTGTGTCTGTGATTTACCAAGACCTTCTGTCGGGGAAGAATCCAAACACCGTCATAGTCCCGACCTCCACCTCGGTGGAGCAGCTATCCAGCGCAGCCAATGAGGAGCAAGACGCTCAAGAAGGCGTAGATGCCTCCATCTTTTATGAATGTATAGAAGGACTTTGTGAGAGGTTCAAACACAAGTAAGAGAGAAAGAGTTTTATTGAAAATGAATTCATTCATTACTTATATACTATTATAATATTTATTAATATTTATATATTAAAATATAAATTAAAATATTTAAGCTTTAATTTGTATATTTTCAGTTTTCATTTTGATTTAAGTAATTTTGTTTAAGTATGCGCGTTTGACATTTTCATTATTTTTTAAAAAATATGTTCTTGGCTTTAATACATTTTAGTAAGTTTTAGTAATTTCAACACTTAAAATTATTTATACCAGGGGTTTTCAAACTGGGGTCCGGGGACCCCCAGGGGTCCTCCAGAAGGTTCTAAGGGGTCCCCAAAAAATTTCAGAGAATAAAAAGACAAAGCAAAAATGGGTAAAGTCTTAGTATTTAGTATAGCCATTTATAATGTCACACTTACTATTTATCTAACAGTTTAAAATGTTTTTTCATATGTAAAAATATATTAGGAAGGGGGTCCCCCATTAAGGTTCATCATATTTGGGGGTCCTTAGCATTATAGAGTTTGAAAACCCCTGATTTATATCATTTAGTTGCCAAGGCAACTTTTTAATTTTCATTACAATTATTTAATATTTATATTTAATTGCAACATTATTTCAATTACAGAGAAGTAATATATTTAAGTAAATATTTTTAGTTAACAATTATTTTTTTCTGTATTTATATTTACTATATGCCTATTAACTTATAAATAACAAATGAATAAGAAAAAATAAATAAATAATGTTCTACTTAATTTTATTATGTTTTTGCAGAAAATAATATTAGGCTTATATAGTAAGTTACATTGTACACTGCAATGGGACCCACTATAACCATCCTTCCTTACTATTGTTTAGGAAAGTTACTTTTAAAAGTAATACGTTACAATATTGCATTACTTGTTTAAAAAGTAACTAATTGTATTACTTAGTTACTTCTTTGAAAAAGTAACTTATTTTGTTGTAAAAGTAATGCATTACTTTACTAGTTACTTGAAAAAAGTAATCTGATTACATAATTTGTGTTACTTATAATGCGTTACCCGCTAACTCTAGAAGATGATATTGATCATCATGATCATCTTTTCCCAGGTTTCCCTCCATTGTTGCCATTAAGGAGATATTAGAGAGCAGTCAGCGAGTGTCTTTCTATAGCTTTCTGATGGCCTTGGCCAAGCATGAGGGAGTAAACCAAGACATCAGTGAGTATTAGCTAATATAAAATGCTTACTGGTATTTCTGAATACATGTAACTTCTGTTCTTATGAAGGTTATAAATGTGAACTGAATGCTTTCTCTTCTGTCATATATTTATCAGGTGCTCTTCCCAGTAAATCGGACCTGCTGATTGATCCAGAGATGGACCAGGAGCTGGAGAGACTGTGAGAGAGACGGACTTGCTTCAAAGAGTATATTACAGTCACTTGCTGGTTAACTATAAAACATATTTTATTCAAAGAAGCAAGAGGCTTGCTAACAATCTTTTTATTTTTAACACATTTTATAGAAAGCTATTTTGCTAGAGGGGAGATTTGAGATGTAATCATTTTGACGCTATGTTTCTGTGAATTTTCCAGCATAGCTCAAGTTGCCATCAGCCCGACATCCAATAACAGCAGCAGCAGCGCTGCGGGACAGAAGGAGACGTCCAAGAAGGCCTGGCCACGCAAGTCACTGCACCAACGCAAGAGAATCGAAATGGAGAGCGACGGTTCCACGGAGGAGACAGACTCCTCTGAGAATTAACACGCACAGACCTGCTTGCTAGCATCTTTATGATTTTTTTAGACAGCAGTTATGCCGGTTCACTAATTTGATTAGATAAGTGGCGTTCCAGCAGTGCCGATGCGTCTCTCTGCCTGTCTGTGTTCACTATTTAGATTTCCAGTTCTATGGGCTACACTGTAACCCACTTACTTCCACTGCAGAAGCCAAAAATAAACAATTTAGCCATCCATATTGTGTCTGAAATGTCATTTACTTTATATTAACTTCTTGTTATAGAACTGTTGTATAAAGGAATATATATACCGTATATATATATATATATATATATATATATATATATATATATATATATATATATATATATATATAAGTAAATAAGATACACACTCATGTATGTATATATTTAAGAAATATTTGCTGTATATATATTTATATAATTTATATTATACATATAAATATTTTATATGTAAATATAAAAATTTTCTTAAATATATACATACATGAGTGTGTATTTATATATACATAATAATTATACATAGTGCACACACATATATATATATTATGTAAATATTAACTTTTATTTTGGATCGTATTAATCGCTTTGACCACGCTAATATACACAGATCAGGCATATGACCACTTTATGACAACATTGTGTCCACTGACAGGTGAAGTGAATAACACTGATTATCTCTTCATCACGGCACCTGTTAGTGGGTGGGATATATTAGGCAGCAAGTGAACATTTGTCCTCGAAGTTGATGTGTTAGAAGCAGGAAAAATGGGCAAGCGTAAGGATTTGAGCGAGTTTGACAAGGGCCAAATTGTCATGGCTAGACGACTGGGTCAGAGCATCGCCAAAACTGCAGCTCTTGTGGGGTGTTCCCGGTCTGCAGTGGTCAGTATCTATCAAAAGTGCTCCAAGGAAGGAACAGTGGTGAACCGGCGACAGGGTCATGGGTGGCCAAGGCTCATTGATGCACATGTGGAGCAAAGGCTGTGGTCCGATCAAACAGACGAGCTTCTGTAGCTCAAATTGCTCAAGAAGTTAATGCTGGTTCTGATAGAAAGGTGTCAGAATACACAGTGCAATTTGTTGCATATGGGGCTGCATAGCCGCAGACCAGACAGGGGGCCTATGCTGACCCCTGTCCACCACCGAAATCGCCAACAGTGGGCATGTGAGCATCAGAACTGGACCACAAAGCAATGAAAGAAGGCGGCCTGGTCTGATGAATCACATTTTCTTTTACATCACATGGATGGCCGGGTGCGTATGCATGGCTTACCTGGGGAACACACGGCACCAGGATGCACTATAGGAAGAAGTGTGATGCTTTGGGCAATGTTCTGAAACCTTGGGTCCTGCTATCCATGTGGATGTTACTTTGACACGTACCATCTACCTAAACATTGTTGCAGACCATGTACACCCTTTCACCCGTTTGGCTGTGGCCTCTTTCAGCAGAATAATGCTCCCTGCCACAAAGCAAAAATGGTTCAGAAATGGTTTGAGGAGCACAACGAGTTTGAGGTGTTGACTTGGCCTCCAAATTCACCAGATCTCAATACAATCAAGCATCTGTGGGATGTGCTGAACAAACAAATCTGATCCATGGAGGCCCCACCTCGCAACTTACAGGACTTAAAGGATCTGCTGCTAACAGCTTGGTG
Organism: Romanogobio albipinnatus; assembly: GCA_023566225.1. NCBI lineage: Eukaryota > Metazoa > Chordata > Actinopteri > Cypriniformes > Gobionidae > Romanogobio > Romanogobio albipinnatus. The sequence continues at coordinate 25,119,750 of CM042262.1, read as the reverse complement.
CCAGATACCACAGCACACCTTCAGTGGTCTAGTGGAGTCCATGCCTCGACAGGTCAGGGCTGTTTTGGCAGCAAAAGTGGGACCAACACAATCTCGGTGTATATATATATTTGCAGTCACCTGAGAGCATGCCACCCTAGACAAAATCCTTCTCACTGGTCTTCACCCTTACAAAAATGAACCATGGTTTTACTACAAATAAAACCAAAAAAACATGGTTATTGTAGTCAAACCATGGTAACCACAAATTAACCATGGTTTTGCTACTCTAACCATAGTTTAACCATGGTATTTGTGGTAAAACTGTGGTTATATAAATGGTAATCAATTAGCCAAAAAAACATGGTTACTACACTTTTACTATAATAAAACCATGGTTATTTTTCGTAAGGGCAGACACGAGGCATACGCCAAAAAAAATAAATAAGTAAATAAATATAATATATATATACAGTATACTATTAGCAATAACACACCAGGACAATCCATTTACAAATAGGATTTAATTTTATGGGTTCCACAGAACAGTTATGATCATTCAAAAAACAAAAACAAAACAATGTACAGTGATAACAGATGAAATAGGCACAACTTGTGATTTTGCAGGATCACTTCGCAGATATTATTTGCAGGTCCTAATAACTGAATACCACCTTTCAAAATGGCCGTACCAAGCAAAATATCTTCACGCACAGTGAGACAAACTGTTCTGCAGATTATTCAATTAAGACTTTGCTCATTTTGTGAATATTGCATATTAGGTAAGCGCATGCTGTGAGGATGTGCCATTTTGAAAGGACTGGTGAAGATTTTAAAACCTTTCTTTTTGTATCAGGGGAAGAAAAAAAAAGAGCAAGCACAAACTTTTCACTACCAGGCAGCAGTATTCCTCAGCACCATTTATACAGGCCTTTCTGTCATTATGACAGTGTTGCATCCTCTCCTTATATATATTTCAGGTGCCAGAATAATATATATTTTAAGATCTTTCCATTTCATTATAATTATAAATAAGATATATAATATAATATGTAAAAAGAAAATAAAATTATTTGGTTTTCACAGCTACATGTGTCAGGGATTCTGAGATTGAACCAGAATGCAAATAGGCCCAGACTACACTCTGTTTAACAGAGCAACATATGGGAATATAAGCACACACAAAAACATAGAATATGAGAAACAAAAAGAAAAAGCATTCACAGAAGTAAGCACGGATGCTGCATTGTATTTGCGAGACTTAGTAGTGTGCAGATAAACGACAGCAAGTACCCGATTTAACCTAGAACACTTGAAATTGTGGCACTGGGGCTGTACACACAGGAAAACAATGGAAAAGTAGCGCAGTGGAATGGAATACGGGTCGTTCACACAGAATGCATTTCTCTATTCCATAGTGCTACCATTGTTTTTCGATGTAAGCGCACTAGACGGACGTCCTTAACCATTGCATCGTGTCAACGCCAGAAGCTGTCCACACTGGACAAGCGACGGTTGCAAATCCATTTGTCATTTAGAAGTAGCGTGAACACTTGGAATACATCGGAAATAGAACGGGGCATCAGTTTACTGACGGAAATATTTGCGCCGCATCCAGTGTAGACAGAATCACTGATTATAACGGGTTATATTTGCATTTGTCACATCACATTGTGCCGCTCACGTCGTTGTGCCACTCTTTAAACCTTGAGCTTTTTTGGTTACAGATTTGTCTCGCGTTTTTAACAGCAAATATTCGTTCTGTGTGAACCATCCCCTAGACCAGTGTTTCCCAACCTTTTTTCAGTCATGGCACCCTTTGAAAATGTTCTCCATTTTGTGGCACCCCCTCGCATATGTTACGCTAGGGGTGTAACGGTACAGATTGCTCACGGTTCGGTTTGTATCACGGTTTTAGTTTCACCGTTTCGGTACGGTTCAGTATTTGCTATGTTCAGGGAAAAAGGGACTACTGTCAAATAAAAATAAAGAAAATAATAAGAACAAATAATTTAATTAAATACAAGCAGCAGCACAAATAAATACTATTGAGCAAAGATAGGCCTACTAATAAAGTCAATTTTGCTTTTCAGGTTTTTCAGGTACGTCTAACATTAGTTTTCAGGTACAGAAATTGATCAAATGTAAAATAACATTGAATATTTGACTTTATAAATTAAAGAATAATCCTATTAAACTTACAAAAGCTATTCAGTCAAGAGCAGTGAGTGATGTCCTTGTGTTTTGTTGTTTGACATTAAACAGACAGCAGTAAAGGCTACTGCCCCTTTAAGACCTAATGCACAGATATGCGTCGTCTTTCTCGACTGTATAAAGTTCACTTAAGGCATATACAGACTATGTCTGCTAGAATAATCATCAAGATGGACATGTTGACATACTTTTTGTGTGAGTTTGTCCGTTCAAGAGCAAGACTTGAAAGATAACTCAATATTTTCGCGCTGTGAGACGTGTGCGCGCTTTCGGATGAGTGCACAGAGACACATTTTTTCACAGCGCGCGCAACTTCTCATTCGCGTCTTCTGGCACTACACCCGGGTGATGACGGCGAAAATGACTGGTCATATTCGAACATACGGCAGCACTCGCATGCATTGAACAAAGTTTACAAAGAGAAAAAAAAAAAGTTTATATATTTGAAGGACTTTTACACGACACCCCTGCTCTTGTCAGCGGCCCCCCGGTTGGGAAACACTGCCCTAGACGATCATGTTTGACCTTTACGCTCACATCTTGCGTCTTTTGCGTTCTCTGAACACACGGCAGTCAAGTTAAAATAACTTTTTAAAATAACTAAACTAAACCTTGCATTTCTTTTTCATTCCACTGACCCGTCTTACGTTTTTGACCGCAAACACGCGCTCTTTGTGAATGGAAATCAAGTAGCTTTCCGTAGGATTTTTGACTGGATTTCGACTGAAAATGTGCTAAACAACGATAAATGTGACTGCACTTTAATGCTCTGGATCAGAGATTCACAACCTTGGGTTCAAAGAAGTGCTAACCACCATTTCAAAACGACGAGGGAAACGTTGGAAAGAGGTCTTAACCTGTGGTGCTAAGAGGGTCAGGGACACACCAGATGGACAAACCGGGCTGAATTCAATTACATGCTTCACATCCATTCTGAGTGGAGAAGGACGTGTCTCAGTAAAGCTTTGGTTTCTGATAAAAACTTGATTTTGGAACCAGTCTAGCTTTAAGATCTCCTTTCTGTCTTGAGTTGTTTCATCCATCATTAATGCATCAAACATTGTGCTTCGAATGAATTCAAATGAAACCAAACTTTGCACAGAAATGATTTTTACAAGTTACATCGAACATTTTTTTTTAGTTATTAAACTTCGTAAGGCTTTACACCAGTCAGTAATACTCGAGTTGTACGAGGTGAGCGTAGTTGCGGTGTGGCCGATATCTGTTTTGATTTTAACATTTGTCTAAAATAGACATCAACATTATATCATCAACATGACACGTTACAAAGAGGATCAAAACCACCATCATGCGACACCTCATATAGTATGTGATAATGCAAAAATACAAATAGACTGAAGGTCATTCGAGGAAGATGTCTTCTGTCGGACAGGAATATTCCATATGTTCTTTGCAGAATTGCTGAAAAGCTTTCCTGTTAAAACAAAGAAAAACTATTCATTTACATACATATTTATATTATATGCGACAAAGTTGTATTTTAACTGCATATTGGGAAGGTCTAGATGTGATTTTAGATCTTGAAACTTATCTACAATGAGTTCTGTTTATTTATGCTTTTACTCAGGAACAGAACCGAACTCAAATACAAAGTGTGGTTATGCTATATTTTTTCACAACAGTCAGGGTCCAGAAGTAAAATCACATTCATTTTCTTCATTGGAGAATTGACTTCTAAACTATTAAAGACATGAGCTATAAGGGTGTAAATCGGTGGTGTATGCTTTTATCGAAGCCATCCACCCGCATATTTTCAACTTTATTATTGTGTTTAATAATTGTGTTTAACAGAGTTCCTAGAGAAAAACTACATTTCCCATGATTCTGAAGCGGATCTCCACCGATCAGAGAATCACAACATATCGCACCGAAAGAACTCTTTAGTGCTACAAACTACATAATCAAGTCACTCTCAAACTACTTAAATATTTGTATATATCATATATTATACAAAATTAGCATCTTTAAATCCATAGTTTTATATTTCTTCGTTGTTTTTATTCAATTGTCACTGCAATGCTTCATGGGATTGTAGTTCTTTCCTTCATTGAAGTTGATAAGTACACAGTCTTGCACCTTTGTCTTTTTGTCTAATGTTCAAATATTTAAGTTTTTAGGGCGATTCACCTTATAACTGGTTGGTTTGGTTCATGTCCTAGAACTCTTTAATTAAGACATTTTTTAAATCCCTGTGAAAAAAATTAATACCTGCTGGATAAAGCTGCTGAAAAAATGGACAAGCACCGATGTTCTCTATTCTGCCCTTTGACCAATGAGCTTCTATTTTGATTTCTCTCTTTGAAGATCCTTAAAGATTCTTCTCACAAAACCAAAATCCATGTTTTGGTATTTTAGTTGATATCTATTAGCTCAAATTGTCTGTATGCTATCATACTGACTTTTAGCAAATCTAGCAAAACGTTTAGCAAATCAATGTCAGTAAAAGTTTCTGCGAAAATTGACCAAATATATTAATAATTGTACACAATTTTTCCGCAATCAATTTCTCTCTAGGATGAATATGACGTCCCTCCGGCCACTACAAACTGCAACCAACTAGCCACTATCAAATCATGCATGTATAAGCTACTACTGTATATGTATCTCTAAATATAGTAGTATGCTAAAAGCAGTATATCAAATAAGTGGGATATGTCCCAACATATCCCATCAAGATAGTGTTTCAACAGGAAAAAAGTCAAATCGAGAATTGTGTTAATGGGATTTTGAAGTGACTGGAGAACTCACCCTACAGATTCAGCCAGTTTTGTGGTTGTATCATCTGAGAAGAACACGTGACAGGCGAATCTCTGGTATGCTGGATGTTTTGTGATTAGTCCAAAATACCTGAAAGAAACACAGGAGTATTTACTGTCAAGTATGTGACCCTATCATCCAGTTTTCCTGTAGGGGACAGTGTAGCTTGAAAAAAAATGGGATTGTATTTGAACATAAAATCTCAGTCCCAGATTAAGAATTTATATTTAGTCTCGGCATCTAAACTACCATTCATGTTTTGAAAGAAATTAATACTTTTAAGGAAGCATTAAATTGATCAATAGTGACATTAAAGACATTTTTAAAGTTACAAAACATTTCTATTTCAAATAAATGCTGTTCTTTTGAACTTTCTATTCATCAAATAGTTTGGAAACAAAGAGTTCTAAAAAACACAAAAATATTAAGTAGCACGAGTTCAACAGTGATATTGATAAGAAATGTTTCTTGAGCAGCAAATCAGCATATTAGAATGATTTCTGAAGGATCATGTGACACTGAAGACTGGAGAAATGATGCTGAAAATTCAGCTTTGTATATTTTATATTTTAAAATATATTAAAATAGAAAATAGTTGTTTTAAACTGTAATACTATTTCACAATATTGCTGATTTTACTGTAATTTTGATCAAACAAATTAGGGCCTTGTTATCAGTATAAGAGGTGTAATGCTTGCCAAGTATGTAAAAAAAATCAATTATTTAGCAATTTATTAAAATTGTATTTAATAATTTATTTAAGTCCTAATTCACCCTTATTTTCACTTAATATCTAGTCATACTGAACAGTTAGAAACAGTTTTCTAATAAAAGCATGATGTGAAAAACCATGCATTTGTTCAAACTCACTTGTTATTCTTTGGATGGCATCCGCAGAAGGAGATGTTTTTCAATTGAAAAAAGTGAAAGCACTTCTCACCCTGTAAAATATGGAAAGAAAGATTGAGTTGTCTAATCAGATGCAGGGATTGGAACACATTAGAGTAAGCAGCAAGCACATGATATCACTGAGTGTCATGCTTAACTCCTGAACCCTGCGATTAACATCATTGAGCGTGCTCACAAATTCACTCAGAGGGGCTTAGGCAGCGAGACCCGTCTCTAACCCCGTCACCCCTCCCCCCCTTAAGACGCTTCATTGCATAACTATGGAGCCATAAATGTTGCGTCACAGAGTACAGTTGCGTGGAAGAGCCTTTTGTTGGCAACATCTAGTCACACTAAGACGCCTACAAGAACAATCATTTGGTCTTGAGGTCGAATGTCAAAGTCCATTTCCAAATCAGAAGTTTCGAAATCAACAATCTACAACATGTGGTTCATGCCTACTATGCTATTTCATGTCATCGTCAATTTTTTAAAATATAAAAAACAAACTAGTTAATAATTTTTGGATTACATTTTTTTAAATATTTAAATTAAACTTCTAATATTTTCTAATAAATATTATATAATTCAATTCTAAAATAATTTTAATTTAATGGGCATTTATTCAAGCTGTTTCTTCTAATGCAATACTTCGAAATGTTTTCTTGAGATTATTTTTTATTCATAATTATTTCACAGGTTTAGTAAATTAATATCACTTTTACTAACAAAAGGCATATCCTTTATGACATCATCTTCCAGGAAGTGACATCATTTTGCTAGGACAACAATAGAATTAACATGAGCAAGTATTTGCAATAGATTTTATGATTTATATGAGGTTTTGTAGCATTAGTTGGTGTCGCTCAGTTTAAAATATTGCATCCATTGATAAATGATAGAAATTAGTATCAGATTATTTCAATGTCAGAATATTTCAAGATTCAAGATTTCAAAAGATTCAAAAATATAAAATACTTAAAATATAAGTTTAAAACTGACCCCATTAATCCTTTAATGAATTACTTCCATATATAATAACACAACATATTAATTTTGAAAAGGTACTATATGACAGGAATGACCATATGCAGCAAGTCATTTTAGGAAAAATATTATAGTTATTACCCTTCCAGAAGTCCGACAGTCATCCTGGACAATGATTTTCACTCCTCTTGTGTTGATTTCCAGAATGCACGGCGAAGGGGAGCTGAACTGCATTGTTGTTCTTCTGTTTGATGCTATCTGTTGACATAATCAGATTGCATATGAACATCGGATTAAATATGAACGACATGTCCTTGTAAATTGTTATGTAAATATATGGAAATCCAGGGCAGTATTCTAAAGCAAAAATGAATTAGTATACCTTGTGCATGGCGGCACAAAGCACATCGGTCCCTTTGTGATACGGCACTTGAACAGAACCAAGGAATTTCACCCAGAATTTGTCCATCCAGTCAACTTTGACCTCTGAATAAATCACAGGGAACAGAGGAGGACATTATTGCACAATATACAAAAACTCAAAATGCCATAGCGAAGCCAAGGTTTACCTTTAAGAAGTTCATCCTTTGTCACCTTGACAGCGTAGAATGCAGGAAAGATGCCTCTGGATCCAGTGCGCATGTTATAGCCCTCGCACCACAGATCCTCGGCCTGCAACTCGACCAGTAAGGGGTCGTCCGCCTCCAACTCCAGCTCATCGTCATGGCGAGGAATAAACCTGTAAACGAGCCAAAATTAGGAATGCTCAGGTCAAATGTGGTATGATTGGGGGATCTCCAAAAAAGCAGTTTAGGTTACCACCCATGAGTGTAGAGTGGGTCTTTGAACAATATATATATATATATATATATATATATATATATATATATATATATATATCATGTATAGATATGTCCTATTACTCATGTTATGTTTTTGGTGCTGTCATCTTGTTTGGATCTAGTTGGTTTTGTGGGTGAATTTCACTTCAAATCAAAAGAATAAACCTATTTTTAGTACAATTACTTTGCATTGTGATTTTTCATGACAAAATCATAATTGAAATTATAACATCAATATAAACAAATACAGCAAAATACAGTAATATTATGATTTATTACTTATTTAAAGGCACAATATGTAATTGTTTTTGGATTAAAATATCCCAAAAACTCTAGAACAGTGTTATATATTTTGTTTACTTCCCACATGTTTTCAAGAATGTTTAAATCCACAGAAATAAGCCTTTTTTTAACTAGGACACGGAACGGACCGTGCGTCGCTTATCAATTGCATCATATCAGCGTTACCCTCGTTTTCCGGTTTTATTATGTAGAAACCAAGGAAACACGCTTTTATATATATACACTCAGCCCTGCTCTGCTTCATACTACAGTAACATTAATAATCTCATAAAAACAAATCTGAGTACCATCCCAATTCTTTTCCACCGGCTGTGAGGTGAAGATTACATCTCCCAAGAATCTGCGCTCAATCTCGGCGTCATCAAGCTATACTTTTGTTTTATTGTGCCTTTACATTTTTTTTCAATTAAAAATCGAATTACTGCATACATTAAATGCAGTACATAACTTGATGTGATATTCATCACTCAATATATTAAACAATTGTTTATTATAATAACATAAGGAAGAAAAATAATTAAAAAACACTAATGGTCCTCAAAAAAGGCTTAAAAAAGGCTTCAAACTATCTAATGAAATATGGTATGTTTCAGTATCCCTTTTAAGTCACGTGGTTATTTATTTTTGTGCTTTTTAAATAAATGCATCAAGGTCTTGCTTGAATCTTTACCTGAACACTGCTCTGTGGCTCTGTTCTCTTTCCTTTCCATTAATAACACAGGAGAAGAATCCAAACTCGGTCCCTAAGTGGGAGAACAAACGTTCATTGTCACAACTAGAACAACAAGGGAAAGAGAAATTTCGGCAGGTAGTGCTGGCTGAATTTCATCGTCTTGATCCTGGCCGGTGAAAGGCGGGTCTGATATTAGCAAACCCGTTAATGAGGAAAATCTTTGCAGTTCTTTTGAGGTCTTGGCAGATACATGGGGAGTATTACGGATGGGGTGCCACAGGGTTCAACCCTTGGACCTTTGCAATTCTTTCTGGGATTTTTCACGCTGCACTTGCATTTGTTTTGGTGAAAACACTGCACATAGACTGTTAATGGATGTTTAGCTTCACATAAAGAGCTAATTTTTATAAATGTAGGAGCCAATTATATGCCATGTTCAACTCTTCTACAGGACAGGTTATGACATATAATCTACTGGGAGCATATGGTTTTAGAGCTTCTGCTACACAACTGCCACTTTAAATAGTTTTAGATACTTTCTGTTGGTAACACTTTTTTTTCAATGCACAAAGCCAAATCCAAAAATAAACTCATAAACTTGGACAATGAAACTGTTTCACAGTCATAATAAGTCTAAATACCCCAGCAGACCGGAGAAATAGCTAAACAGATCCTTTTAGAGTATTTAAAATATTTAAGATCTGTACACATTTGCAACAAACTTTTTTTAAAATTATTTTTAAAATATAGCTGCAAACAGCAATTATCGGGGCCAAGCATAAAGAACACAATATGTCATGCCAACATGTCTGAGAGCATCAGACCAAACTACAACAAAGAGCATTAAGATAATTTTAGGCAAAATGGCTGAAAAATCGTACAATCATTAGTAATTTGATTTAATGGTTTATCACTTTTGACCAATAGGTGGTGCTGTGACCAAATTGACATGTTGTGGTCAGAGTGAGTTGACAATGACATCTGCAAAGTTTGGTGTGCAGGTACCCTCAGGTCATGGTTGTCATACACACCAAGTTTGGTGAGAATATGCTAAAGCATCACGGAGATATAGCCTCTCGTTCATTTTGGCGGGCACTTTGTCGGATTTGCTTGTGTGAGCTATTTGAGAACGGTTTGACGGGTCGACTTGAATTCAATAAATTGTTTCTCGCCATGGTATGAAGATGATCTGGCTCAATTTTCGTGAAAATCGGAGCAGTGGCCTGTGACGGAAAATTACATCAATCGAATCGTCTTGAGCCAAGGACTTCGTTTCTAACCCTTACGGTTCAAAAGTTATGAGCATAAAAATGAGTGCAACTTTGGACATTTGGTGGCGCTAGAGGGATTGATTTAGAGACTCCAAATTTGCTATGGTGACAGTTTAGACTGTCCTCTGTCTGTGTGCCAAATTTCATAACTTTCCCGCAAACGGTTTTCTGGGCTGCCGTAGACTTCCAGGGCAGAAGAAGAATAATAAGAACGCCAAAGATTACAATAGGTGCTTGGCCCCTAATTAATTAATTTCTAAATTCCAAACTACAAACTAAACAAACTACTCTAAGCTCACACTACTCACCAGAGAAACGTGACCGTCCATTCGCAAAGACGTTCATGAACTTGCGGGAACGGGGCATGTCTGAGGTGGTGTCTGTGGTGGTGTCTGCAGACAAACAGGAAGTGTCTCTCCTCATGCCTGTCGCTCCCGAATCTTCTTCCTCTTCATCCGCTTCCTGATCCTCCTCATCATCGTCGATGGCAGACTCATAGACTGTATTGTCACTGTCACTTTCGTAACCTTTGTAGCAGTCCTTGATGCTCACTAGCTCCAGCTTAGCATGCTCATCCACCACCAGGGTGTACTTAACCGAGTCATACGTCAGTCCCGAAGCATCCGTGCTGACTGCCACCGCCTTTGAGGTCCCTGTGTCCTCCTTCAGCACTTTAAGCTTGCGGGTTTCAGCCCACTGACTAGCATCCCCCGGGTCGCTGAGCCTGACAGTCCGGCATGGGGGTGTGGGTGGGTACACCTCATCCTCCTCACTAATGGAGGGGTTCGGACAACCTGCCGATGGGTAGTAGTGATGGGGAGGAAGCTCTGTGTCCGAACTAATGGACATGCGATTGCTGTCGCTGCTCTGGGACAGAAACGGTCGCTCCTGCTCACCGTTAACCGGCGTGAGGTGGATCTCCTCAGTGGCATTTCCTTCCGAAATGCGATAGTCCTTGTTTTTGTCAACCGACTGGTCACAAGTACCTTCATTCTCCACAGGATACTGCACTTGTTCCCGATAACCATTGACGGTGTGATACCGGGCTTTTTCCTTGCAAACAATCGGGATGTCAAGGACACCCTCTATGAGGGTCACTTCTGTGGATTTTTCCCTCATGACTGCCTGTGTGTGGGGCGCCACCATTTTGGGGTTGTTCAAAGACTCTGACAACTTGTCCTGCTGCTTGCTGCGAAAGGCTGAGGCTTTATTCGTGGAGGAGGCAGGGCCTCGTGGTTTGGTGTCAGCCCTGGCCTGAACTTTGTCCCCATCAGTCAGGCTAACCTGCTCAGGTTTGGCCGCCGGATCTCCTGTTTCACACACACAAAAGATTATACATTAGGCAATAAGCCTATTGGAGGAAAACATTTAAAGAGGATTATGTAAAAATGTAAGTTAATGCCTCATAAACACAAAATGCTACATTTCACTCAGCACAGGAAGTAATGAATCCTGATGAGTTTTAAACCAGTATAGAAATTCAGTTTCAGTATAGTTACAGTATAGTGCCAACTGAAGATATGCACCAAGAAACATTAATTCACCAAAGAAATAATGACTGTAACGAGACGAAAGTAGCAACAGATCTTTTCTTCCATATTGTGACATACATTCGAGTGAAATGGATTATCAAAAAGAAAAAATGTAGGATGGTTCTTTGTTCAATCCATTGGTTGATGATTGAATGTGAGCTTGCAGTTGATTTTAAGAGGGGTTTAACCAGATAAATCATATACCATCAGAGAGGTTTCCAAACAAAATGCAATATATGAAACATGCAGGGATGAATTGTTCACAATAAGATAATTTAACATAATGCCTAATGACCTAATGCGTTTAAGTAGGTGCTAATGCTTACAAATGCAAATTTACCATCATCAGCCAAGTATACAATTTTAGTATATAGCAAAGCAGGACAATTAGGACATATAGCCTGGTAGTATTAGTATTTACACTCCTTGATGGATTACACTGGAACAGGAGAAATTATTTTATCATAGACAACATTTAAACACATCTGATTTACAGCGAACAAACCATGTTTTTCATACTTCTAGCTAGTGGAGTCAGACACAAGTGACATCGGATGAACTCTTTGGGTAAGTAGATTGATGAAAATCCCATTAAGTTAATTAAAGCACGTAAACACATTTTCATTCCATGGAAGCGGATCCTACAAAACCATCCACAATTATGATGATATATGTATGTATATTGTATTTCTTTTCATTTATCTCATGGTAATTGCTCTAATGCATAGAAATGAGTTTGAAAAATGACAAGTCATGGAAAAATGTGTCTCAGCAATTCATCTGACGTGTTCATTTGTGTGGTACGTGTGGCCATTACTCACCCTTAATGTGTGGTGATGAAGAACGGGTTTTCTTTTCTTTCCTCCGTTCTTTCTCACCAAAGGAATTGTTATTTATTGTGTCCTGTGATATGGAGAAAAAGAATGAGGGATCAGTTTTACAATATACAAAGTGCTGACAGGGACAGTTTAATATTGGTGAGATCAATCCTTATAAAATATACGGCCCCACTTTATATTAGGTGGCCTTAAGTACTATGAACTTACATAAAAAAATAAGTACAATGTACTTACTGTGTTCAAATTGTATTGCAAAACACCTTTGCTGATATTGAGGTGGGATACGGGTAGGGTTAGGGACAGGTGTGGTGCTATGGGTAAGTTTAAGGGTAGGGTTAGGTGTAAGGGAAGTGTCAGCAGTGTAATTACAAATGTAACTACAGAAATTAATTACAGATGTAATTACATGCAGGTATTTTTTAAAATGTAAGTACAATGTAAATACATATGTACACAATAAGTGCATTGTATCAAATGATTAATTTAAATGTTAGTACATAGTAGTTAAGGCCACCTAATATAAAGTGGGTCCAAATATACTCAAATAAATGGTATAATAATAATAAATAAATATCATAAAGACACTTCCATGAAGATAATACATTCGTATTCTCTACAGAACCTTAAAATAAGAAATGCATAGCTATATTACAATTTGTATAATTTAAAAATATATATATAAGAATGTCATTGCATTAGATAATACATTAATTTAATTATTTTAATTTAAAAAATGCTTAACATTTTTAAAACATCAAAATGAATATTCACACTAAAACACACAGAGGCGTGCGTACATCCCTCCATATTGGATAAATTATTGATTTTGTCAGCATTAATACGTGCCACCACATTTTAGGTGCTTTTCTATCATATAGTTAAACCAGAAAGTGTATTTGACTGCAATCCATAAAGCAAGAGAGTTACAGGAAGAGCAGCCCGACATAGATTTACTGCTCTTTCCTATCGCTGACTCACCAATTGACCACACTGCTATAATGCACCTTTAACACTGACATTCCTATGTTGCCATAGCAATGCGCCCATAGATGATGCAGAATTGGCATGCGTGAGAGCATGTCAGTGTGTGCGTAAGTGTGGGGGTAGATAGAAACACACAGTAGTGTTCGTGACGGAGGAGGAAGACACAGATGGCTGAAATGAGGCTCTTATCCAATGACGCTAAAAACGGTATCAGGAAAGAAACCAGATGGGAGAAACTCTATCCCTGCAGTTTATTGCCATCTAGTTTAATAATCAAAGCCTGTCTCAATCTATTACAGCGGGTGACTAATATTACACTAGAATTAAGTAATCTTTATAAATATGTAACATTTAAATGTGAGATGTCTCAAAGAATTCACAGTATGCCTATATACAATAACAATAGTGGACAAAAGTGATGTCCGGAGGGGATATTTGTTTTTAATTAGGGATGCACCAATATGACAATTTTGGTCGATACCGATAACCGATATATTGTCCGATAAATCTAAATCCAAATCCAAATTTTCATATAGTTTTTGAGAGCCTGATTCCAAAAACAAAAGTCTCACCATTAAAAGCCATGTCCCAAGCACACAATTATAATGTTCTCATTATTATTTTATGTAGTCTATATGACAGACGTGTGCTGCACATGTTGCACTTAACTGTATTTTCCTTTTTGACGCGATTTAAATCATATTTCAAGCAATTTAAAACCATCATGATGACTAGTGCGCAGCTGTAGTGTCTCAGCTGAAGGAAATAATCCATTATTTATCGGCTTTAATGTATTGGCCAAATTTTCTTATTGGGCCGAAAACGTTAACATTAAAAATGAACATATATTGGCTGATAATGATATGTTGGCCGATCTATTGCTCAATTAAACCATCAAAATATGAGAAAATATTTGATATTTGTTTAAATATGAGGGAAAAACAAAACACTAAACTTGGTCTGACAAAATTATTTGGCAATAAAAAAGGCAAACTACAGCTGCAGGTTTTATTTCACTATGCAAAAAAACTAAACAAAGAGCTCACAGGAAAAAGCATACATTGACCACAACATAATCAGATATTCTTTGTATGACAGCCTAGCCAAAATTGTCCTAAAATTGGGCCCGTTTCATTGCATTCTCACAAATGAAACAATTGCCTCCAAGCACAACTATGCAATATATTTACAGAATCTTAAACAAATTAAACACATTTTGAATCATACTTGAATAAAGGGTGAAGATGTCAATTTTCCTAGGCTTTACATCACTTTTGGTTCCTTAGCGATATATGAAAGGAATAATTGATGACGGGCCGTTGAATTATTCGAAAAATAAATACTCCGCTTCACGTCGTGACCGCATCACCACCTCGGGTATGCATTATTTTTCTAATAATTCAACGGCCCAGAGTCAATTATTCCGCTTATACTACAGTTACCACACCTCAAGACATAAATCCGATGATATATTTAAAATGATTCGTCCGGTTTTTGTACTTAAATCGCTATTGTGAGAAGGACTATTTCTTCCGCGTCTCATCCAACGGCTCTTTTGCTAGTTCCGAAACGTCATTTTAAAGCTGTTAACGGAGGCTTGAGCCGTTGATAGCATTCTACTGCAGTTATTAATAAAGTTATTAGAAAGAGAGCGAGCAAGAGAAAGAGAGAGAGAGAGAGCACGCTTGTGTGAATTAGGCTACCTATGTGCGTCTCTAAACAGCGCTGTTATTACCGCGCTAGTGAAAAAATGTCATGTGTAGCCTTTAAGTTGCTCCACTTTATGGGCTAACTGATAAAATCGTCAGGGCAGCGCTGACACCTTTTTGTGCAAACTGTAGTGCGTGTGTGAGCATGTGTGATTTCAGTAATGAGACAGAAAATCTTGCCTTTGATGTCCGCTTCCGTTTATGTTGTTTTTCATCTGGACTGTCTAATACTGCTGCCGCCCAGTTGTTGAACGTTTTATATTCGCTGTAAATATTAAGATTTACTTTAGGAAAATCGTCTGTCATGTTGTTGTTTTTTAGTCCTGTAATTTCCGTTATTACAGTTAACTATGCGAAGTGATATGGAACTGTTATGCGGTCAAGAGAGCTGCCTGGAACTACGTTAGCTGTGAAAATAATTGCACACCTCAGAACGTTCATCAGCCAATCAGATCAAGCATTCAAGGGCCCCGTAGTATAAGCATTTAAAATTCATAGTCTTGGAGCTGAAATATTGATGACTCATCCTGCACTATTGTTTTGTCCAATCAGATGCTTTATAGAGTAAGTAGGTATCTCCACCTAAAACCATATGCAAATAGCAAATCATGTTTTACATCTGTGACAAAGGCCATTGGTTATTTTATTTATTTATTTATTTTTACAAAAAGGGCCCATTTGATATGTCCCATCCAAACATACTGGTTCAACAGGAAATACATCAACAAAATCTAATTGATCTGCACATCACAAAGCCAAGACCACTGTTAACAATTCAATTATTTCCTGATAAAATCAAGTCTTGTCCAACATTTTAAATAGTTGGATATCCCATTTAGCTAAGAAATGTGTCCGATTACAGAAGTAATAGGTTGTCAATAGCACTTTGCATCTATTCAAAAGGTTTCAGCTAACATCGAGGCCTCTAGCTTGCTAGCGGAAATATTTTCGTCACAACGTAGATATTTTTAGAGCAGACATTTTTACTTTTATTACCCAATAACTCTATTAATATCTCTACTAATTCCTCAAATGCCCTTTGAGCCCTGCGGCTGAGCCAACGCTCCAGACGTGGAGAGATTTGACAAGCCAAGATTACGAGATTAAAGACAGGGGAGCACATTTACAGTCATCCACCATCTTCTCTATTCGTGAAACAGTCTGATGACATGGATTTGATTCAGTGCACTCTCAAACATTCAAGAAAAAGGCAGTTTTATTACACTAGCAAACACTTCATAACCATAAATCATAAGATTTCACTAGTGGGCTTTTGCGATTCCTAACAGTAAACAGTAGTTTCAATGTATCCTGAGTTTTAGATATTCAGGACATCAGACTAGCCAGGCCCAGCACTAATGCTATATGATGGTAAATATTGTAATGCAATTACTGCAGACCAAACTGATTAAACGACATTGTGTTTAATGTGAATTTTTAGCTCAGTGCAGGTTAAAGCTGTATTTTGAGGAGTATGCGTGACTATCATTCATCGCCGCACTGGTGTGGATACTGCACTTCGGAACCAAAGATTCTACGTCTTGGAAGAACGACAACAACAAAAAAAAGATTTTTCACCGGAAATTGTCATCTGAACAAGAAAGTAACATGTCTGCCACTTTTGTCCTGACCAACTGGGAAAAAAAAGCATTTCAATAAATCATGCTACCAATGGTGATTGAATCGAAAGATTGCTTAGCTCATATCACATCAAACGATTATAAATAATAATGATTATTATTGTTATACTTTGTTCGCAAATGGTTAATGCTAACAACATCAGCATTGCGTGGCTGTGTATTTAGTGTGTATTAGCGTTACCTGTAGATTTAAATTTCTGTATCTTTTGCTTTTGACTACGGGTGAATCTCCAGTTGTTTGGAACATTAAAACGATAAATTTAATTATTCCAGGTGCTGTGAGAAAAGGCTATAAATGATCCGCCACCTGCAGCATCCTCACATGCGATAGCCTACTAGCCGGACTTCTTCTTTATGTATACAGACGTGACTTAATGACGCATAGATGAACGGCGACATGCTCGAATTTGAGTACCACTCAAATTATAACACATTATTACAAGTTTACCGTTGTGAATCGGGCTAAGGTAAGGAGATAGCTTTGAACACTGGCTGGTTATGTACTTGCTCAAAATTTATTTTGGATAAAATAAATTGGACTGCAGCTTTAACAGGTTAGTTAGTTTACCAAAAATGAACATTGTCATTAGAATCTTTATAATCATATGTCTTTTTATAATACTCAAGACAACGTCAGAAATCAAAGGAAGCAGCATAAACACTAGGGATGCCACAATTCTCAATATAATATTGAACCGTTCGTTACGGCATTCACGGTTCAATACGCGCTTGTGAATTGCGTTTTTTTTTTTTTCAGTTTTGCATTTAATTAATTATTTTTCTACAAATTCTATCATTTGCCTCCATCCCAATATACTGAACAACGCGACATTCATAGAGTTATACTCACGGAACACTACAGTTATTCACAATCACGAAAGCTCATTATTTGCATGCGTTTTAAAGCCTTGCCAGTTTCATTCGTGTGCGCGGTTTTGACATGCGCTTTTCGGAGCGCGCGCACTAAAAGCCTGTCAAACATGTGATTATAGGACTAAATAGTCGTCTTACTGCGCTAATACTGTCAAATACTAAAATGATGTCATTATTTACTCACTCTAATATTGTTTCAAACCTGTATTCATTTCTCGATGACAGAATTTTCATTTTTGAATGAACTATCCCTTTAATATTAATACAACAACAAAAGACAAAGAGAAAATCACTCACAGCTCTTGACTGAAAAACTAATACAGTAGAATCAATATATATTTTATAGTGAAGTCTATATATATATATTATAGACTTATACAATACACTAGGAATACAAGGTTTTTTTTAAAGTAAAGTTTTAAGTTTAAGGTAGGTTTTTCAATTCTTTTAAGTCAAATAAAGAAAGAGTAGGCCCTATTGCAATAAAAAATAAAAAAAATTCTCCTTAACCTCTTGCTGTTCCTGTCGCCTAAGAATACCAAAAAATTGATGTGACAAGCCATCAGAACCAAACCGAACCGAAAACCGTGGTTAAAAACCGAGGTATGCATTGAACCGTGGACTAACTGTATTGTTGCATCCCTAATAAACACTATTTGTAAAGAGAGAAAACTGAAAAGGTCAATTTGAGTTCAGTACAGTCTGGACGTCTTTTCAGGAGATAGTGCTGCGCCATTACGTGAATCATTTAGTTCCCTTTGCCTCATTACCCACAATGCACGTCAAAATTGAGAGAGAGAAAGAAAGAGAAAGTATGACTGCTGATGATTTACCTTAAAAACTGAGGTTAGATCAGTTTTATTTTAGTATTATACCTATACTATGGACCCTTTCACATTTACTGGGGTGAACAGGAGACAACAGCAAATATAAACGTTATAAATGTGTTAATTACATTTAAAAAAAAAAATAATAATAAAAACTTCACTAGATTTGCAATGTTGATAACTGTAAATGTGTCATAGCAGTCTGTAAAAAGGGTCCATTATAGTATTAATATTTTACTTTTTTTTTAATGCATTTTTTTTTTAAGTTTCATTTTCATATATTTCTACTTAGCTTTTTTTGTTGTTCAGATTTGGTTTAGTAATTTGGGTATTATTATTTTTAATAATAGTTTTTTTTTTTAATAGTTTCACTTTTAGTAAACAATAACAGAACTGGGTAAGATTATCTGCAATGGTAAGAAAGAATGTGATGTTTAAAAGTTTGATTATGATATATATATAATAAATTAGCGTATTTAATGTTAAGGGCAACTCAATTTTAAGGCAAATTATACTTAATTAATGGAGATCAAGGATAGTTGTCACAACTAAAATTCTGATATCATCCTATTTTTGCTAAAGTTCCTAAGTGAACATAACAAACCCAACTAGATTTTCACAACATGTTGTCACACAAGGTTCCTGGACAACAACAGTGGAAATGTTCACTATATTTTATACAACCAAGAAATATTGGAGTAAAAAGTGTGACAATTTGCCCCAGATCTATAAATCAACAAGTTCAACAATAGCTAACCGTAAAATGTCAATCTATTCCAAATGCATTACACAGACTTTCAAAAACAGTGCCACATATGACATCCAAAAACAGGATTTTTACCCCACCTCGTAATATTTTGCTCAAATCAGACCATTAAAGTGCCGCTCCCTGCTGTTTGACCCTCACAGGTCAACAGTAATGATCCACTCACGCTCTTTCTTGTCGGATTGCATTACGCATGGAGGGCGAACAACAGTGATTCATAGCAGGTGGGCAGAGTGGGAGCTCACAAACAGGAAACGTCATCAGCATCCGCGGCCGGGAATATCAAAGAAAACCGAACGCTACATGCTACCGATTTGCATATACACTGAAAATACACCCCATCCCTCCAGAGGAATGGCTCGAGATGACATTATCGCTCGAGATCCTGTTTGTGCACAATGAAAATCATCACTTTTACTGCAAAACAATTTCTAATCTCCATCAATCTGCCAAATCACAAGCCTGTTACAGACCAAAGGCCACTGCCAAAACTGTCCGCCTCACCTGAGTCCTTGGCACTTGAGGGAAAAGATTCAGGGTGGTGGGTCTCTTGGGCCGGTAGGTATCCATGACGACGGCAGGGATGAAATCCTTTAGCTGAGGCTGAGTGACAGGCGGCCCTGCGCCCTGCTCTTCCTTGTGGTTGTCATCGACGGCATCAACCGGCCGCCTCTCGTCCTCCTCTTCCTCCTCTTCTTCCTGGATTCCTCCCTCTGCATCAATCAGGTCCAAGTGGAGCATCTCCGTCTGCAGCTCCACCACCCCCCTCCTTCGGCCGCTCCTCGGCGTACCATTGGTCGGCAGAGTCATGTGATCCTGGGAAGAGCAGGCAGCAGAGCTTTAGAGTCAAGAGCAAAGGAGCTGCAGTCAGACGCAGCCGGCCAATCAGAGTGCGGTGATGACATCAGCCTGTGGCTCCCTTCCTGGCTGCTGTAAGGAAAGCTAATTCAATCCCAGAGAACAATGAGGCGTGTCACACGACATAAGCAAAATAAACACACCCAGAAATGACACAGAGAGAATTTATAACATGTTCAATTACACTAAACTGCCTTATTGTCTTTAAACACAGCAAAAACACCCATGTTACAATGCTAATTATTGAATAAAAAAGGTTGTGAAATCATAAATGAGGGATTTTTGTCTACGGTTAAGTGATTAGATGATGATTATCCATAGTCAGATGTGAATGCTTTGACAGAGAGAACTCGTTCATGTTCAATAACACTAAACTATTGTGTTGTCTTAAAACAGCATTTCTTAGCATAAACACTTGTTATGATGCTAATTATCACATATAAAAGGTTGTGAAACCCTAAATGAGGGATTCTTGTTTACATTTAAGTGGTTAGATGATATCCATGGTCAGATGTGATTGGCTTTGACAGCGAGAATTTATAACATGATCAATTACACTAAACTGCCTTATTGTCTTTAAACACAGTCTTAGCATAAACATTAATGTTGTGATGCTAATTATTGCGTTAAAAAAGCTTGTGAAACCATAAATGAGGGACTTTTGTTTCAGTTTAAGTGGTTCTATGATGATACCCATGATAAACAGTCAGATGTGATTGTGTTTGAAGGAGAGAATTCATACATTATGCTAAAAACTGCCTTATTGTCTTTGAACAGCTATTCATTGCACAAATACTTATGTTATATTGCTAATTGTCGCATAAAAAACTATAAATGAGGGACTTTTGTTTCCGTTTAAGTGGTTAGATGATGATATCCATGATAAACAGTCAGATGTGATTGGCTTTGACATCTCCCCTCAGTGTTAATGTCTAATGCTAATTGCCTGCTATGCTAATTGGCTCTGAACACAACAGCCTCTTGTGACCTTATACACACTCATACTCATATGAATACTGAAATCTCGACACACATTCGAGCCGCAATACATGGGAACGAATGCTGTGCCTTTGTTGACCTAGAAATCTATTTTTGCTGTGGGGTAAACTGCTCGCCAAGCTCTGCGCCTTCAAATGATTCCCCATTCAGCTCAAGTCCATAAAGATAAAGTGAATGTTTGGTTTTAAGGGTGGAGAGATATAAACCACACATACACATTTTACTTTGTGGCGGAGACTTCCTGTTGACGTCTACCGTTAACTGTGATTACTATAGTCTAACACTAATCATACTCTTTAGTTACAGACAACCTTTGACATTTTAATGAAGTTTAATTCATGGGAATAACAAGGAAGGTGAACATTTTAAGGCATGGATCATGTCAAAGTGAATTTTGGTCATTATTTACTCACCCTCATGTCTTTTCAAACTGTTTTTTATAGAACAAAAAAGGAGATATTTTGCTGAATGTCCAAACTGCTCTTTTCTATAATGGTAACTAATGTCTGCCCAGTGCCTAACATCTTTTGTTTGCTACATAGTAATACAAGTATTATAGTAATACAAGTAATACCATTTTAAAACGTTTTAAGTAAATATATATACAGTGAGGAAAATAAGTATTTGAACACCCTGCTATTTTGCAAGTTCTCCCACTTAGAAATCATGGAGGGGTCTGAAATTGTCATCGTAGGTGCATGTCCACTGTGAGAGACATAATCTAAAAATAAAAATCCAGAAATCACAATGTATGATTTTTTTTACTATTTATTTGTATGATACAGCTGCAAATAAGTATTTGAACAGCTGAGAAAATCAATGTTAATATTTGGTACAGTAGCCTTTGTTTGCAATTACAGAGGTCAAACGTTTCCTGTAGTTTTTCACCAGGTTTGCACACACTGCAGGAGGGATTTTGGCCCACTCCTCCACACAGATCTTCTCTAGATCAGTCAGGTTTCTGGCCTGTCGCTGAGAAACACGGAGTTTGAGCTCCCTCCAAAGATTCTCTATTGGGTTTAGGTCTGGAGACTGGCTAGGCCACGCCAGAACCTTGATATGCTTCTTACAGAGCCACTCCTTGGTTATCCTGGCTGTGTGCTTCGGGTCATTGTCATGTTGGAAGACCCAGCCTCGACCTATCTTCAATGCTCTAACTGAGGGAAGGAGGTTGTTCCCCAAAATCTTGCAATACATGGCCCCGGTCATCCTCTCCTTAATACAGTGCAGTCGCCCTGTCCCATGTGCAGAAAAACACCCCCAAAGCATGATGCTACCACCCCCATGCTTCACAGTAGGGATGGTGTTCTTGGGATGGTACTCATCATTCTTCTTCCTCCAAACACGTTTAGTGGAATTATGACCAAAAAGTTCTATTTTGGTCTCATCTGACCACATGACTTTCTCCCATGACTCCTCTGGATCATCCATATGGTCATTGGCAAACTTAAGACAGGCCTTGACATGTGCTGGTTTAAGCAGGGGAACCTTCTGTGCCATGCACGATTTCAAACCATGACGTCTTAGTGTATTACCAACAGTAACCTTGGAAACGGTGGTCCCAGCTCTTTTCAGGTCATTGACCAGCTCCTCCCGTGTAGTTCTGGGCTGATTTCTCACCTTTCTTAGGATCATTGAGACCCCACAAGGTGAGATCTTGCATGGAGCCCCAGTCCGAGGGAGATTGACAGTCATGTTTAGCTTCTTCCATTTTCTAATGATTGCTCCAACAGTGGATCTTTTTTCACCAAGCTGCTTGGCAATTTCCCCGTAGCCCAGCCTTGTGGAAGTGTACAATTTTGTCTCTAGTGTCTTTGGACAGCTCTTTGGTCTTGGCCATGTTAGTAGTTGGATTCTTACTGATTGTATGGGGTGGACAGGTGTCTTTATGCAGCTAACGACCTCAAACAGGTGCATCTAATTTAGGATAATAAATGGAGTGGAGGTGGACATTTTAAAGGCAGACTAACAGGTCTTTGAGGGTCAGAATTCTAGCTGATAGACAGGTGTTCAAATACTTATTTGCAGCTGTATCATACAAATAAATAGTTTAAAAAAATCATACATTGTGATTTCTGGATTTTTTTTTTTAGATTATGTCTCTCACAGTGGACATGCACCTACGATGACAATTTCAGACCCCTCCATGATTTCCAAGTGGGAGAATTTGCTAAATAGCAGGGTGTTCAAATACTTATTTTACTCACTGTATATATATTTTTTGTTAAAGGGAATATTTGTGCATGCAATGCATCATCCTTTACATGTAAAATACTTTTAAATATTTTAAAGAATTTAATAAATAAAATCACACCAGCTAAATAAATCAGTGGATATCTGTTATCTATTAGAAAATGCAGATGATGGTTTTAAAAAATCATACAATCCTTACATTTATTGTGCCCCATATATACCACAGAAGTGTAATTTCAGATGAAATGGGTAAATTAAATACTACGGCTGGGGATTGACACAAATTTCACGATTGGATTTGATATCTATTCACAAGCTTGCGATTAGATTCAATTCTGATTTCGATTTGATTGAATATAGATTAATTAGGGTATGTATCAGGTACAGTAGGCTACATGGAATATTCTCAAAGGGAAAAAAATAGAAAAATAACCCCAGTTGGTACATTACTATAATATTAGGTTAATATTAACTGATCTGTATGGGGCTATGGGCTACATTTAAATTACAAAAAGGAAGTTTTTTATAATAATGTTATAAAACCTTTTAATGCCAATGTTCCTACTCGTTTTTAATTGAAACATAAACATTTAAATGGTGGCTGTCAAAAACTAATTTATTCAAACAGATTATAAATGTAAAAATATCGAATAACAGGTTAAAATACAATGAATACGCAATAGTACATATATTTAGCAAAACGCTCCTCTCTCTCAAGCTGACTAGGTCATGGACATTGAATGGCTTTTCTGAGGTAAATGTAACTTTATGCGTGTTTACAAGCTGTTTTATTGACGTCTTTCCGCGTTCAAACACTGATTGAGCGATTTCATGAGACATGATACTGATTTCGGTAAATTGTACAGTACTGTATCTTTCAACATAACTTGTTTATTTTGTGCCGTAAACTAGTAGTAAAGCGGAATTTGAGGCGCTAGCGCGCTACAGCGACCTGTCACTCAGATAAAATCGCAGTAAATACTTGGAACAGTTACATTTCATTTACAGTGATATCATATACAAATATTTTATTCTATGCAAACCAAAAAACAGTAACAATCTAAAGTTAAGAGCCAGTTTTGATTCCTGAACTTGTCTTGTAGTGAGCTGTAAATTCATAGCCTACCTGGATTAGCCCATTGGAGATTAGCTAATAGGCTACATAGCAGATGTTGAGTAAACCCGCATGTAGTACAAATAGTGCCCTGGCACACCTCCAAAAAGAGTAGTACTGTAAACTGACTCTACAAACTAGATGTACTTTATAAAATAGATATAAATGCATAAAACATTATAAGCCTTAAAATATTAAATATTTTATAACTTTAATGTTAATTAAAATGTACATAAATGAGTAAAAAACGCATTTAGAATGTGCATTGTGGAGTATTTTACAAAAACAAAAAAAAACAAATATGACAAATTAAAGATTAAACTAAATAAATATAAATAATCTAAATAAATTATATTAAAATTAGGGCTGTCAAAAGATTAATCACGATTAATCACATCCAAAATAAAAGTTTGTGTTTACATAATAAGTGTGTGTGTGAACTGTGTATAATTATTATTTATATATAAAAACACACACAAGCATGTATATATTTAAGAAAAATGTATTATATTTATATATAAAATATTTATATATAAATTATATAAATGTATACAGTATATACATGCAAATATTTCTTAAATATATACATGAATATTTATATAAACATAATAATTATACAGAGTACACACAAATATATTATGTAAACACAAACTTTTATTTTGGATGTGATTAATCGTGATTCATCTTTTGACAGCCCTAATTAAAATATATATGATTTACCCGAAAATGGCAGTTTATGCAAACAGACTAGGGTACAGACTTACTTTAGGGTCGAGGTCGAGGTGGTTGAGAGTGATTCCGTTCTCATCTGTGATTTCTGTTACTTCTGACAGGTCATCATCCTCATATTCATTCAGACTGATGTCATGCGTTAACCTGGAAAGTGCCAGCACATCCACATACACAGTACACACAATACGTCATTCCTCCAGGAAACTATTGCTAGACAATCACAGAGAGGGCACGGCTCGCCGGGTGATCTGATAACTTCAGGAATACTGCATTGCTACATACCGGTATACACACACACACGCAAACACACATACTGCTTTCCATGCTTTATGAGGACTTCCCATAGACATAATGATTTTTATTCAGTACAAACTGTATATGTTATCCCCCTAACAAACTCTAGCCCTAAACCTACCCATCACAGAAAACTTTATGCATATTTAGATTTTCAAAACAATTTAGTATGATTTATAAGCTGTTTTCCTCACAGGGACCAAAAAATGTCCCCATAAGGTCAAAATGTACTGATATTGTTTGGTCATTTGGTCTCCATAATGTAGGGAATACCAGGTACACACACACACACACACACACACACACACACACACACACACACACACACACACACACACAAAAGTATATTTTGAAAATAATTTATTAACTGGCCTAAAAAAGTTATATTGAGAATTATGAAAAGTTACGCATATGGAAATCTGTTGTACGAAAGCATAAGCAAAAACACATTTCTGCTATTTTTTCACATTTCAAGATAATAGAACAAGAAAATTGAACATAACAAATTCAGTCAAGCGAACAAACCTAGTAGATGTCGTTTTGCACACCACAGTCAAAATATTTCATCTTTTTATGTTTTTGTACCATTTAAAACACTCAAAGCGAGTCTAATGTTAGATTAGAAATATTACACACATTAAATTACAAAAACCTTCATATCTCATTTCGCATCCATAACCCTTTTATTTTCCTGCATGCACACCAAACTAACATTATGGCCCATTTCAGAGCACCTAGGCTGATCCAAGGTCAGCTAAGTGCAGCGTAAAAGGCCACATCACTACTGTACCATTTCTCCCACTGTTCCTCCATCCAGCTGTCCCCATCCTCTCTGGAGTCCATGGCCAGACTGAGCACCATCTGCGGGGCAGGGCGGGGTGCCACTGGACCCTTCTTGGGAGGAAATCGATGGAGCCGAGAATTATGCCACTTTCTTTCTCAACCTCCCGTCCAGCACTCCACACAGAAACGTCCTCTGCGAGGGTTCTCAGGGGGGAGTTACATCAGCCACGGGAAGCTGTAGTGCCTATGGATGTCCTCACTTCCCCTGGAAAACATCCTACTGCACACCCCTGACACTCCTTGCTCTGCTCTGCTCTGCGTGTGTCCTTCAATGGAGCCATTAAAGTCAGTGGCGGATAACTGAGAGAGAGAGAGAGAGAGAGAGAGAGAGAGAGAGAGAGAGAGATAGAGAGAGAGAGAGAGAGAGAGAGGCGTAGTCTCCTCTAAAAGGGTCTGCCACCCCAGTGATTGATGGTCCAGATCAATGCGGCTCAAGTTGCCACCTCCACACAAGTGCAGGCCAGCAGCGGCGCAGGAGATGCCTGCTGGGAATCGATGGCATTGATAACGGATTAAAATATCTGAAAGGCTGTCTGTGATATATATTCTATCATTAAAGTTCATTAGCAACTCCTAAACCCTGTTAATTAGATTCAGATCTTCATGCGTTTCATTAACGGAAAAGCAAGCATGTTATTGATGGATCAAACATGCGTCATCTTATTTTACATTGTGCAGTGGGGCGAACAAAGATAACACATGTTATTGACTTGAAGGAGATCCGTTTCATTGCGAGACTCAGCAGAAGATGGAGGACGAAGAAAGAGAAAGAGGCAGCGATAAGAGTCTTTCTATGGCCATTATGCTGTATAAGAGCAGACATTAGCTGACCTGGACAGGAGCTGAGAGCTCTTCTCTCATTAGAGCAGCTCCCACAGGACGCCATTCACATCACATCAGCTCGATTGCATTACTACAATGCCAGTCTGAGATCAACACCAGCACACTGCTGAATGCTGTTCAGTTCACTCAGATGTCCACTGATGGTGCATGTCAGTTTTAATAACAATGGGAAAACAATCATAGTCATTTTAATTATTCACTTATTCAGAAAAACAATAGTTATAATAAAATTATAATACATATGAAGTATCTTTGACTATAGTTCAATGTAATGGTTGGGTGATGAGCTATTAAAACAAAGAAACAACAAACATAAAAAGAGCAAAAAACAGAACAAAAAAGAGAAAAAAAACAACAAAACAAAGAAACAAAAAGAAGAGAACAACCACAACAGAAAAGAACAAACAAATAAAAACGTCAACAAAAAAGAAAGAAAAAGGAAACAAAACTTAAAAAGAGAACAAACAATCCCCAACAACACTAAACAGACCCCCCCCCCAAACCAAAACAAACAAAAAGTAGGACAATAACAAAAAACCCAAAACAAAAACAAACAAAAGAAAAAGCAGGACAACAAAACAAAAAGCCCCAAAACGAAAAAAGAAATTACAAAAAAAGCTACTAAACACTAAAATATAAAAAATGTACACAAGAACATTTGTCGAGGATTTTTTAAGATTTACGCAATTTAATTAATAGTCAAATTTATTTTTCCTTACATTATTTAATTGAACAATCCATACTCAAAACATTTTACTATTAATTTGTGTAAATCTTTTTTTAAAAAGGCCAATTTTTTTTGAGAGTTTGCTGTTGGAATGAAATATTTGCACTGGACAGTCATAAGCAGTGTTGGGAAGGTTACTTTAATGTAATAGGTTTAATGTAATTACCCTATTTCAAATGTAGTAAGTAGTGTAACTACTTCAATTACTTTATTAAAGTAATGTAACTGATTACATTTCTAAATTTCTAATGAATGTTTTCAACTGTTAATCATTTTCAAACATTAAAACCAGGCAGGGTTAACCTGCAAATATAAACAATTATGCAAAGTAAAAATCAACTTTTATTTATTACACACACACACACACACACACACACACACACACACACACACACACACACACACACACACACACACACACACACACACACACACACACACACACACACACACACACACACACACACACACACACACACACACACACACACACACACACACACACACACACACACACACACACACACACACACACACACACACACGAAAATTTGGTTCATATGACGCCCTCTAGTGGTGATTTAAGTCAATGGGTGCTCAATGGGTCCCAATCAGCTCCCTAGTTCAGTAGTCAGGGTTCCCTGATGCCCTGACTACTGAAGTAGGGAGCGGAT
The DNA here is from genome assembly GCA_023566225.1 of Romanogobio albipinnatus. Classification (NCBI taxonomy): domain Eukaryota; kingdom Metazoa; phylum Chordata; class Actinopteri; order Cypriniformes; family Gobionidae; genus Romanogobio; species Romanogobio albipinnatus. The sequence continues at coordinate 25,091,368 of CM042262.1, read as the reverse complement.
TTAGACGCACCCAATGTTTCTCAAAACTGTGCAGGTGTTTCCATCACTATGCTAGGGGTGTTGTGGGTGGTTGACAGAGCATTGCTAAATGGATGCTAGGATGTTACGGGTGTTTTTAAGCATGTTGCTATGGTGTTCTTAGTGGTTATATACTGACCCAAGTAAAAAAAAAAAAGGCCTCACACAAATATCTATGATATTCCAATATCTAAATATGGCTCATTTATAAAAGCACACCTCTCTTCAACAAGTTTGTAAAACAAAGTGTTGATGAATAACATGATAAAGTTTTCAGGTTGAAGAAAAACAAAGTCACATGAGTTTCAAATAGATTCAAGAAATTTATTTGATACATTGTAGTCTACAGTGAAACATCGTAGATGCAATATATCGCAGAAATGTTGTCGCTGACAGAAGCATGCAGTGATAAGGCTTAAATAAATTACAGCCTACAAACAACAGCTTAACAATCCCGTCAGCCTTTTAATGAAAATAAACTCTTTTATACAATACAAAAAAGAAAAAAAAGGGAGGGAAAATAAATAAAGCTGTTCCACATCGCCGAAGAGAACATCTTAAATCGTTAAATTATAGTGAACGAACACATTTAGTGGAATGTACAATTAAACGATGTTAACTGTTAGAAAACCTGCAAACGTTATAAAGAAGGACTCTGTAAATAAAACTAAAACTTTAGTGCAGCCAATGAAATGTTTGCATTACATACACAAAGCATATATTTAGAGGGAGAAATTACAGAAACCGAAGAAGTAAAATTCTTCATTGCTTTTGCGCACTAGTTGCTTGTAGCTTGCAAGCAAGTATAGTGTTCAACTATATCAGACTTCATACAAAAACTACAATTCTCAATTCATGTGGTCAGAACACTGTAGGCCTTATCATCAAATGTTCCCACATTATTTTTATTACATACCCTGAACCAGAGTTGCATAAAATTTGGCTAGATATTTTCATGAATACTTATCTCGGCAAATTGTTCATTACCCTAAACTGTCAATGTCGACGGCAATAGCCATTACATTTCTGTCCGATCGCAATGCAGGGTGAACTAAACATCTGAAAACATATCTGTATCTTCATACAATCATGTTTTGTTTAGCAGGTCAAAAGCAGCTGTTTATGAAGGATGTGTGGGAAAGAAGCCCTGGATCTACAGTATAACACACCTTGACGGAACTGCAGCGTTAAATCTTTTGTTGTATTGTATTAGTGGCGTTTCTGTTCTTCTGCAAAAGGTGGCGCCATTTCACCCTTTTCTCCTGCCGTTTCTGTCTGATGGATGGTTCGGGGAGGTAGACTCCTCCGAGTCTGATTCCCTTTGGACATGGACTGCAAATGAAGTCTCAACCTGCAGAAGGCAGAAATATAATTCATGATCATCATCACTGTCGGCTGTTTGGTTTTGCTCTCTGCTAAATATACTTAATCAACAATTGTGGGATTCAACATAAACTGAAAAAGAAATAAAGTGGGTTTATGAAATAGCTCCCACACACTTCAAATTCACTCAAACTTCAAATTCATTCAACTGGATCTGTTAGCAAATGATGGGTTATGATTCATAAATTATGTTCTATCACATGGTATCGCTTATCAGAGCTGCTAAAGGGCGCATCAAACATTAGCAAAACATAAAGAGGGTAAAGAGGGTGGGAGACTGAGAGAAACACCACGTCTTTAAAGTTCGAACACATTGTTTTCTATGACCGTACACACCGGCACAACTACGACTCCAGCTGCTCCACGCCGCCGCATTTACGGGTGTAATTCAACACTGTGTGCTACAAGTGCAATTTAAAAGCACATGTGAAAATATAACGCAAAAAACTGAAAAATCAATGTCAAGTTAACCAGAATCACAAACAACGCAGTCACGGAAATAAAAATAATAAGCGTAAATCAAATATTTAAACAAGTTTATAATTATATTGCTCAAAACTGAATCATGAATTCAAAATGATCTGAATCGCTCACAAAATCATGTTTTCTGCTCTTATTTTCATTTTTTGCATGTCCATGCTCTTTTCTCCTTTGCTCGTTTCCACATTCTGTGCTTGCGGTTTAAAATGTTGCAGTTCAAGTTTCATGTAAATTAGGGTGGGTCTTAGCATCACCATTGGTCCACTAGTTCTAGATTGACAGCTCATCCTCAAGCCAATCAATTGAAGAGGGAAGTTTACGTCACTCCAATGCGACTCATGCCACAGTTCAGCCACTGTTGAGCTACGAGTGTAACACGTTCTCTATCACTATATCTGCAAGGAAATATTGTATTGTTATGAATTTAATCTTAGGACTCTATTCTGATATTATTGTATGATAGACGTTTTAGGGGGGTTTCCTCACAATTAAAGCAGTAAAATGAACATGATCACGACTGGGTGCTTACTGACGCTTGGCTGTGAGCGAAACGCGTTCACTATAGGCCCAGAGATGCACGGATGGGCTTTTATTTCATCCGCAACCGCGTCACAAAATCCGTCCGCACCAACGTTTTTTGACCAATGTTCAAAGCCGCAACCGCCCGCCATCCGCTGATTGTAAAGCCTCGTTGGGCGATTCAAGGCGCTGCTGACGTGAGCAATCGTAATGCAATGGACTACATTAAACCTTTAACTAAAATAGTTATTGAGCTGTTTACACTGCCATATACAATAAAAGACCCTGCACAGCAACAGGAAATATTAAAATGAATGCAAAAAACCTGCCTACCATAGCCTACTAGAGCATGTGACTGAAGGAGCTCATGAACCGCTCACCGGTAAAACGACCTGCGCTCAAATCCCGCTCCAACATGACATTTCTCTGTAGCCTACTTTACTTGTTTAGTTTCATATGTTTAAATATTATAATGTTATTTTTTCATTTCATTTAGCTTACGTTGATTATGAAATATGATTATGATATATGTAAGAAGACATGGGGGTCAGAAATGATTTCGACCACTTTAAGTTTTGTTAAGTTTTGTTTTGTTGAAAGCCTTTCTTTAAAGTGAATTTCGTTTTGTATAAATAGTATATTAATTTGAATCAATGTTTTGTCAACCAATTTCAAGGATTTAATAAATAATAAGCAAATATAGCAGACAATGGCACGGAGGCGCCAGCGCTGTGTGAACAACGGCTTAAATGAACGAATAGGCTACTAGAATTATTATATTTTTAGTTGGGGGCAGTCCTGGCTACTTATTTCAGATAGCCTATATTCAAACCAGCACGTCACAAAGGGCTTTCTGGGTTGAGGGTGCTGCAAGCGGAATGAGCCTCAGAAATCTTCAGAAAGTAGCTCTCCACTAAGGAAATGGGAAAATGACCGCTCTTTCTACGCAAAACTAGGCCACAGATGGTAAGCACAATTACATTAACCCAAAACTAACTTAATTAAACTTTAAATTATTAGAATAGACATTAATAGAATAAATTGTCATGCAAGTCAAGTCAATATGTCTCTGGTTATTTGTAGCCTATTACTTCCACCACTGGTGATAGAGAACGCGTTATACTCGTAGCTCAACAGGATGCTGGATGGCCAGTCAAGCGTCAGTAAGTGATAATGTTAATTTTACTGCTTTAATTATAAGAAACCCCCCTAAAACGTCTATCATAAAAATTTATTTTTTACTTTCACATTTAAATGATTTCATGAGGTTATCTTATACGGTTATACCTAGGGCTGTGACGGTGGCCGGTGTTGCGGTGGTGGGGTCCGGGAAAGAATATAGCGTTTCTCACTGAATGCGCTTCCTGATGCGCGTGTATGTATTTCACTGTCCCTGTGGACCAAAACAAACAAACGCAGACGCACAACACAGTGACGGCGTTTGATCATAATAATATCATACAAGCGCAAACGTGTTCATGATCATATTCATAAATCCTCATTATTTATACCATTTTAGAGCGCATGTTCTGGCTGGCGAAAGTTTGTTGCATGTATGAATTAGATTATGAAAAATTAAGAAGATTATGCTTTTCCTTTAATGCATCCTTTCCGCAAATCATTTTTCAATTGGCTTCATCCAAATTATTTGGTTCACCTTTTTCATTCGGCACGAATCCAAAATATTCCCAGATCGGCGATGTAACATTTTGTTTTCCAACAAGCGCCATGGCTAAACTCCAACGTGCTGAGTTATGCTGAAATCCGCCAGTCTAGCGGAAACGCCATACATGGTAATGTAGCGGAGATTTGTGTATTAACATAAAACAATGCTATAAATTTGTATGTTAGGCTATAAATTACTGTCACAACTTTTGTCATTATTGTTTCACGTGTACAAAAAACTGCAGTTTTTACTTATTTTGTTTATTCATTCACCTGGTATGTGACGTCACACAACCGCCGGTGGCACTTCACGTCATTTGGTCATGACAACCGTCCCAGCCCTAGTTATACCCTACCTGTGCTCAGTTTGCACAAAGGCTGAACAACATGATTGTTTGCTTTGCAGCCCCTTTAAATAAAGTTTAAATCAAGTCCAAGCATTCGATCTACGTCAGAGCGGCAGCACGTCCACAAATATTTCTACAGCGTCGTTGACAGGGTGGCCAGAGCGAAGTTTGACGCTCTCGCTGGCGGGAACGCACAGTAAGCCTTCCTGTGATCGTGTGGATGTTTGAATCTTTAACCCAGGGTTTATCAAATCCAGCCCTGGAAGGCCACTGTCCTGCAGAGTTTAGCTCAAACCATGATCGAACTCCCCCTTCTTGCAATTTTACTAGTAACTCAGAAGACCTTGACTAGCTTGTTCAGGTGTGTTTGATTAGGGTTGGAACTAAATTCTACAGGCACCCCAGGACCGGATTTGAGGAACCCTACGTTTAAAGAGAGATATATATATATATATATATATATATATATATATATATATATATATATGGAAGGAATCGGAACAAACACTGTGGGTGTGGCCTGTACCTATGGTCACTGTTTGTCGTCAATCTTCTGCTCGATTCCTTTGGCTTGGATGGTGTGCTTGACTTTTGATTTCTGCTTGCTCATGAACTCAGAGGGTCGAACCCTCTTCCTCTGGATGTGGGTGCCGGGGGCAACTGCTGTCGGGCTGGAGGGCTCTGAGTTGGGTGGGGTTGATGGTTGAGGGATGGGAGTGGAGGTTTGACCTGTAGAATAAACACAACACCACTTCAGCAAAAGAACTGTCCAGACAAGACAAATTGTTTATCTAGTCAAAGTAGCAATAGTACGATTAGTTATTAACAATAAGGGTGAAGTCTGATTCTATGGCTTAGTAAACATTTTTATGTGCGATCAGGGAGTGTAGTCACATTTCGCTTTACAGAGAAAAACAACGCCTAGCTGAGAGAAAAGAAAGCTGCACAGTGAATCCTGTTAGTATGATGATTGGCGCGTCTCACCAGCAGTGCTGCTGCTGGCCTGAGAGTCATCTGACATGGGAGGCTCCGCCTCTTCCTGGATCGTAGGGACTGAGGCGAGCAAACCTGTCGCAAAAAAAAGGCCTGGTTACAAAATGCTGATTAAGTCATCATCCACAACTGCACAATAAATATCATACAGAAATAATCATTTTCCATCACTTTGATTGACTTGGTTGTAAATTTACTGACATACCTCTTATTTTATCCTTTAGTAAAATGCTGTAACTATACGCAACTAACTATGTGACACGTTGAAATCACAAAGACTTCTGTGGCAAGAGTTCTTTTAATCTTAAAATTAGCAATCAGTGCAAGACCAGATATATGTTTTATCTTTAAATGAGAGTTTTAAAAACTTTTTGAAGTGAATCATTTGCATGCATTTAAAATTCAATAAATGACAATCTTGAGCTAATGCAACCTCTTCAAATGTACCATTTTCCATATTGTGTGGGTAGGCATACAGTCTAAGGTTTTAGAAGTATCACCTTAAGTTTCAAAATCAATGTGACCCAGGATCACAAGTGATCATAAATTGCAAACAATATTTTTTCCATTATATGCATAAATCACTAATGGTCTTGTACAAGGGCCTTTGCAAAGAGATTTGGTTGCTCGGTTGCTTAATTTTCCCTTTTTGTGTGATCCTGACCTTAACCTGTGGTTAAAGACATTTGACATGTCACTCAAAGCTCCTAACATGCATTTGGTTTTAAAGTTGCATTTACCTCTACTGCAAGAGCAAAATGATCTATAAACTCCATTGTGTCTAAAAAAAACTGCACTTTGAGCTACTGGGTCAAAGAAATTTAGTGAAGAAATACAGTAAATTACTGTACTGCAGTTACCGCTTAAATAACCCCTTACACAAGCTCTGAATATCATCAGAACAATATTTTAGCTGGTGACAAAATGCTACTTCCTCCATTAGAGGGCTGTAATAAACCTTACATTTGATAGATCCACAGTGTGTTACTCACTAAGGCCTCTGTAGTGTGACAGCTGCTGGTAAACTTGTTTCATTCGTTCGATGTTAAGCCGGCTGCTCTCAGCATGATTGATCATAGGTTTAGGATAGTCCACACCCACAATGCAGTTGGCCGCTTTCTGCACCGATTCTGGAGCGTTCCATGGCTCGTAGATGTAGCGGTTAGGATAGTCTTTTAACTTTGGGATGTACCTCCTGCATGTGAGAATATATAAGATGGTTTTATAACAGACACTTACAAATAACAGCAATATATATATATATATATATTTTTTTTTAATTATATACATTTTTATTACAAATTACATTATTAGTATACAAAGCATTTAATAATTTCTTAGTATTTGTTATGGCAAACAAATATCTTGTGTGTCCCTAAATTTGACGCAGCTTGTTATTTTCCAAGGTATTCTTGTGATATTCTTAATTTAGAAGGCTTCACAATGTCACAGCAGCTCCTTTGAATATACACAGTGGAGGGATCTGAACCTGTGGCAGTTTACATAAGCCTTTATGCAACAACAAATCTACAAAACTCAAAATATATAACATTTGCCAGTTAGGTTTGCTGCATGGGCATTCATAAGCGATTTAAAAATTAGGTGGACAAGAGGGAAAAACTCCAAACCACCTGAGTGATACCGGTATTACCGGTGTTGTCACGCGTCGATTAACCAATGGAAAGAATTCCTCACCATTACATCCCTACTGCCAGTTATGTAACACGTGCTGTCTGACAGTGGTTTAGGTGTGGTTCAGGGTTGGTTTGTGTACCTGATGTAGTCTCCGCTGGGATCTGTCCTGCGGCCAAAGCCGACGGGACAGTAACAGTGAAAGAACTGCTGGAAGAATGCACTGCAGGAGAGCCACATCCAGCTGCCCGCGTTCACGCTCCAATCTGCATCCAACAACAACTCCTCAAACACCTGAAAGAAAGAAAGAAAGAAAGAGAGAGAGAGAGAGAGAGAGAGAGAGAGAGAGAGAGATTAAAAGAGAAAAAGAATAAAAAGGAAGAAAGGGGTAAATAAGTAAATCTTATTTACTTTCATTCCGCTTTCCCAGCTGATCCACAGGTCTCCTCGAGTGAGGAAACAGGCTACGGCATGCCGGGCCAGGTGGTGGATCCAGCCCTCCTGTCTTAGCTGGGTCATGATGGCATCGATCCAAGGGAACCCCGTCCGACCTTCAGCCCATTTAGCCAGCGCCTCGGGGTTGTGATCCCAGGGAATCTGCACGCAGATGGGGTTTCCCTCCATATGGTCAAAGTTGGGGTTGTTGGTGCCCGCTGTGTAGAAAAACTCTCGCCACAGGAGCTGGCCGAAGAGCGAGAGCGGTGGACTGGAGCGTCTCCGCAGCTGGAAAAGTGCAAAAGGTCATGAACTTATTGCTAAATATTTTTACTATGCTGCAGTAGTTTTATGTCTTTTATAACCATACATATGTACATACTCAACAGGACACACCAATAAATAATTCTCATACTTTTTTGCTGCAACATTTTAAATAAACTAACTTCATGAGGTATCCAGCTTGGATACTTTTTCATGAGTAATGGCTGCTTTGGTGTCACCAGCTCATCCATTTAAATTGTTTTTTAATTTAGCAAACTTTAAAATTAAATTCAAACATTTCAACATCAGGCTTAAAAAAATATATATAATAATAATAATAAATATATATATTATATATATATATATAAATATATATTTTTTTAAGATTATGAGAAATATAAATTCAGTCAAGTGTGGCCAAAACTTAAGCTGGTAGTGTATATTTAATACAGGTTTTCTTGTGGTGTCCCCCAAGGCTTGATTCTGGGGCCCTCTATTATTTAAGATAAATGCATCTATGAGCAAGTGTAGTTATTCAAATTGAACTTCCACTTTCATAATTTATATGCCACCTACCACTCTGTATTAATCTTGCACTTCTCTAGATGATTACCAACAATGCCATGAAATAACAATTACTTACCTTTATATAAAGTTCCTGCAGATTGTAGTAAAAAACACGACATGACAGACAGCCGAATCGTAGGTAAGGACTAAGTCCAGTTGGGCTTGCAAACAGTGACTGAGCAGTTATTCTAGGCCTCTCGAAATTCGCTACCCAGGCCTGCATCAAAACAAAAAGATGAAATTAAAATAAAACAAAGAACATAAAAACTTAAATTAGTAATTTTTAAAAGATATACATACATTTATTAATTATTACTTTCCAGAAATACACTGGAAAAAACAACTGCATTGCTTGTTAATTGATTAGTCATCAGTCAGTCATTATTAAAATGTATAACTTCATGAAGTATCTCCATGTCTCACCTTTCTGTCTAAGTGTTTATTTAATCTTTCCAGGGCTTCTGTCTCGCCACCCTTCCATACATGTGAGCTGTCACCGTGAGTCTTAAAACCCAGCTCCTCGAGAGAGGGCACGCCATAGCGTTCGTCATGGTTGTCCGAGATCTGCGTCCGACACCTGGCCATCTGCTCTTGAGTGATGGTCGGCAGCGGTTTCCTGGGAAGTTCAAGTCGGTTCACAATGGCTTGAAACCTCTTGAAAGTGAGAGGGGGGCTGTGGTTGTTCATTTCTATGATCCTGAGGGAAAAGCAAAAACATGTCTATGATTTCACTGTCTAAAAGCAGCTATTTTCTCTCCTAGGTTGAATATTAATAGAACTTAGAAAGGAAAATGTCTTTGCGTTGAACTGGTTTGATTTGATCTTGTTGAATGACTGTCAAACGTTTTTGTGTAGAAATAAATATTTTTCAAAAAGGTGTCATGAGTTAATTTTCAAGGCTCAACAATAAATGTTATAAAGTGTTTTGAGCCAGTTGATAGTGATGTCACAGGCCTTATGTTTTACATTTGTGTGTCACAACTTCAACAACAAAAAAAGACATACAAAAATAAGGACATTAAATACAAATTATTTAATTAAATTATTTAAAAAATACTTATGTAATGGGATCAGTACAACAACAACAAAAAACCTTGTTGCCCTGATTGATGTTAACACAACCATGCTTGTTTGTAGGACATTTCACTTCTAGTTCATTCTACAACGCCAATCTGTTTCAAACAACCTGAGGTGGTACTCCAAAAAGGAAACAAGGTCACTATTTAGGAAACAAGGTCACTAAAGTAAAGTCATTTTCGATCAACGAGGAAAGATTGCCTGGCAGTGTTTCCACTGTTCAGACAAGGAACACACTTCCCCACATTCTCTAAATGCAAGCACAGATGTCCCTGGCTGGTTCTGAAAAGAGCGAAGAGTCTCAAGGTCTCCTCTAAATGAGAAACAACAGTCTTAACACATTAACAGCCTGTCCCTTATTTATAGTCCTGATCTTATACAACTGTCTATATCCGTCAGGGGTGGAGCCCTGCCATTGGCCGGTTCTCTCGGTACGGTGCAGAATCAGGGGGCACCCGCGTGTTCGCTAGTAAAAGCCCGGCGCTCGGCTCGCACATGTTTGCAGTGGTGACTTGCATGCTGAGCTATTTCACCCTCCCACCCACAGCACATGTTTCTCAGTGTGACCGTCAGGGCCCGCTTTCAATCACCAGATGGCAGCAGCGAGTCTCATTTCTTCTGTTTGTACTAGAGATGGACGTCACACGCACACCAGCACATGCAGTCACACACGCATGCAAGCTCACTCTCTTTCCCTCTGAATGAGAGATAGAGTTTGGGTGTATAATCCCATTTATGTAACCTATGCAAAAGGCCACTTGTTTTACATTACACATCAGGAGTAGTCACAATAATATGAGAAGGAGAGAGCCATTCTCTCATGTTTGGTAATACTCTCAGGAAAGACATAAGAGAGAGAGAGAATGCGAGTTGCACAAACACAAGTGCAAGCTAGAGTCACAGTACCGCAAAGTTCATTGTTATGTCACATAATGTGAATCACATTAAGTGCTGGCAAAGTTTACGGAGTAATCTAGTCAATGATTAGGGAATGTTGCCCCATGACAAGCACTAATCAAGGAGGTTTTCCCCTCTGGCCTTATTTATTTAATTTTTTTTACATTTTTTATTTATTCTACAAAATACTGACAGCATTTCTTCCAAATTTCAAATAAAAATATTGTCATTTAGAGCATTTATTTGCAGAAAATGACAACTGGTCAAAATAAAATAAAAGTTGCAGTGTTTTCAGACCTCAAATAATGCAATAAGTTCAGAAATCAATATTTGGTGGAATAACCCTGATTTCCAATCACAGCTGTCATGCGTCTTGGTATGATCCTCATCAGCCAGTCCCATTGCTGTTGGGTGAGTTTATGCCACTCCTGGTGAAAAAATTCAAGCAGCTCGGCTTTATTTAATAGCTGGTGACCCTCTTGCTTGCATTCCAGAGGTTTTCAGCGGTGATGGCCATGACAGGGCCTTGATCTGGTGGTCCTCCATCCACACGTTGATTGGAGCATTGTCCTGCACGAATAACCAATCCTTCGAGTTGGAGAGCATTGTCAGAGCAGTTGGAAGCAATTTTTCTTTCAGGATAATATTGTACATGGCTTGAGTTATGGCATAACTTCGCAAAGACGTACATCTGCCCGATTCTAGCCTTACTGAAGAACCACCAGATCATCCCCAATACTCCACCAAATAATACAGTGGTTGCAGAGAGACTGTGGGTTGTAGACCTCTTCAGGTCTCTGTCTAACTATTAGAGGACCAGGTGTTGGGCAAAGCTAAATCTGGACTCATCAGAGAAGATCAAAATCAGGCAGATCTGTCTTTGTGAAGGACGTGTGACTCAAACCACATACAAGGTTATGCTGGAAGAAAATATGCTTCTTTCTGCTCTGATAACTCTAAGAATAGTTTTTTTTTTTACATGTAAGACTATACTCCAATCCAAGACCCTGTCATGGCCATCACAATCTCCAGCCCTGAACTCCATTGAAAACCTCTGGAATGTAAGCAAGAGGGTCACCAGCCATTATAAAGCCAAGCTGCTTGTATTTGTGCACCAGGAGTGGCATAAAGTCGCCCAAAAGCAACGTGCCTGGCTCATAGGGATCATCCCAAGATAAATGAAAGCTGTGATTGGAAATCAGGGTTATTCCACCAAATATCGATTTCTGAACTCTTCATAAGTTAGTATTGTGTTGTTTAAAAATTAATATACATTTGTTTTCTTTGCATTATTCGACGTCTGAAAACATGGCATTTTTTCCCATTATTTTGACCAGTTGATTCTTTCTGACGCCGAATTGACACACACCTGTCCCCTTCACACCATTTATTGTTTGAATTTCATGATAAAAATGGAAAGATCTTGTAAGCTGAGACTTTGTTTCTTATCAGAAGTGATAAAGCACAAAGCTCTTTGCAATTATTGGATGGGAGGCGCACTACCAATAATGTATGATTTGTAGGGAAAAACTGCAGCCGTGGCAACCCTGGCTTGAACTACAGGTCAAATAGAGCTTGTTTTAACGTCCCTTTTTTAACTTTTAATGCGTTATGGCTTTCAGTTTTAAATTCAACACAAAAGAGATTTTCTTCACACACAGTACGAGTAGCAGTCTGACACATTTTTCCACACCCTTTTGATTGATATAAATGATCATCGGCTGTTTTCAAACAATTGACTGATGGCTGACAATGAAAATAATTGCTTTTATCGACCGATACTGATTATTTGCATCCCTAATACATTGCAAACCAAACCAATCCCCACATCACCTTGACCACATGATTGAGATGTTTTTCACTCATAATAAGTTAAATGAGCAAACTAAAATATTCATGCATATTTCAGTAAAATAATGCAGAAAAAAAAGAAAGTAGTACACATAATGTCTAGCTAGTCTGATGGGTGAAAGGTGCTTAAGTAATGAATAAAATATGAAGTTCTGAAATTATATAATATCAAATAATTACTGCCCTAATACGAAGTGGTAATGAAATTTAGATTAGTTTCTCCAATAACTCTTATATAACGGCTGATCATTAACAAGCTAAAATGGTATGCAAATGTTTGAGAAGATGAGAAATATAGGTGTGCAACAAATTCCAATCTGTGTCAGATGTGAGTAAAAAATTGTGCCCCCGTTTTAAAAGAAATTATTACTATTCAAGCAAGAACACATTAAACTGACCAAAAGTGACAGTAAAGACATTTCTATAATGTTACACATTTTTCAAAACATTTATATTTTGACCTTTCTATTCATCAAAGAATCCAGAAAATGTATCATCATTATTTCCACAACAGTTTTTAACATTGACAGCAATAAGAAATGTTTCTTGAGCAGCAAATCAGCTTATTAGAATGATTTCTAAAGGATCATGTGACACTGAAGACTGGAGTAATGCCATCATCACCGGAATAAATTACATTTTATAAATGTATTATAATACAAGCTAGTAAAACAAGCTCATAAAATCATTATAAAAAATATTGTTAATACCCTACCCATTAAAAATGGACATACTTGAGTGAATTTAATATTCCGACAATTTTAGAAACAAATATAAATTGAGCCTATAAATGAATTTCTTGACAAAACCAAACTTTATTAAGTCTGTGAAGGAATAAAAGTGCAGTTCACCCACCTGTCTGGACTGTAGAGCGTGTGAGTGTTTCGTACCACGGTTTCCACACCGTATTCATGAGCCATTTTAATGATGGCTGCATCTCTTTCTTTCCCATAAGGCTCGGAGTCATATTCAAACGTTAGACGTGTGACATTCCACTCCTGAAAGAGACAGAGATCAGATATACATGTTAAAGATTGACACAAATGGTCAAAATAAATACAACATCAACATGTAGTATGTTAACACCTTACATTTCTAGTAGCCATGTAAAAAGTAGTATATAAAAAAAAAAGTGTTATATAAAAGGCGAGGTCAATGATGTCCTCAAGTTAACATAATTAACCAGCTACTTCTTTTGACATCAAGTACATCTGGTGATATAATCATTTAGTGTTTTATTACCAAATAAGGCCTAAAAAGGTGAGCCATTACTAGTAATGTCAATGTAATCTTCACACACGGCTCATTAGTTGTTCGGAAGAAGTAAACTGCAGCTCCTTCTGTGACATCTTGGTTATACAAGCTCATTTTGAAAGGATGATGTGTTGGTGTCCTCACCCCCTTGCATAAACAGCATTATTAACCTGCCAAAGGGATCGTACAACCCACTTGACAATGTCTGAATGATGCACTGCCATGCTCGAGATCGAGAGAGAGAGAGAGAGAGAGAGACAGAGACTGCTCCGACTGAATGAAAATGAGATCTTTCATAAACTACCTTAAGATGCTGGTGTATATCAATCAGGGTTACAAGAAGTGGATGTTTAACTGAATAGGGAATTACTGGAGCGTCTAAATGAGAAATTTAGGAGCTGTGGGAGGCGCCAAACTATAATACTTAAGGTTATGGATTTTAATAGACCCCTAAAGACAAGTATGCATAATATTAAAGTGACGTTTGCCTTAGGAAGCATAGCTAATAAACATTTATATTACTCATGGTTCCCACACCTTTCAAGCAATGAATATTGTGATTACTGTGGAAAAAGGAAAATAAGGATTTGGATTTCCATGAAATTAGACTTTAACACCAACTGCTTTGATTATATTGGCTGAAAATTAGCTGAACTAGGACTTCCCAGATTAAAGTGTACAATTATGTGAGAGAACTTGATATTGAATGAAAAAAAAAACCCTGTACAATAAATAAATAATACACTTTCAATAAAAGTACAACATTGATGTTTAGTGTTCAAAGCTTGGGGTTCTATAACATTTTATTACTTAAAGAAATTCATATTTTTTAGTTATTCAGCAAAGGTGCATGACATTGATCAAATATGACAGTAAAACAATAACCAATTGTAAATACAAACAATTCCCATTTAAAAAAATACTGTGCTTTTTTGACTATACTTTCAATTAATCAATGAATCATGAAAAAAGTCAGTTTCCACAAAAATATTAATCGTTGTTTTTTTTTTAATCGACATTGATAATAATGAGAAATGTTTTTTGAGCAGCAAATCATCATATTAGAATGATTTCTGAAGGATCATGTGACACTGAAGACTGGAGTAATGATGCTGAAAATACAGCTTTTCATCATTGGAATAAACTACATTTGAAAATATATTCAGAAAACAATCATATTAAATTGTAATAGTATTTCCCAATATCACTGTTTTAGATCAAATGAATGCAGCCTTGGTGAGCAAGAGAGACTTTTTTCAAAAATATTTGCAATCTTTTGAATGGTAGTGTATTTGTAATATATTAATATTACACCGTAATTGTCATACAAAATTATCATTAAAAAAAAAATACAACCTAGGGACATCCTAAAACACATAAAAAATAACTTCAAGACACAAAGCAAATCTAAAACTTAAACCGTGACTTCCACCCAACAACGTCCTTATCATATTCCATCATTCCATTATGCTCTGTATCAAATGGGCAACACTGAAAAATTAACATAATTTTGATGAATCCATTACCTGGAGGATGTTTCACTACAGCAGAAACAGTCAAAACACCCACTGCTTCATCTACGCTCTGCCCAGTTGACTAAGCGTACTGTATATATTATGTAGCCATAGCAACCAGCCATGAGCTAATGTTTGCTAAACTTATTAGCCAGAGATTGATATTTGGCAATGTTTTAAATCAGTGTTCAAGCTTGTTATCTGTGATAAAAAAAATAACAAAACGGGGCTGCTGGCAAAAAAAAAAGTAGTATGATCTTGGACTAAACCGACAAAATTATTGTTTATCTTCTGAAATAAGGCATCACTAGCAAAATACCCTACTAATAATAACCGATTACTAACATTACTGTGAATATTTTTAAACTAAATAAACTGATGTTAAAATATACAACATCAAATCCACTAACTATGGAAAATTCTGTTATCAAATACAACCTGATCATTCCAAGAACTCAGGATTGCATTATGCACCAGTATTTTGCATATTTCAAGTTATCAGACATAAATGTTTAGATATTAAAAGCCAAAGTGAGACAAAAAGATACAAGACAAAATGACTTGAGACAAATACAGACCTTGAAGACTCTTGGAAAGACGTCCGTTGGCTGTCCCCGCACCACAAAAAGCCTTGAATTCAGTTTCCTCAAACTTGTGTCCAAATCCTCTAAAGACTCCAGTAAAAATCTGCAGGAGAGAAAATGTGAAATATTATTTACAAAACTATGTATTAATATGCTGTGACCCTGCAAGCAGTGCTAGTTTCAGTAGAAGTTATACAAAACTACCAAAAGTCAGTTTTTTAAATAAATAAAAAAAGCATTCTTGATATCACAAAGTCACAAAAGAAATAAACATTTTTTTGTCAACATCTGAGACAAATACATATTAATAGCATCCTGCACTGATGCAAATCTTCAATGAAACTGCATTGGATGATTATATCTGGGCACAAAAATACCATTAATCTCTTGTATTTTATAAATAGTCCTAACAGACTATTCTAGGCCGTCTGCTTTAAAATAGGCATTGGAATGGATTCAATTGTGATTAAACAAAATCCCCACTACTACCAATAACAATCTTTTAACTAAAACATTTGATAAAACTCTTACTGTCTGATTCAGCATGCACCATGTTTATTATTATTACATAAGCCAAAAAAATGGATGTTTGCATACTCAAACTGTCGTTAATAATAGAGTTATATTACTGAAATTATATTGACTGCTTTGCATTGTATTAAAATATTTTAACTGCAGGGTTATTCATTCATACAACACATCTCTCAGCATGTATGGACAACACACGTGAAAATCACGTGACTCGCACTATTGCATTTAGAATCTTTTTTACCCTCCACGCACGTTATTATTTTTGTCTACAAAACGCGCGCGATTGACACATTCAATGACGCAATAATGAAATTGTAATTTTAGCCGTTATATAAAAACAAAGTGGGCGTGTGCAAAGACTAGCTGTTAGCTTCCATGTAGCTAAATGGTATCAGCACCATCACAATAATATACATTTCATACAATTAAAAGGTTAAAATAATTGACCGTGTTCTTTTAAACAGAAATAGCACACTAAGATAAGTTGAGCTGAGGTGTCCAGCTGACTTGTAAAGTTTGTTCACCTGCACTAAACAGCCTTTACGCGAGTGAATAATTAACGTAATAGGGTAATAAAACGTCATTGTTAAAATGTTTTGGTTCTTAAATAAAATATACGAACGTGGTTACATTAAAGAAACCAGCTGCCATGTACACTCGGTCAGGGCCAAAACATATCGGCTGAGCAAAAGAGCTGCGTAGTTACGCGCCACCATCCCTACCCTCACAATAACACTACAACTACCCAGTGTACATCTGTCTATAACTACACACCACTCAAATAAATGGCACTGACCTCCATCTGTTGACTCCCACGTTGGCAGACCCCGCAAACCACGGGTCCAAAATATAAACACAGCGTACAGTGTCCGCGCCATTGAGCGCTTCCTGCAAAGCCGGATTATCATGAAGCCGCAGCCCTTTGCGAAACCAATGCACGGAATTCACTACCATAGTTGCACTTTTATTCCATCCTTACGGTCAGGTGCAGTCGAATGTAGTCCAGAAGCGTAAACAATCCCCGATTTCAGTCGCTCAGGGTCCACATTATGCCCCAGTGAAGTTTGAGATGAGGAGCAGCCAGAGTAGACGCAACGAGTGTTCCGCCCCTCCCCGCGTCCATTGGGCAGCAGAATGACACGTGTACGGATTACCGGAATGAGTGACTCGGGCTTCCGACCGCCTATTGGTTCGTCCCCACGTTGAAGATCCAGCCCAGTCACGTTTGTTTCGTGTGTTGTTCGCCATGTTCGTGGGAAATAATCGTCAAATTATGATATCAGCTCATGGCATACGACTGGTAAAACACCTAAATCACGCACTGAAGTGTTTTGAGGAAAGCAGATGGCAAGAATGGGAAATAAATATCATTTACACGGGTGAATGTGTGGATAGCTACCTGTGGAGTCTGTCTACATGTTTTATAAGCATAAACGTAAGATGAAGAAACGCACGTGAATGAACGTGTTTGCATTTTCTGGTGTTTCGCGCCCCCTCGTGGTAGTTCTTCAAATGGCTACAATTATATAAAACAAGGTTCAGATTATGGTCAATGAACTTGTAAAGAAGGGGTCGTTTCTGAAAATAAAATGGATAAAAAAGAGGTAGTAATAATACTATGAATGTATATCAATAGAGTAACAATGTAACTAATATAATATATTATAGTTATATTATTATTGGCAATAATCAAGTTAATATTGTATGGTTAGGGCTGGGCAGATTACTTGCAATTTGTCTGTTACTGATTTCAAATTACATTACGAAAATTGTAGGCCTAGTTAGTAACGTGATCTAGATTACTCATTTTAGGTAATACTTTTAAAATCTCCAAGTAAATATTTTAGGTCAAATGTTGCCTGACAAAAAAAAAAAGTTTGGCTATCCCTGCATAACATGATCAACAATAAACATGAAAACAGCAATGACATTACACATTCAACGTTTTCTAGGTTTTAAATGTTGCAGGTTGTCCTGTCCAGATCAATAATTAGTGAAGGTCACTGGATATAATGAAGACAGTGTTTCACAGCTATGTATCAGCAGTGTTCAGTAACTTACATACATTAATGATCCTGTTCTGGATCTCTACTGTGAATAATAATGTATACTGTACATTGTATATTATTATAGCGTAATGTATATTGTTTAATGTATGTTTAGTGTATATTGTTTAAAGTATATGTATATTGTAAGTATGTGTATATTGTTTAAAGCTGTGAGAACTACACTCACATTGTGTAAATTATTTATTGTTTATTGTAGTGTACAGGGAGTGCAGAATTATTAGGCAAATGAGTATTTTGACCACATCATCCTCGTTATGCATGTTGTCTTACTCCAAGCTGTATAGGCTGGAAAGCCTACTACCAATTAAGCATATTAGGTGATGTGCATCTCTGTAATGAGAAGGGGTGTGGTCTAATGACATCAACACCCTATATCAGGTGTGCATAATTATTAGGCAACTTCCTTTCCTTTGGCAAAATGGGTCAAAAGAAGGACTTGACAGGCTCAGAAAAGTCAAAAATAGTGAGATATATTGCAGAGGGATGCAGCAGTCTTAAAATAGCCAAGCTTCTGAAGCGTGATCATCGAACAATCAAGCGTTTCATTCAAAATAGTCAACAGGGTCGCAAGAAGCGTGTGGAAAAACCAAGGCGCAAAATAACTGCCCGTGAACTGAGAAAAGTCAAGCGTGCAGCTGCCAAGATGCCACTTGCCACCAGTTTGGCCATATTTCAGAGCTGCAACATCACTGGAGTGCCCAAAAGCACAAGATGTGCAATACTCAGAGACATGGCCAAGGTAAGAAAGGCAGAAAGTCGACCACCACTGAACAAGACACACAAGCTGAAACGTCAAGACTGGGCCAAGAAATATCTCAAGACTGATTTTTCTAAGGTTTTATGGACTGATGAAATAAGAGTGAGTCTTGATGGGCCAGATGGATGGGCCCGTGGCTGGATTGGTAAAGGGCAGAGAGCTCCAGTCCGACTCAGACGCCAGCAAGGTGGAGGTGGAGTACTGGTTTGGGCTGGTATCATCAAAGATGAGCTTGTGGGGCCTTTTCGGGTTGAGGATGGAGTCAAGCTCAACTCCCAGTCCTACTGCCAGTTTCTGGAAGACACCTTCTTCAAGCAGTGGTACAGGAAGAAGTCTGCATCCTTCAAGAAAAACATGATTTTCATGCAGGACAATGCTCCATCACACGCGTCCAAGTACTCCACAGCGTGGCTGGCAAGAAAGGGTATAAAAGAAGAAAATCTAATGATATGGCCTCCTTGTTCACCTGATCTGAACCCCATTGAGAACCTGTGGTCCATCATCAAATGTGCGATTTACAAGGAGGGAAAACAGTACACCTCTCTGAACAGTGTCTGGGAGGCTGTGGTTGCTGCTGCACGCAATGTTGATGGTGAACAGAT
Organism: Romanogobio albipinnatus; assembly: GCA_023566225.1. Classification (NCBI taxonomy): domain Eukaryota; kingdom Metazoa; phylum Chordata; class Actinopteri; order Cypriniformes; family Gobionidae; genus Romanogobio; species Romanogobio albipinnatus. The sequence goes on along the minus strand of CM042262.1, from coordinate 25,071,929 downwards.
CAAAACACTGACAGAATCCATGGATGGCAGGCTTTTGAGTGTCCTTGCAAAGAAAGGTGGCTATATTGGTCACTGATTTGTTTTTGTTTGGTTTTTGAATGTCAGAAATGTATATTTGTGAATGTTGAGATGTTATATTGGTTTCACTGGTAAAAATAAATAATTGAAATGGGTATACATTTGTTTTTTGTTAAGTTGCCTAATAATTATGCACAGTAATAGTCACCTGCACACACAGATATCCCCCTAAAATAGCTAAAACTAAAAACCACTTCCAAAAATATTCAGCTTTGATATTAATGAGTTTTTTGTGTTCATTGACAACATGGTTGTTGTTTAATTATTAATGTTGTAAAATTAATCCTCAAAAATACAACTTGCCTAATAATTCTGCACTCCCTGTATACTGTGCTGTGAGTAATTGTGTGCGCATCAGATGTGTAATCTGATGTTGCTTAAATGTTGTACATGTCATGTCGTGACTACTATGTTGCTCGGAACTGCACCTAAGAATTTCACCTGCTGTTGCACTTGTGTACATGGCTGTGTGACAATAAAGTGATTTGATTTGATTAATCAGTCCTCTCGTACATGGTGTAAATAAGAGGTGCTTTTGTTCCCAAATTTAGAAGCATCACACATTTATTTGCATGGCAATTTGTGAATATAGTCAAAGCACGGTACATTTAAAAGAGTAAACTGAAGAATTGGGGAGAATCAATAAATTATGAATAATTTGCTGCCATTGTGTGAATAATAATCATGTAATCCATAAAAAGTAGCTGTAATCTGATTATGAGCATGTTAAAACGTAATATAATCTAATAACAACTACATTTTTGGAAGTTGATTACATAATACAGATTACATGTAATCAGTTACTACTCAGCATTGTCTATAATAATTAATATATTTATTTATTTATAACGTATAATACAATATTTAGCAAATAATATAAATGTACCTCAATAGTTTAACGATGTAATCTAATATAATAAGATACATCTAATATAATACTAATTATTATTATAGTTGGTAATAATCATAATAATATTGTATAGTAATTTATATATTTATAAATAACGTATATTACAATTTTTAGACCCCAAATAATGTAAATTAGTATCAATATTATAGTGTAATTTGTATGTTGTGGATATATAATATAATAAATAATATAATAACCATCATCATATGATTTATTATAAATAGTTTTATTACAATAGTTATTTCTTTATAATAATAACATTAGTGAATGTGTATGTGCTGATTTTTTATTAAAAAAAATTATATTAGATGTACGGCAGATTTAATAGCGTAAATTAAAACGTTACTACTTTCTTCAGTGCCACTGTACGGCTGTACATTTCTTCTTATTATAATAAAATGGCGTTTATTATAATTTAATGTAGTATATTTTTATAATATAAAACATTTTTATTTTTATAAAATAAGATTTTGAATTCTTTTCAGACATCAGCATTTTAATGTAGTATAGTTTTATAATATACAAATTAAAAAAATTTATAATATAAGATTTTGAATTCTTTTCAGACATCAGCATTTTAATGTAGTATAGTTTTATAATATACAAATTTAAATTTTTTATAATATAAGATTTTGAATTCTTTTCAGGCGTCTTTAAGCATTTTAATGTAGTATATTTTTATAATATAAAACATTTATATTTTTATAATATAAGATTTGAATTCTTTTCAGACATCAGCATTTTAATGTAGTATATTTTTTATAATATAAGATTTTGAATTATTTTCAGGCATCTTTTAGCATTTTAATGTAATATATTTTTTGTAAAAAAAGATTTTGAATGCTTTTCAGACATCTTGTGGGCCCATTGGAAGTTTGCCGTGGCCCCCTGGTGGTCACACAGTTGAGAACCACCATCCTACAGTGTACAAAAAAAGTAATGAAAGGTTGTATGCCTTCACCCAAATTGCTGAATTAATTCTCAGGAAAATGCTTGGTTCCTGGTGTTTAATGTCTTTGACATATAAAATAATTTATATGGATATAAAAATAATTATATAATCATTTGTATTATATTAAAATAATATTATAGATGTTATTAGTTTATAAAATGTAGTATAATATAAATTAAGAATTTATAGAAATATTATAATAAATATTTTAAAATCATAATAGGAAAATAATATACAAAAGATAATAATAAGATCATAATAACGTAAAGGTTATAAAAATATAAAATAATGCACTGTCCTTTAGAGGGCGCTTTAAGCTCACATTTTAAACTAACCTCACACTGCCATATGTCTACCTTTCTATTAGTCTACCATCCATGCCACTATGGATTTCTTGAGTGAAAATGTTATGGTTTGAAATTCTGAACAAGATTCTTTCTTTGGTCTACCAAAATTAAGATTTTTGTCATTTAAATAATAGTTTAAAAACCTCACAACTAAACACAACATAAAACAGAGGCTCACTCCTATTTGTTATATATTTTTCGAGGTGACTAATCCAATTTCAGATGTGCCATGCGTTTTGATCAATAATGGTAAGTCTAGATTGAACTTGGGGACATTCCAGACGTTTGTTATAAATGGCCTGATAAAATTCTGGGTGTTAAAGGCTCCAAATTCAATCACTGACAAAGCACAGCCAAAGCCGCTGACAAGCAGGAACCTGCTCTGCAATAAGCCTTCAAAACTCCTGCTGTATGTAGTGATATCAGAGAAATATCTCTTAGAATAATCCTTTTTATCACCAAAAATCACCCAAGGACAAATAAAACGGAATGCTTTTAAAAACTGCGTCAATGGAGCTGACCCTTGTTACCAATAGAGGAAATGTTAATATAAAGAACATCCTTGTAAAATTCAAGCTTTCATCAAGCATAAATCAAATTGAAGCATATTATTTGATGGGATTTGACTTCAGGAAAAGTATTCACTTTATTCAAAATCTTTTTAAGTCTCTCACAGATTTTGTAAGATTATAAATGATGAATAAGTTCCTACTTTTTCAATGACCTTCTCATTTCTTTTGGCTGTAAAGCATCAAAAAGTAGACTTAAAGGATTAGTTCACTTCAAAATGAAAATGTCCTGATATTTTACTCACCCCCATCTCATCCAAGATGTATTTCTTTCTTCAGTCGAAAACAAAATTACGTTTTTTTGAGGAAAACGTTCCAGGACTTTCTCTCCACACCATTGACTTCCATGGCAACCAAAATGTTGAAGGTCCAAATCAATGCAGTTTTGAAGGGCTCTGCACGATCCCAGACGAGGAATAGTGTCTTATCTAGCCAAACGATCGGTCATTTAAAAAAAACGAACACTTGCGCTGCTTTGCGACATGCCAAGGATTGCGCAATCACTTCGAAAAAGTCACACTAGACATAGGCGCAAGTACTGCCCCAAGCGAACGTGCGAGGACTATTACAAGCGCCCTTTACCAAAAAACACTCCATCTTCAACTTCAAAATCGTCCGACATCGTTGTTTTAGGTTTTTTTTGCTCAAAGGACATCTGTATTAGTCTTTGCATGTGCGCTTTGTAAACACCGGGCGGTGCTTCTGCCTACGTCTAGTGTGACGTTTTCGATGTGATTTACGCAATCCTTGGCACGTCGCAGATCAGCGCAAGATGAGCAATTTAGGTTAAAAAGTATATTAATTTTTATTTTTTTAAATGACTGATCTTTTGGATAGATAAGACCCTATTCCTCGCCTGATATCGTGCAGAGCCTCTGAAGCCCTTCAAAGCCCTTTGAAACTGCATTGATTTGGACCTTCAACATTTTGGTTGCCATGGAAGTCAAACGTAATTTCTTTTCACCTGAAGAAAGAAAGACATGAACATCTTGGATGAGATGGAGGTGAGTAAAATATCAGGAAATTTTCATTTTGAAGTGAACTAGTCCTTTAATTAGAAATAGTTTCCTGCTGCAGCAGTCTATTAAAGGATTAGTTCAGCCCAAAATGAAAATTTCCTGATCATTTACTCACCCCCATCTCATCCAAGATGTTCATGTCTTTCTTTTTTCAGTCGAAAAGAAATTAAGTATTTTGAAGAAAATGTTCCAGGGTTTTTCATCATATAAAGCTTTTCAGTTGCAACCAAAATGCTGAAGGTCCAACTGAATGCAGTTTCAAAGCGCTTCGATGGGCTCCAGAGGCTCTGCGTGATCCCAAATGAGGAATAGGGTCTTATCTAGCCAAAACGATCGGTCAAACGAAAAGTATAAAATGAATATACTTTTTAACCTAAATTGTTCATCTTGTGCAGCTCTGCGAGGTGCTAAGGATGACGTAATCACGTTGGAACGGTCATGCCAGAGCCATAGAAAAAGAGTTGCGACACTCAGCCGCCTCGTGGTCATGTGGTTCATAGCGCTCTCAATAGTTCCAAACAACTCCGCGCTGTCAATCTGTTTGAATAGGATTAAGCAGGACAGACAGTAATTTCACTATATTTGCAATTTCTGGTAAATATTAACACAATATGTGCATCGACTTCGACTAGGCTTTACAGTAGCATTTTATTCTGAGGAGAGATAAAGGTTAATGTTTTTTTTTGTTGACTGATCTGGTTATTTTATTTGGGTCATGTGAGTGCATGATTTTACAGCGTTGAGTGTTGTAGCCTATCACAGGCATTTCTGTTGAAAATAATGACCAGTCATATGTTTAATTTACCGGGAATGAGAATCCATAGCGATTAAAACAAGTTTTATATAGTCTCAAAACGCTGAATGAATTTTAGTGCAAGTTTACATTTTACACAAATCCTCTCATCATAACAGAGCACAGACACAATTCAAATAAAGATTTATTGTGAAGTTTAGTCAGAAGTTGTTTTTCATGAGACTTTGTGATTTTCCCTACAATTAGCCTATATATTCAACACAGTACAAATAAAGTAACAAAAATAGACATTTTAATGTTCTAATAGTGATTTGATGATCTATAAAAATTCATTAAAACAAAAGAGAAAAAATGGCTAATGAGCCAATAAATGTTCCTCTTCCGCCATCTATTGGTTAGTGGTAATTTCTTTTATAATTTAAATGTTGTTAACGTCCGAATGTTATTTTATGATACTCGATACACAATAGGTGATTATAAATGAATGATTCTAGCATATACAGAATTTAACCCAAGAAAGAAGTTTTAAATAGTGTTTAAAAAAAAACAGGGCAACCAATTTAATTCAACTCTTTTTATCCAGGCGTTATTCATATTCATTATTCATTGAATGGGCTACTTCATAGAAACGCATACGACAGAAAGATCTCAGAGAGATTAAAAACTGTTGAAATATGACCGATAGCATCTGGATATAGTAGCTGTTGCAGTGCTGCTCACGTTATCTAACTGCAGGTAGAATATAACCATCTATTATATAACAATAAACATTAACTATAACGCGGAAAAAAAGGTAAAACAACGATAAATGAGTTATATGAGTTTTTTGGTAAAGGGCGTTTGTATTAGTCTTCACACGAGCGCTTTGTAAACATGGGGGCGGTACGTCTACCTACGTCTAGCGTGACCGTTCCGATGTGATTATATCATCCTTAGCACCTCGCATTTTGGTTGCAACTGAAAAGCATTATATGATGAAAAACCCTGGAACGTTTTCTTCAAAATAATTAATTTATTTTCGACTGAAGAAAGAAAGACATGAACATCTTGGATGAGATGGAGGGTGAGTAAATTATCAGGACATTTTCATTTTGGGGTGAACTAATACTTTAATCTGGCATTTTTACAGGATTTAGACAGTGTATTTTGTATATTATTATTATAGATATTACAATAGCTGTGAGGTATTTGAAGGCTGTACATGATCTTTTTTTACCAGCTGTACATGATTTAAAATATTTAATCTTCAAATTTAGGCATAAATGTTTCTAGCAGATTTCAAAAGGATTTAAGAAATCTACCATACAAAATATTTTCAAAAGAGATATGACATTGTAACATGCAATTAAATATATAACAAAACATATTCATTTGCATGCTTTTGACTGAGCATGCAAGGATCACTTTGTTAAATCTCTGAATGTTGCTTAATTTGAAAGATAGATTTCAGTGAATGGTATTCATTTCAAACCAAACAAGTCCCCAAGGGTCCTTTCATAATGGTTTAAGAGGGTTTTTATGTAAAGTGTTGTTCTTGAAATGAAAACTGATAAGTTTTAGGTCTAAGGCTTGTTGTTCTGAGAGAACAGGTGGTGCTGATCCATGCTGTATTAGGTTTAATTCATGTCTTGCCAGGCACGAGTGTCCATGCCAGTTAACGCACGGGTGATTTATTGGATGTCTAAGAGAGCTGGCATGGTGCGAGAAGACAGCAAAGCAGTCTTGTCTTGCTTAATTTACCTTTAAAAGACTAATTATACATATATTTTAGGGAATTTTATGCTACTAAATTAGTACATGTGCAGTAGTCATAATCCATTTATTCACTTTTTGAGCACAGGCCAGAAAATAAAATTTAGTGAAAATTAGGTGAACTTGAATTTTTTTTTAAATAGAAGTTTAAGTTCATAGTTATGAAAAATGCATAAATACTTCTTTCAATTTTTATATGAAATATATATTCTCCAAAACATGTTTTACTCAAAAACTGTGAGAAGATCAAAGTCATAAATATAAACAAGTTGTCTTCCAAATTTGAGGTTGATATCTCAAAAAATGAGCTTTCAGGAAGATTTTATACAGCCGCAGTACCAAACATCTCACGTGAGCATCAGAACTGGACCACAGAGCAATGGAAGAAGGTGGCCTGGTCTGATGAATCACGTTTTCTTTTACATCACGTGGATGGCCGGGTGTGTCGCTTATCTGGGGAACACATGGCACCAGGATGCACAATGGGAAGGAGGCAAGCCGGTGGAGGCAGTGTGATGCTTTGGGTAATGTTCTGCTGGGAAAACTTGGGTCCTGCCATCCATGTGGATGTTACTTTGACATATACCACCTACCTAAGCATTGTCGCAGACCATGTACACCCTTTCATAGAAACTGTATTCCCTGGTGGCTGTGGCCTCTTTCAGCAGGATAATGCGCCTGCCACAAAGCAAAAAGGGTTCAGGAATGGTTTGAGGAGCACAACAACGAGTTTGACGTGTTGACTTGGCCTCCAAATTCCCCAGATCTCAATCCAATCGAGCATCTGTGGGATGCGCTGAACTATTAAAAATTGCATACATTTTAAAATCTTGCTAATTACTTACAAAGCACTAAATGGTTTATCTCCCCACTACTTGAATGAGCTCTTAACGCATTATACTCCATCACGTCTATTGCGATCTCAAAACTCTGGCCAGTTGATCTTACCCTAAAATATCAAAATCATCTGCTGGCGGTAGATCCTTTTCCTATTTTGCACCTAAACTCTGGAACAGTCTTCCAAGCATTGCTTGGGAAACAGACACACTCTGTCAGTTTAAATCTAGACTAAAATGTCTCTCTTTAACCTGGCATACACATAGAACATTATGAATTATTAACAATATTATATTATTCAAATCAGTTAAATGGTTGTTAGGCTGCATTAACTAGGTCAGCTGGAACCGGGAACACTTCCTATAACACCTGATGTACTCGTTATACATCCTAAGAAGAATGGCATCCACGCTAATATTAGTCTCTCTGTTTATCCCGAGGTTTACAGTAGTCTGCCGGATCCAGGCCGTATCCAGATCAGATTGTGGACCTAGACCCGACCACAATGCAGCCCTGAAGTGTCAGCAGAGACCGTGTCAACTACTCTCCCTTGTGAAGGCCTCCTTCACTTCACTTTCCCTCTGTATAGATGAAAACGTTATAGAAATAATTGGAAACGACTAAAAACGCTGTATTATGCAATGCAGACAAGTAATTTGGCAGTCATTTTGTAAAGAAAAACTACGTGCCTGTGCACATACGTATTCAAACACGCTTGTCTATAGACTAAACAAGTTTACACAAAGATGATAACGTATCTGTGGCGAGCAGTGAGGCCGAGGGACCGTGAGGGCGGGACGAGGCGGCGCTCATCAGGGAGGATGAGCGCCAGCTGCGTGCCGCAGCGATCTCGGCTCTCGCGGAGGAGTGAGGGACTATAAAGGAGGAGCAACGACAGTGAGGGACGAGAGAGGACCAGGCCTAGATTTTGTGTTATGTTTTATTTTATTTTTGTTATCAGCTGCAGTCGTCCGTGAGGGGCTGCAGCCTTTATTTTCACTTTGTGTTTGTGTGTAGGCGGCAGTCGACCGCGAGGGGCTGCCGCCGCCATTTTATTTTGTGTTTCTTTTTTATTAAATATGTTGAATGTCCGCCGGTTCCCGCCTCCTTCTTCCCGGACAAACAAACTTTACTACAGTATCGTTTCAAAACTATTTCAAAACATGTTTCGGGGTTTGCGTTCTCTAGCCGTCGATGCTGTAGAGTTTTCTATTTCAGTTGAAAATGGTGTCGTGTAAGTGGCCCCAAAGTAAATAACTAATGACTATTTTAGGGCTGAAACGATTCATCGAGTTGCTCGATTAACTTGATTTCAAAAATTCCTAGAGGCAAAAACTCTTGTTAAATTCCTATGACGCGCACTGATTCACTCGGACCATTGTTCAATGTTCAGGAAGCACACCATAGCGTGTGATACATTTTGAATTTAGTTGGCGCGATGGCGGAGAGTAAAGATGTCCAGAGAATGTCTAAAGTTTGGGATCATTACATTCTTAAAAAAGAAGAGAACAATGTGCAATGTGTCTACTGCAAAGTAGACCTGGCATTCCACATCAGTACGACTTCAATGGTAACGTAGCCTAAGCCTATACATTGCTGTTCACTGATTTTAATCCCATACTGTATTTGTAGCGATGCCGTGATGCAGTTTGACTAGATATGATGTTTAGCTTTGATGTTTTTAAGTAGTAAACGTATTCACGTTCAATTGCAAGAGAGTATAGCCTAAAAAAAAGAACCCCTTCACACACACACACACACACACACACACACACACACACGCATGCACCCTCGTCTCTCTCACGCGCCAGTCAGACCAATCGCGGCAATGCATCACAATTGCTTAAACTTTTTTGTAGCCACGCAACAATAATTTCAGCATGCATTCACTGTATACACCGGGACGTGATGTTGTGACGCGATTTTTCGAACGGATGCTTCATCTAAAATGCACCGCAATGCAAGTGATGCAAGCCAAATGCAGCGTTCTATTGAAAATGAATGTATGTATTTCTGCCGTATACCAAACTCCAATGAAGCAACTGGTCTGACTGGGGCGTCACTCTTCCTCACGCACGGCACGAGTGTACGCGCCACGCACACACACACACACACACACACACACACACACACACACACACACACACACACACACACACACACACACACACACACACACACACACACACACACACACACACACACACACACACACACACACACACACACACACACACACACACACACACACACACACACACACACACACACACACACACACACACACAGGTTGCTAGGTTACCATAGCAAATAGGCTCACCCCAGATAATATTATTTGTTAGTAATGGTAAATGCTGCAGGTGTAGAAATCTACATAAAACAGATATTTACTTTGATGTCAGGGCTAGATTACAGCATGAAACCTGTTGAGCATATTCATAAATTAAGTTGTTTTTCCCCTTCATTTTCGTTATGCATTATTTGTTCTGGTTGTTTAAAAACACACAAAAAAATTACCTGATCAATTGATCGATTAAGTGCTAGATTAATCGATTACAAAAAGAATCGATAGCTGCAGCCCTAGACTATTTACAACGGAAATGAACAATCAAAAACTTACTTTAGCTGGACAATATCTTTTTTCTAGAGCTGATGTACAGCCAAAACAATCTCTCTTCCATTAATTTCCTATTATCATGTGTAAAGCTGCTTTGCTATATAAATGACGGTGACTTGACTTGAGCAAACAAGTCCTTTACAACAAGACTTAAAGGATCTGCTGCGAACATCTTGTTGCCAGATACCACAGCACACCTTCAGGGGTCTAGTGGAGTCCATGCCTCGACGGGTCAGGGCTGTTTTGGCAGCAAAAGGGGAACCAACACAATATTAGGTCATAATGTTATGCCTGATCAGTGTATTGTATATGTCTCTTCCTCAATGTAACTCTGAGGATATTTTCATCGTCCACCAGGTGTAAAAATTTTATGTAAAAGCACATTTCCTCAACAAGCTGCATGATTTTAGGTATTCAGGAAAATTTATGCACCAAAAAATGTAATGCTTAGTGTTAGGGATTTGTTCAAATCCCCCAAGTATGAGCAAAAGTAATATCGATGCTTTGCTTTAACAAGCACTATTAATGACCAGCAACAAGATCTTTGCTCAGTGGTACAGAAACTATTTAATGCAGTTAATAACTGAAAAACTAGGATATCCATTTATCACGCTGTACAAAAATATGTCAATAGCAGGTGCAGGTGCACTCTGCTTTTAATCTTTTTGAGGTTTTTCCAGGACCGAAATACATCAGGCTGTTCTGTTCTCCAGAAAATCGCTCTCCGGAGTAATCTTTCAAAAGCAACCTTTGTGTAAGGCGCCGGGAGGGGGGCAAATGTCACATCCACAAGATTGATGTTGCACAAAGTGTTTGAAGGCTGTGGCCATCTGTGAACATATATTCATAACTGTGACTGTGCAGCATCTCTTTCCATTGGCCCAACTGTTAGTCAGACATCTGAGGATGGAGGTGACGCTGAATGATATTTGCGACTGCACGGCGAGAGCTCTGTAATTATGACTTCATCAGTAGCAGATGATGAGAATAGTGCATTTATGAGCTTAAGATGCTTTCGGATGACTCATCCTCCATCTAACTCGGAACAAGAACGCTTGTTGAGAAATGTCATCAGGCATGAACTGAAATGAACACGCCGGAGACGATGAGTTGGATGGCCTTCTAGTAGGATTTTGATGTTTAGATAATTTGCCTCTACAATCTGTAAGCACCGGCCTTGTTCTTTGCCTCAAATGTCTGAATCATTATCGTCACAAAGAACAAACCGTCTCGAACTCCATCAGGAAAATGAAAACACAAAGAAGGAATCAATAAAATGATATGAGAAATGCCTTGCTGGCAGGGCTGGCTGGGGGCCTCTGGGTTTGAGTTTGTGTTTGGGCCCTACCTACATTTAGACTAGAACATCACTATGGAGTAGCACAAAATACACAAAAATTAAAGGTAGCACTTTATTTTACAGTCCTGTTCTACATACTATGTACTTATTGTAGTGATTACAATAACGGTGTAATAACTACTTACCCTGAACCTATTAAACCTAACCTTAACCCATCATGTAGTTGCCTTATATTACCCAGTACTTTCTTAGGGTGCTTTCACACCTGCCTCATTTAGTTCGGTTGAATCGAACTTAATGTTTTCCCCTTTGGTGCGGTTTGTTTGGTCAGGTGTGAAAGCAGCAATCGCACTCGGGTGCGCACCAAAAGCGGACCAAACAAGCGTATACCGAGACTTCCTTGAAGAGGTGGTCTCGGTATGCTTTCAAACAAACTCTGGAGCGGTTCGTTTGTGATGAGAACGTGATCCGACCTCGAACAGACCCAACTGCAAAAAGTACTGATAATTTTTGGACTAAACCAGGTGCGCTGTGCATTATGGGATGAGGAAGTGTTTGTTGACAGTTTGCACTTTAGCATGGCAGCTCGCGGACAAACTTGGAGTAGTGCGGAGGTGCGGAGCCTCATAGAAATTTGGTCTGATGACCATATTAGGTCCCAACTTTCGAAAACTCACAAGTACAGCGCGATCTTCTCATTGTTTAGCAAACAACTCAGGGAAAGGGTGTTTGATAGATCTGTGGAACAGTGCCAGGTTAAGGCAAAGAAGCTCCGCCAGCAGTACATCCAAATGCAGGATACAAACAATGTAATGGATTATGGCCAGGGACAAAACCAGCCTGCGCGGTTGTCTCTCCATAGTTGTGTTGTCTCCGTGTTGTTTGCTGGCTTTTCCTCTTCTGTTGGAATTTTCCCGCACGTAAATTTTGACCAATCGAAAAGCAGTTTAGGAAATACGCCATGGCCAATGAGTGCTGTGGATGTTGTCATGTGACTGCATTTTGGTTCGTTTCAGCTGGTTCGGACCAAAGCAATTAGTGTGGTGTGAAAAGGAACCAAAAAAGCAGAAAAATGCTACAATGTATAATTGTTTGCCCTTGGTTCGGACCAAATGAACCGAACTAGAGATGTGTAGGCACCCTTAGGCAAGAACAGCACGTGCAAGTACTGTAAAATAAAGTGCAACCAAATTAATATATTCTTTGAGCTTCCTAGAAGAACTAATATGCAACTTGCATAGCCTAGTCAAAATGTAGGATTTTATTATTAAAAAATTGTTATATCATGTAGAAGATGTTTCTTTACTGACTGTCTACCGAGTCCGACACATTGGCGTAACATTTTTCATGTTAATCATGTCAATTTTGATCAGAACAATGCACTGTGGCTTTAATTCAGCTGACCTGATTAACAAATTTCACCATTAAGTGTTCCGTGTGTTTCACAATCACCATATGACATCCAGCGCTGTGAAAAGAAAAAAAAAAATACACGAAAACACAACACTGCCAGAAGTTTTTGCCCAAACTTCAAAGGCATGTTTAAATGATTAAAACTAGAAGCATATCTTAACTTTTAAATGTTACATTTATCATGTGAACTACTTATATACAGCATGTTATATGCATGTGTGTATGAGACAGAGGGGAACACGTCGCATTTGCAGCAGATATATGCTGCCCATCATAAATCAAAGCAGACAGGGGTCAGAGGAGAACACCGGAAAATGTGACAGAATGGACAATATTTGTCTGTATTTGCAATACACGAGCCACGGTTCAGCTGTGCGAGACAAACACTGCTCGTGTGTGAATGCACTGCATCTGCCCTGCCTGCTATACATCGCTGGCGCATCCTCCAACTCCGGGCAGCCTTCCTTATCTCTCCCACTTGCATTTCTACACGTGACGTGACCTGCAGCACTCCACTTTTACTTTATTTTACTGTATGTCCACACACACACACACCTCTTATTTTGCGCGAAAAGGACACCCACTGTCTGAGGTAACATACGGGCACGAGGATACATTGCGCAAGCGTCGAAACCGTGCAACGCACACGCTCTGAACCGAGACAAGCGAAACCGAACGGTTCGGTTTTTTTTCATGTACCGTGCCACCCCTACTAAATAGCCATTATAATACAATAATACAAGATGTGCTTTTTCAGTTGAGAGATCAAAACCCTGAAACAACACTGAGCAATAAAGTCACACTGTAAACCCTAACACTCAAAATAATAATTAATTTTGGGGGGTGGGGGTGTTGCCATCATGGTGACGAGTGGAGCATGAGCTTAGTTTGTAACAGATATACAGTATGTTAAATGTACTCATTCAGCAAGTGCTATGCTATGCTAATGCTATTAAAGTATTACCAATTAGCAAGGTAGCATTTAACTAGTTAAAGCTCGCCAAGTTACCACTACTAAAATATTTTAGTTCATTCAAATATAAACTTAATTTAAATGTATGAATTATCTTACTCAAATATTTGAGTTCAAGTTTATGTTTGGTTCAAGTTGGCGTCAAGGTGGTGACGCTTGCTTACAGATCCACATACTTCGACTCACTCCTACGAGTCTACATCCCCACCAGAAGCCTTCGTTCGGCAAAGGAGCGCCGGCTCATGGTACCACCACACACTCAAAAAAAAAGAACTTTCACTGTTGTTAGTTGTACTCAAATCATCCTTGTTCACATTACTTAAAAAACTCATGTAACTACATGAACTTAAATTTACTGAGTTGTTTCTACTAAAAATGAGTATTGTCAGCTTTACTTAATAAGTGTTTGTTCGTTCAACTTAACATTGCTGAGTGAAATGAACAAACTGGGCAGTGGATCTGTAGTTCCCAGCATGCTTTGCAAGGGGCTGCATTAGGAGAGTAAATTTAGGGATTAAAGTGTTATTTTATGTTTTTCAGTAAAGGGAAATATGTTGTTAGTGTTTAATGTTCAGTTATGTTGGACATTTAGAGGAGTTTCTGTAATTTTGTGGTTACCATTATGCAGAAGAGTGGTGCCTGTGTTTAGGTTAAGTTATTTTTGCATTTTGTTTCTAAAAATATGCCTGTTATTTAATAGTTTTCTACTTACACTTGTAGAGCAAGTAGTTAATTTAATAAGGTAAATTAAATTGATAAACGTGTTCACCTAATATAATAAACTTTTATAAATTTAACATAACATTATTAAGTAAACTGATAAATATTGTGTAACAGTGACAAATTCAAATGGTTTGTATTTACTTAAATAAATTTTGTCAGCTTTACTTGACTTTCTTTTGTTCATATAACTAAATTGTTATTTGTAAAAATTACTCAATATAGTTGCATGGAACCACTTGACGCTGTTTTTTTTTTATATATTTTCCAAAACATGTTTTACTCTAAACTGTGAGAAGATCAAATTAAATTCAACAAGTAATTTTTTGGAGTGCAGAGAGGCACAAAATCATTCTCTAGAACATTTTTGTTTACTGTTCCTTGCTGATGGAACGATCTCCCCACCTCCATCCAGAATGCAGAATAACTGACAACATTCAAAAGACAACATTCAAACGTTTTTTCCCCTCTATTCCCTCCCTATTCTAGCTTATGCTACTCTAAACAGTGTCCAAAACTTAGTATTTCAGGCACATTTATTTTTCCTGTAAAATAGAAATAGAAATCTGCAAGTTCTGCTTACTTAAACAGTAAATTTCTTAAATTAAAAGTTTTGATATAACCGATTACAGCATTTTGTTTTTGTTTTGCCAACTCATTTGGGTGTACAGTGCAGCGATGTACGCTATTTTTAAATATATTGTCGTCATGTCTGTGTCCTCTTACATTTAATCAATAAATTCAATAAAAATAAAAATGACGCCAAGCAGTAGACCAATCACAACACACTCGGCTGTCTGACCAATCAGAGCAGAGTAGGTTGTCGGAAAGGAGAAGAGACTGAGGGTAGAACATGATCATAAATCCTTAAATTACCTCTTTGTAGTGACAAAGACACCATTGCATGTTCCCTGTGCTGACAGACTTGTGGAATGGACCTTCGGGATGGGATTCAGTTGTTCACTTCATTTGTAACGCTCCTACAAATGGCATCCCCTTCCCAAACTGCCTCAAAGGGTGTGCAAACGCCAGTTGGAATCTTCGAAAGTTCGAATTAATTGTTTTCAGACTCTTTGAGAAATGAGATGATATGCAATGTATATTAGGTGTTTTTTGATGCATGTAAATCTATCGTAGGAGACCTCCAAAACTAAACTAGAAACCTTAATAGGGGCACTTAAAAGTTCTTCTCAGTCTGAAATGCTGCTATCAGCTGGATAGCTCTCAGAAAGCATCTTTTTCTCTGTCAGAACGGATGAGAATGTATTGCTGGCATGAATGACCCTCTGCACCTGCATGCTTCCCCCTGAGATGTCTGGAGGAGCGGGGTAATGACAGCAACAGAAAACTAAAGACTAATAGCGAGTCTAGAAGTGCCTTACAGTACGTGTCGTCGACAAACTTCATTTCGTAAATTTCAGTTTCTGCTGCAACATGTTACTCAGGCTATCAACTGTATGAATTTGCTGATTTGGCTAGCGGGAGGGAGGACGTTTTCAAGGAGACGAGTTTCTAACCTGTATCCTTTAATTAGGGGTGTATTCAAATCTGCTGCGTGCCACAGAAAAGATAAAGGAACAAGGTCTTGACTGTTGAAAAATGCACTGTTTGCTAAATTAGCGCCTTTAGGTCAGAGAAGTCCGTTCCTTAGTTCTTGACAGCAATGAGAGCAGCGCTTGTTAAAAATCATGGAGGCACCACCGAAGAGCTCAACTGGCAAATTCGTTAGTTTTACGTCCCCCTAACTTGTTATGTAACGCTAAAACCGAGCTAGCATCCGTCAGAGAACTTGTGGAAGCTATAAAGTTTGCATATGAATCAATCTACTGTTTTTAAATGAGTATACGCCACCCCAAAAAAGATTTATTGTCCTGGGTGTTGCAGTAAACAGCTCTGAAAGAGACTGTGCACCTTTGTTTGGGTGTGTGAACGTAATTGCTTTTAAAAGGGAAAATGAATCCCGCTACACAACAGCTAAAGTCATTAAAGCATTAGAAGGCTTTATTATTGAAGCTGCTAACGGTTATGAATAGCTTCTCTTTGAGCTGCTTGAGTTTGAAGATCATTCATAGTGATTAGCCTCCAGACAAGGCGATTTGACGCAAGCGTTTGAATAGAATTAATTGAGGACATGTCTGAAGTAAAAAGCTTTTTAATCAACAAGCTGCTCTTTCTTTCCTTCTCTAAATGGGCACTAGAGATGATCATTGTAAACCAGACATATTGTTGGGGTCCATCTATTCTGAGTAATCAGGAAAAAAAGGCAAACAGAAATGTCCCTCGTCGAGTTTGGATGTCTGCTAACATTTAAGGCCGCTTTTGTGGGAAACGAGGGATATTCGTTTCTGTCTCGTATAGCCATACGCTGTCTCACAGTGAGAGGCATTGTCCTAATCATCGTATCAGGTGACAACACAATGTAATAAAGTTGGCTTGAAAGGAGATGGGGTTTCTTTTGCACAATCTCTCCATTTGTTCGGCTTAATCTTGAGCCCTCGGAGGAAAAACCCAACAGATCGGTGAAGTCAGGCTTGGGTCATCTTGGTTTCTCATGATTAGTCAGTTTTAGGTGAACTTGGAAGAACATTCCCTCCCATTTTTGCTGGTGTTTGGCACACATGAAGCTATCGGCTAACGCTGAGCAAAATGTTTGGCAACCGTGGAGTGAGTCTGGTGAGGTTTGCTGACATCACTTTGTGGCTTCTGTGGTTATGTTACTCTTATGAACCAAAAAAACAAAAAACAAAACAGACTTAATGTCTACTTCAAATGCATTTCATTATAAGTAATAGACAATGAGTAAGCAATTTTGTAGAAGCACTCTGGAAAATTGACATAAAATGGCAAAATATAACTTGTTGGCATGAGCTTTAAGATGAATTTACATGAATACATGTTCCTTGATGTTTTTCATTAAGGAATAGACTACGAGTAAGCAATTTTAGGGAAGGAAATTCAGTTAAGATGTAAAATAAACCTTGTCAGCATGATTTTTGCTGTGCATTTAAATGATAGTTTTATTTTATTTAAGCCCATTTAAACAATTTTAGGGAAGAACATTCTATTTTTAAAGCGAAATTCGAAATTTGAAACCTCTAGAACTTCTGTAGAACATAAAATAATAAATGCTTTGTCCATACAATGAAAGTCAATGGGGTCAAGTGCTGTTTTGGACTTTCAATGTGCAAAAACTTAAATATAGTCAAAATATCTTGCAGAAGAAAGTCATACAGGTTGTAAACAGCTATATCATTTTAATGAGAAAAAATGTTAATCGACCTCACTTGGCGCAGTTATCGGCACAAGAGTACAACATCCCAGTGGCCGAATGGGTTTGTTTCACCTTTTAAAGGTGAGAAGTGAAACTTGAGGCCCCAATTGGCTCCTCAGGAAGTCTGCCTTTGTAGGTGAGTGAATGGTGTCTATTCGCATCAGTGTGTGTGTGTGTGTGTGTGTGAGTGTAGCAGATGCTGGAACTGGTGGACAGAGGTGGCGGCGGCAGCTGTCTGATGTCCGTAATGGGGCCCGTGGGATATCTTTATGAAAACACACAGCCTCTTATTACGAACATCATTACAAAACATGAGCTCATTCAACTGGACTAAAGCATTCTGAATACAAATACTGGGTCTTCAGACTCTCTTGTTCACCACTATCTAAAATCAATAAGTGTGTGTGTGCAGGCATATTCAGATATACCATCAGGGCTCAGCCATAAGGATTTTTACTGCTAGCCTGTCGGACCTTCTGCTTTTAATTGCCCTGACAACATTTTTACTGTCAAAATAATTATCAATTTTACTGTTATCAATGCATTTTTAGATTTGCTAGAATGTTTTTTTGGGAAAATATGCTGATATACACTATATTGCCCAAAGTATTGGGACACCCCTCCAAATAATTGAATTCAGGTGTTCCAATCACTTCCATGGTCACAGGTGTATAAAATCAAGCACCTATGCAGACGCTTCTACAAACATTAGTGAAAGAATGGGTTGCTCTCAGGCGCTCAGTGAATTCAAGCGTGGACTGTGATAGGTTTACACCTGTACAATAAGTGCATTAATGAAATGTCCTCACTACTAAATATTCCACGGTCAACTGTTAGTGGTATTATAACAAAGTGAAAGCAATTGGGAACAATAGCAACTCAGCCATGAAGTGGTAGGCCACGTAAAATCACAGAGTGGGGTCAGCGGATGCTAGAGGTCTGCTAGAGGATGCTAGAGTTCGGGCTAATGTTTTATGAACAGCCTCGGTTTTGTAACTAAGAAAAACTAAATCGGCTATATACATAGTTTGCGTGCCGTGTGCTTTCTCTCTCTCACTTGTTCTTTCAGTCACAACACAGCAGATGACAGAAAGCAAACATTAACCATGAGTGCGATAATGCAAAAAATTACTGAGGGAAAACTTATCACAGTTCCAAATGATACAGGAAAAGCTGCGCTCTGGAAGAATTATGATCAAATGTTGATGCCGTTCTCTTCCTTCATAACTCGTAGGCTACTGAGAAGGATATATTTCTGTAAATAGTTTAGCAACACTGCGTGAACTTTTTGAAGTTTAAAGTTTGAGTTCCAGAGAAATTTGTGACTGTTACATCTGTTCGACCACAGCAAAGTTACATAATTGGTAAGTCTGTGCCTTTTCTCTTACTGCTGTGCTGATGGGTCCCACTGTGCCTGTGTTTGTACATGTATTTGTTTACCGTTGCAAGCAATCTTTAAATACAACACATTGCTGTGAAAAACAGACCTTGGGTTCGGGCTTAACATGTAAATGTAATGGTCAGGTCGAGTTAAATGATCTCAGGTACGGGCCGGGTCTGAACTTCAGTTTAAAGCCCGTGCAGACATCTAGCGGATGCTGAGGTGCACAGTGTGCAGAAGTCGGCAACTTTCTGTGGAGTCAATAGCTACAGACCTCCAAACTTTGTGTGGCCTTCAGATTAGCTCAAGAACAGTGCGTAGAGAGCTTCATGGAATGTGTTTCCATGGCGAGCAGCTGTATCCAAGTCTTACGTCACCAAGTGCAATGCAAAGCGTCGGATGCAGTGGTGTAAACACGCCGCCACTGGACTCTAGAGCAGTGGAGACGTGTTCTCTGGAGTGACGAATCAATCCGATGGACGAGTCTGGGTTTGGCGATTGCCAGGAGAACAGTACTTGCCTGACTGCATTGTGCCAAGTGTAAAGTTTGGTGGAGGGGGGGTTATGGTGTGGGGTTGTTTTTCAGGGGTTGGGCTTGGCCCCTTAGTTCCAGTGAAAGGAACTCTTAATGCTTCAGCATGCCAAAACATTTTGGACAATTTCATGCCCCCAACTTTGTGGGAACAGTCTGGGGATGGCCCCTTCCTGGTCCAACATGGCTGTGCACCAGTGCACAAAGCAAGGTCCATAAAGGCATGGATGAGCAAGTTTGGTGTGGAGGAAACTGACTGGCCTGCACAGAGTCCTGAGCTAAACCCGATAGAACACTTTTGGGATGAATTACAGCAGAGACTGTAAGCCAGGCCTTCCTGTCCAACATCAGTGCCTGACCTCACAAATGCGCTTCTAGAAGAATGGCCAAAAATTCCCATAAACCTTGTGGAAAGCCTTCCCAGAAGAGTTAAAACTGTTATAGCTGCAAAAGGTGGGCCAACTCCATATAAAACCCCACGGATTAAGAATGGGATGTCATTAAAGTTCAAGTGCATGTAAAGGCAGGCGTCCCAAAACTTTTGGCAATATAGTAGTGTATAAAACATGTTACGTTTTATCTTTAGGGATTACAAGTTCAACATTTAACATTAGGTTTTGAAAATGAGATACAAAATTAAGCATACATGTTTTATGAATGGTGGTATCTACTTTTAAATGTATCCGGTGAAAAAGGCTTTCACAAGAGTCTCTTTTGTAAAAAAAGATCTTTATACATTTCTTAACATCAGCTGGTGTTCAGACTATTGTACCCATTCACCAACTTTGTCTGGCTAACTGTTTGATAACTAGAACTTTCTTTGTTCTAATGAGTTTTAATTCTTCTCTGACTACTGGTTCAGCATTCTAAGTCACGGTAGATATTGTGCGTATTAATTAAGACTCAAGGACACTGCTTAGCTGTTCGTGAAATTTAAAGAGGAGACATTATAATATGCTTTTTTGATGTGATAACTTAGCTTTTAAATGTCATTATGTATAATCTTATTTTAATATTTGTTGCAAAGTTTGCTTATAATAGAAGTTAAAAGCAGACAAATGAATGAATTTATCCTGCCTTACACACACGCAGACCAGAGTTTCATTTAGTTTCTAGTCCATTAGCTCTCCATTTCATTTAGGGCCGTGTCTAATGAATGTTGACATTGTATCCACTCTCAATCCGAGGCATTTCACTGTCAGCTCGCCGCGACTGGAGTCAGGTTCAACGCATCCTTCTTTGAAATTCAGCGCGTGGTGCTTACATCGATACAATCACCCTCACACATACCATTGGACACATGTTCACTTTGATATCTGTCCTTTTGTGTGGAGCAGATTTGCACAGGCCTCAACATCACAACAAACACACAGCAATTAGATGTCCCTGGTGTCCCAAACAGAACAGTATCAAACTGTTTAATATGTATAAGGATCTGTTTGTTTTGTTTGCCACCTATCAAACAAACAAAGGATAATCCACCCGTTGGATATGTCATTGTAATGACCTGACACCATTAATTTTGAAGATGCGCTTTGTCAAATCATAGACGTAACTTGTCACCGGCTGCGGCTCGCAGCTGACTGCAGGCACTTCCCTCATTTGTGGGGCTGAATGCAAAGCTTAGCAGGAAGTGCTGTGGGTGAATCTTACAAAGAAATGTCTGGGTCATTCTTTAATGTTTTTTGCATTGTGAAACATTGGCTCATTGCTACGGAGCCCCTAAAGGGCCATGGTGGTGGAAAAATGTATGGGATTCATTGGAGGAAAAATATATTTCAATGCTTTTTGCGCTCTCTCGCACCCTGAATAGATGGCCAGTCGATCACAATTAATAAACATATATATATATATAAAAAAAGCATATAGGCTTCAATTATCTAATAGTATAAGACAGAAAAAAAGAAGAAAAAAAAAATATATACACTCACCTAAAGGATTATTAGGAACACCATACTAATACTGTGTTTGACCCCCTTTCGCCTTCAGAACTGCCTTAATTCTACGTGGCATTGATTCAACAAGGTGCTGAAAGCATTCTTTAGAAATGTTGGCCCATATTGATAGGATAGCATCTTGCAGTTGATGGAGATTTGTGGGATGCACATCCAGGGCACGAAGCTCCTGTTCCACCACATCCCAAAGATGCTCTATTGGGTTGAGATCTGGTGACTGTGGGGGCCATTTTAGTACAGTGAACTCATTGTCATGTTCAAGAAACCAATTTGAAATGATTCGAGCTTTGTGACATGGTGCATTATCCTGCTGGACGTAGCCATCAGAGGATGGGTACATGGTGGTCATAAAGGGATGGACATGGTCAGAAACAATGCTCAGGTAGGCTGTAGCATTTAAATGATGCCCAATTGGCACTAAGGGGCCTAAAGTGTGCCAAGGAAACATTCTCCACACCATTACCAGCCTGCACAGTGGTAACAAGTAAGGCTGTAATCTACCAGTCGATTAGTCGATACGTTCTGGCTCGACGAAAATTCTGATTTTTTGCCGCGTTCATTTCGTTAGTTTTGCCGCGCCACATTCATTTCATCAGGTGGAGAGCACTAATTGCTAATGGTGTTTTCAGAGCACCCCTGTTTCACAGGTAACAGTCTGTCTTCAGAACACCCTGTTGTTTCTTTTTTTGGATTAGCCCAACCCACTGGTGAAGAGAAGTCTCTCGCTGGTCCTTTGTTTTTCATTCCCCGCTGGCTCAAACGCACGCCCATAGCGGTAAACTTGAGGAACGCCCATCAACATACACATGAGGGGAAGCGTCACAACACCACGCTTCAGTCGTGCTGCAAAAGTGGATCTGTACTGTCGGTTTGCAGTGTTCATTTCAACAGGTGGAAAGCACTAATTGCTAATGGGGGTGTTTTCAGAGCAGCCCTGTTTCACAGGTAACAGTCTGTCTTCAGAACACCCCCTTGTTTCCACTTCTTTTGGATTAGCCCAACCCACTGGAGAAGAGAGACAGATTGAAGAAGGCTAGTTTGCTGTATATTATTTATTTAATTGTGAGAGCGTTTTTTTCTGCTCTTGATCTGGCTTGTTTAATAAATATTCTTTTTTTTATTAAAGAGGACGTGCCTTTTGTGTTTAAGAGTAAAAGCTTTAAGTTAATAATAGTCTATTCGTGTCTCAGCCTCGAGGCTGAGCTGATCCTATGTTCGAGCTGCACAGAGCGGCTGAAATGATAGTGTCTGTCAGTTAGTATAATACATATGACAAAAACAATTGTCTAAATTATGTTGCATATTCCTCAAAAGTTCTTGTGATGATATCACTAGTTGACAACATAGTACTATATTTTCAGAAATCATAGGTTATGATGGTGCACGTGATGCAACGCAAAAGACTTTGAAGTGGTAGGCGATTTAATATACTGCAAATAGCCTACTAGTTTTTTATGTTTATTTATAATTCGTTTAGGCAGACAACAAGGCTACCAAGTACTGTGCACAGTGTGCAGCTAATCAATTTAAAAAAAAAAAATCCTAACATCATTTTTAGTCGATTTTTTTTGTCTAAAATTTCAGGACCTCAGTCGACCAAGATTTTCTTTGGTTGATTACAGCCCTAGTAACAAGGCATGATGGATCCATGTTCTCATTCTGTTTACGCCAAATTCTGATAGAAATCGAGACTCATCAGACCAGGCAACATTTTTCCAGTCTCCAACTGTCCAATTTTGGTGAGCTCGTGCAAATTGTAGCCTCTTTTTCCTATTTGTAGTGGAGATGAGTGGTACCCGGTGGGGTCTTCTGCTGTTGTAGCCCATCCGCCTCAAGGTTGTGCGTGTTGTGGCTTCACAAATGCTTTGCTGCATACCTCGGTTGTAACGAGTGGTTATTTCAGTCAAAGTTGCTCTTCTATCAGCTTGAATCAGTCTGCCCATTCTCCTCTGACCTCTAGCATCAACAAGGCATTTTCGCCCACAGGACTGCCGCATACTGGATGTTTTTCCCTTTTCACACCATTCTTTGTAAACCCTAGAAATGGTTGTGAGTGAAAATCCCAGTAACTGAGCAGATTGTGAAATACTCAGACCGGCCCGTCTGGCACCAACAACCATGCCACGCTCAAAATTGCTTAAATCACCTTTCTTTCCCATTCTGACATTCAGTTTGGAGTTCAGGAGATTGTCTTGACCAGGACCACACCCCTAAATGCATTGAAGCAACTGCAATGTGATTGGTTGATTAGATAATTGCATTAATGAGAAATTGAACAGGTGTTCCTAATAATCCTTTAGGTGAGTGTGTGTGTATATATATATATATATATATATATATATATATATATATATATATATATATATATATATATATATATATATACAGGGCCCGGCGCAAGCTCAACTGCCGCTCTAGGCAAAACACGATTGTGCCGCCCCCACCACCTCACAATCACAATTAGGTACAATCTTTAAGATGCATGCAAATGAATTAAGATTGAGTTTATTTATAAAATTACACTAAAATAACGTGCAAACATGTTTTAGAATTAAATTTTTTATTCTGGAACGTGACAAAAATATGTAGGCACACACCCACTAGTAGGCTACAGCTGCAAATAACTACAAATTATTATAATAAAGAGTTTATAAACAGAATATAAACTAAACATATGTACATGATTTAGCTCAGAAGTAGATCGAGGTTGCAATTTTCATTGACTGATACACACACAACACATAGGCTAACAAAGCCTTTTCAGAAACGTGCGCGTCAGGCACAGTCGAGCACTTGGTTAAAGAAGCCCACCCTGTAGTTTTGTTTTGTGTCCATGACAGGTGTGTCATCTCCTTCATAAGGAAACATTTTCTTTTTTTTCGTTGTCGCACTGCACTTTGTGGAGGGAAGATGGCCTCTGTTTCCAGCTCATCAGCTAATTCTCTTGCACTGGACAGCACTCTATCATAATTACTGTCTGTGCGGTATTCCACTAGGAATTTCTTTGTCGCGTTCAACTGTTCTGTTGCATGTGGAATGTCAATGTTCATTGTCTGCAGTATCTTGCTGGTGATATTTATTTCATATAAAATGTCATACCATGTAATGATACTGCACAGGAATGGATAGGTTTGGATTTTGGTCGCAATGCCTCTCGCTTCACATCTGGCTCTGACACCACAAACACCTGTCAGGGTATCATCCTCTGCTACTGATTTTAGAACTAATGGCATGATTTCTTTTTGTTTTTTTGATACAAGTGCGATTAATTCCAAACGAATGTCAAATTAAAAACTATATATATATATATAATTATTTTTAAAGGAAATTTTCGCACGTCAAAAAATAAATTCGACCACACGTTATGTCAGTCACGCTTGCACACTGCCTCCAAAACCGTCACAAAATCATTTCTGACCCCCATGTCTGACATATTTCGCATCCGTGTCCTGTTCACTTTTCATAATCATCAACGAAATAAAAAAAATAACATTATAATATTTAAATATATAAAACTAAATACGTGTTTTAATGGCTACAAGTATATAGTCTACGCTACAGTACAGAGAAATTTCATGTGGGAGCATCGTTTAACCGTTTTTTTGCGTTCATTTTATTTTATACAATTTGCTCTTTTATTGTATATGACAGCGTAAACAGCTCAATAACCCTTTTATTTAAAGGTTTAATGTAGGCCATAGTCCATTACGGTTGCAAAAAGAATCAACAATGTCAAAAATGTGAAGTCAGTCAAATGTCCCGGTGTGTCTATGTTGTTTAAACGAGTGTACTCACCAATATGCTTGTTGTGCTTCGTGTTTTAAAGACTCAATATTGTTTCTTATTCAAATATGGTGATTTTTCTAATAATTCAACAGCCCGTCGTCAATTATTCCGCTTATACTACGGTTACCACACCTCAAGACATTGATCCGATGATATATTTAAAGTGATTCGTCCGGTTTTTGTACTTAAATCGCTATTGTGAGTAGGACTATTTCTTCCGCGTCTCATCCAACGGCTCTTTTGCTAGTTCCGAAACGTCATTTTAAAGCTAGTTGTGGAGGCCGTTACACCTTGGGTGTGCATTATTTTTCAAAAAATTCAACGGCCCGTCGTCAATTATTCCTTACTTAATTGTCATGCAAATATTGTAAATAATAATAAAAAATAATAAGCCTAATAATTGGCTTCTTTTTCTCTATGCAAAAATAAAAAAGGACACCTTATTATAAAGTGTAACTTATTTTTTTTAGGGGGATTTCTTGACAATTTTCATGGATCACTAATTTGAATTTATGATCATGCAGCAGGACCACAGATATCTCAACCACAATATAATTTACTCAAACAAGACGTTCCTGATGTTTCTCCCCCGAAACAACATTTTTTCAACCAATCATGGCCTTAATCCAAATCCCAGTGCTCAAATGTACAGAGCAATCAATGGATGACAGAAACGTTGATTCAGGAAAAATCTTCCAGCTTCAAAAGAATGCTGATCTAAGAACATGTTCTGAACATGTTAACATCATGTTAAAGCAACATCTCTCAGCAGCAAGTCATTTTTTTCTAATTATATTTTTGCCTCCATGCAGATAATATATAGATAATATAATAGTGCACAATAAAGTCTTTTAATGTGAAGTATGAGACTGTACTCTCATGATTTCACACTTAGTGTCACTCAATCCTTTAATGATAGCATATGAGTCAAGGGCCATTTTAAACACTCTTAACCACTAATTATGTTAGAGGTGAACAGATCCACAATAGCACCACTGCTGTGGTCATTTGAAGCCTGTGTATTTATCTTTGATAAGACAGTGACGTAGACAATTCCCAGAAACCACATCAAACCCAGAGCCTAATGATTGCCACCTGCTTGGGTCCTTCGCTATAAAGAATGACACTGATGAGAGAGGCTGCTCTTTTTACTTTGAATTCTATCCTGTAAAGAAACAAGTCTAGAAATTCTACATTAGATTGACAAATCTCTAATTTATTCAAGCCTGTGTGAATCGCAAAGGGATTTTGTGTAGCACATTTCTAGATTCCATTTTGATTCAGATTTACAAGCCCTCAATTAGTTTGATTCATTCAATTTATTTGCATATGGTTATAATATGCATTTTAAAAGAATATGCATAATATGCATATGAAAGAAACTCTCTCAGATATTGCAGTAAATTATGGAGGAACTACAGTAACTTGGTGCATTTTGTGAATGTTGCAACAAAAATAAATTATGCAACACAAATAAAAATGTAAAAATTAACAACAATTCTATTATTATTAATATAAATTATCATATTATTACTATATGGCAGTGTGTATAGATATACAGGTGCTGGTCATATAATTAGAATATCATCAAAAAGTTGATTTATTTCACTAATTCCATTCAAAAAGTGAAACTTGTATATTATGTTCACTCATTACACACAGACTGACATATTTCAAATGTTTATTTCTTTTAATTTTGATGATTATAACTGACAACTAAGGAAAATCCCAAATTCAGTATTTCAGAAAATTTGAATATTGTGAAAAGGTTCAATATTTAAGACACCTGGTGCCATACTCTAATCAGCTAATTAACTCAAAACACCTGCAAAGGCCTTTAAATGGTCTCTCAGTCTAGTTCTGTAGGCTACACAATCATGGGGAAGACTGCTGATTAGACAGTTGTCCAAAAGACGACCATTGACACCTTGCACAAGGAGGGCAAGACACAAAAGTTCATTGCAAAAGAGGCTGGCTGTTCACAGAGCTCTGTGTCCAAGCACATTAATAGAGAGAATGGAAGGAAAAGATGTGGTAGAAAAAAGTGTACACGCAATAGGGATAACCGCACCCTGGAGAGGATTGTGAAACAAAACTCATTCAAAAATGTGGGGGAGATTCACAAAGAGTGGACTGGAGCTGGAGTCAGTGCTTCAAGAACCACTACGCACAGACGCAAGCAAGACATGAGTTTCAGCTGTCGCATTCCTTGTGTCAAGCCACTCTTGAACAACAGACAGTGTTAAAAACAACCCAAGTTGGGTTGAAAATGGACAAACCCAGCAATTGGGTTGTTTTAAGCAAACATTTAACCCAACTGCTGGGTTAAAACAACCCAATTGCTGAGTTTGTCCCTTTTCCACCCAAATTGGGTTGTTTTTAACCCAGCATTTTTTAGAGTGTACATATTTCTGTCCATTATGTTTTATATTCTTTTTATATCCTCTATAAATTGGTTATGTTTAGGTTTGGTGTTGGGTCAACGGATCTAAAATGTATCTATAAAATGGTAAAAGGGCAATTATACAAATATCTTTAGGATATAAAAGATTTGTAAATATTTTACATTTCTTTAAAGGTGCACTGTGTAGTATTTAGGAGGATCTATTGACAGAAATGCTATAATATGCATAACTATGTTTTCAGTGGTGTATAAAAGACCTTACATAATGAACCGTTATGCAAAAAAAAAAAAAACTGCAGCTTTTTCTAAGCGGTTTGGCTGTTCATCCACACGCAAACGCAGTATCCGGTCACTGAACCCAAACTTTTTTGAAAACTCCTGCCAGGGTGAACATTTTTAGAAACTCCGGTTGTCGTGTGGACAGTGGAACCGGAGATTTCGGCATGTTGCGTCAGAACTGGAACCGGCAATAACCTTTTTTCCAGGCCTTCTGATACCCCTTTTCCACTGAAGCAGTGCTGGTGCTCCGAACCAGGAAAAGTGGTTCTTAAGTAGCACCAAAACATTGCCGGTCTAGAAGTAAGAACTGCTTGCGTCAGGGGCTGGGGTTACCGTGACCAACAAGACAAACACAAACTTGTGACCGCCATTTTTGAAATGGCAACTAAACAAGCTAATAGCTGCTCGATTGTAATCTCTGTCTATACAAATCACGGTGAGCTGCATGAATGCGTTGGATTCGCTGTGTTTTGATGCCGATGTAGGATCGCAAAGCCATGTGCATCAATAGTAACGCAACATTCGCCATTGTTGATGGAAGGCTTGTTCGAGATGCATCGGCGCTGTGGAGACCGATCGCCGTATGACAACGAGTACAGCGAGAGGATACGACTCCTTATGCTTTTGAATCACTCATGCGGTGTTTTGATATCATACACTGATCGGTCTGCGCAGCGTCGTCTGGTGTGTTTGTGTTTCTTGCTGCCTCGCTAGCGTTGCTGAGAAAGATGAGACGTATACGTGACTTAAGACCTGGCTCTGTGGTGGCTCTCTAGCCCGTGGAAAGGCAAACCGGTTCTTAGAAGGCTCGTAAGTCGAACCAACTCCGAACTGGCACTAGCACTGGCTCTGAACTAGCACCCGGTTCATTCTGGTGGAAAAGGGGTATGATTGGCCAACATGGCTTTACGGTTAGGGTTATATTGCCACCTGTAGGTTTGGCATGCTCTTGACAGCACTTCATATGGTATTTTGTGTTTTCATGTGGACCCGATTTTTTTTTTTTTTTTAAATGGAGGGAAAAACTGTTTATAAAAACACCTGTGTACAGTGGACTTAGTCCCCTTACAGTGAAGTCGCCATTTTGCGCCGCCATGTTTCTACAGTTGCCCTAAACAGACAAACTGCTCTACAGAGTGCTAGCTACTCTCTGCTGTCTCAGACAATGACATATTTGTCCTGTGTAGGCCACCGTAGCTTCTCTATGTGCTTCGAAAGGGAGCGGTGGGCGGAAGGGAAGCTATTCACATTTAACTGTAAATATGTTTACAGTACATTTAAAAGTTGACAATACGTCCATATTGTATGATTCAGCATCTTTTAAATGTACAAAAATGTACTTTTTGCACTTGTTGTATATGTTACGTATAGTGAGACCAGACTGCTTGATCAGGAGAAGCCTGCTAACACCTGCCTTCAAAGCCCTGATTCAATATAGCACAGTGAAACTTTGCTCAACATCCTTCTAAAGAATATGACCGCTTCAAAGACAGGTTCATATCAGAGAGAAAAAAAGAAATGGTCTTTAAACAAAGCCAAGTATAAAAACCACAGCGTCGAAGTCGCTAAAAAAGTATTAAAGCATAAAATATCAATATCTCACAATGAACCTACAAGATATGAAAATCTGATACTGAATATTAAACATCCTTTCGGAGCAATGTGAAGTGACTAATCTGAATGGGCAGGAAGGAAATTGGTTTATATTCAAATATGCTTGAGTGAAAGGAGATTAGAATACAATACATATTCAAATGCTAATGTGGCACATTTGTCTGTGAGGCAGTGGTCTATACTATTTGACTCTCCCCTCAACATAACAAGTGCTAACTCAGGCAGGAGATTAGCAAGTGGAGTGTTTGTGAGAGCTCTGTATGTGTGCGTGTGAGCTGTTCTCATTTTTAATGTGTCACAGACGCCCGCTTCAAGCGAGGGCCACGAATACAATTACACAGCGTTTGCATTCGCTGTATTATCAATGCTCAGCCAGAGAGAATGCTGGGTAATGGGACTAATTAAACCATAGTGGAGGTGTTTTGCAGCACTGGAATAAAGGTTTGTGATTGTGAATGCTTTTTATTAGAACTGTACATTTATATGCAGATGCACAAAACAAAACTTTTTAAATCAGAAGACGTATTACTCTGGTGCTTGAAAGCCTGCTGTTCTTTATGCTCTTATTTGAATGACCTCACAGGCCCTGCGGATAATGTGCCAAAAGGTTGTGCTACTGTACAAAAAAAGCCATTGTGTTACTAAAATAGCTCAGTGTGGATTTTTTGGGGCTTAGGTTGAGCAAAACAGCTCGAAGACTGACTAAAAAGGTGAAGTAAAGAGGGAGAAAGGAAGCATTTTTTACATTATGTATACTGCGATACCAATACATGACAAGAAAATTCAGTTATGTCAACAAATATGGTCGGTTAAAGGTTAAAGTTTGTAAGAATTTTCAAATATTTACTGATATGTGTGAATTATATAGCTTGTAACTAAACGAGACATTCCCCGACTTCCTATGTGGTCTATGAAAGCCTCTAGTCTAGACTTATTTTTGTGAAATCAAAGGACGACGCCAATCAAAAGGACGTGACGGTTACGCGCGTTCCCGAGAGCCTTTCGTCCGTTCAATGAATACACTGTAAAGATAATGCAGAAAAAGCTTTTCTGTACTGTAATGGCAATGTGTCATGCAAAGAAAAGGGTCTTAAATATACTTTATAATCAAACTATCATAACCGTGTAATTCTAATTACCTCATCTGTCGAAATGATGCCGTGAATCGCAGAGCTGGTGCAGACATATACCCATCGCAAGGCTGCTTTCATTTTTGTTGTTTATTTTGTTGTTGAGAGGAAAGTGCGCTACAAATCTTTACATATTAACATCTAAATATCGCTGCAAAGATATTTAAAACTTCCTTTTACCTCTAAATGAAGAACAAAACAAAAAACTTCACCGTGACAATATCGGGGCCTGAATCACGTTCAGTCTGTGTGCACACGAGCACGAGCAATAACGGCAATAAGTTGCTGGCTGCAGTTCACTTAATGGCCACCAGGATCGCCATATCGCTAATAACAATGGTTTTCGACATTTGGGGCCCGTTCTTCGTACCTCGCTAACTCAGTTAGCTGGATTTGATTGTTGACGATTTGGCATGATCTTGGATTGTTTGGTTCTTCGACGCTCATCCTGGACTTGCTGTCATAGCAACAGGTCCGTTAGCTTAAACCTGCTCGCGAGCAGGCTTATTTCATGTAAACAGGATTAGATTGCATCTTGAGGTGATACTTAAAATCTGTCCCAGCCACTGCTACTTTATTACAAGAGTTCATTACTGAACCAGGGGCAATAATAATCATTTGAAATAATAATAATATACAAATTTTAAATTGTATATGTATATGAGAATGTATATAATATTATAATGTTGTGTATAATACTATAGACACAGCCACTTGATTGAGCGATTTATTTGTGATGGAATAATTACTTTATAATTTTATTGGAGGTTTGCACACATGTTGTACAGTTAATCTGAGCCGTGCATTAATTTAAGTGATGACGGATATTATGGGATGCTTGATGCAGCGCAGGAGATGCAGAGAAGTTACAAATCTGCTTCGAATTGAATTAAAAATTGAATTACAACATTGAAATAAAAATGTAAAGGGTGTACAAATACTGTATAAAATCGTGAATATAAATAATTGGTAATCATGTAAAAAAAAAAAAAAAACATTTATCATTGATCTATTATAACTTTTATGTTGGTTTGGTCGTTTAGCCGTTTCCTTATAAAGGTCCAGATATTCGTGTTTTTTTTTGTGTGTAATTTGCCAAGTTTTTTGCCAGGTGGCTTTTTTAATTACATGATGTCATTACGTTGCTGTCTTGACGCCAGCCAATCGCTGCATTGCTGATCATGGTTTCGAGTATCGATGCATCTGCCCTCTTCAGGGAAAACAAGAACGCGCAGTGATCTTAGATCATTTAATCCAGATATTTAAATCCAATCCGCAAATTCGTTGGAAGAACCAAATTAGCCAGAGATCAGTTATCAGGATTAAAAGATCTGGGATCTGTCAAATCATCTCAGATGTATTAAGCGAGGTACGAAGAACGGGCCCATAGTCCATTTAACCCAAAAACACAACTTTGCCATCTATCTTCTATTAATTTTTGCTAAAAGACATCTTGGTTTTTAATTAATGTTGATGACTCACCATTACCCATATTGAATTACACATATAAAAAATAGGTAAAACATCAATTTGAAAAAATAATTTAAATAGTTTTATTATATTTTACTGTTATTAATTTGGGTATAAATTGTTATAATGTGCATTTTGCTTAAATGAAAGAAATACTCTCTCAGGTATTGCTGACAATTATAGAGAATTTGGTATATTATGCAAATATTTAACACATTTAAAATAAATGCATTTTAAAATAAAATTTAATTGTTATCCGATTACTAATAAATATGATATAATGAATAAATAATAATTATAATGCATCATTATAATTAATATACTATATTAATCATGAATGTAAATATAAACATACAGTATGTAATAAATGAAACTTGAAACAAATAAGATATAGTTTTCCTTCTTATTTATTTTATTTTACTGGAAAAATGGGAAGGGCTGTCATGCGGTTAAGAAGCAAGCACATATATTAAAGTTAAAATAAAGTTATATATTAATAATGGTAAAAATATATTAGATGAAACATGATATTTATAATTATATAATTATTTGACCACCAAAATTGGACAGGATGATGATATGCATTTTGGTTAAGAAGGCTACACAATTAATACAACTTTAGTGGAATGAAATGGCCTTAAATTCGTCTTATTTAAATTTGGGAAAATAGGGCAACAATGTGACAAAACCCATCCAGTCAGGTAGGAAATTACATTTCATGCCACTTTCCCAAAACAGACCTAAAACACATACACATGGGAAAAATTCCCCAGTCAAAAGTAGCACTCAGCTGAATGTCGCTTGCTTTGTGAGCTCTCCATGGTTCTGAAATCTGACTGCAGTCTGGAACTATACCGGCTTAGTAAATGAAACGCGAGTGCACCATGTGGATTTCAGGCTCAAATCAAACTTTTTCCTGTTTTTTTCCCTTCTTTTTTCTTTCTGACAGGCAACTTGGAGTAAGACGGCAACCAGATGGGAACGTCATATTAATTTTAAGTTTAGGGCTGAAATTTTCACCAAGTTCAGATATTTTTCATCATAACTCTTTCAGCAGTAGTGCCACATTGTATTTGAACAGTACAGTTGCAAAAGTCATTTAAAACCTAAATTAATAATTAAAACAGATAAGTGCGGTAATTTAGATAACCCAGCTAATGAAGTTGAAGATAAGAGTTTTCCCATTTCCCTACTGCTTGCTATCACCACAGATAAGTAGCAAATGGGATAGAAACAGTTCGAATAATTTGCTCTTATTGTTATCCGTTACTGGATGTCCTTTCAATTATATTAGTTTCCATGCAACTATTCACAGGATGACCTTACAATTATTTGTAATGTGCTATGTTTGTGTTTATCCTTCGAAAACAAACTCGGAAAAGAAAGTGCACTTCAGTGTTTATAGGAACAAACAAATACTGTTTATTTTCTCATCAGTTACCAAACTCATTTCGCACTGGTCATGATTGTGCAACCTCCTCTATATGCAAATGAGCCATTGATACACTTTAAAATCACTCTCTTTTCCAGAAAATCTCAGCTTAGTTAGATATAATAGGGCTTAGTAAGAAATAGGGATATCCAATATCTCAATATTAGTGTATTACCTCTGAAAAGTTTTTTTTGAGTGATATCACAATTAATCTTTGAATCAGTTTTAAATTGATACAATGAAAAGGACAGTTTTGAATCAAAATCATAACCTATCGAAATTATTGAGTGAGGATTCAAATGAATCATTGAATCAGAGTTTTGATTCACTGAAACAAAAAGTTTGAACTGATTTACAAAAATGAATCAAACTTGCTACACTATATTGCCAAAAGTATTGGGATACCACTCCAAACATTGAATTCAGGTGTTCCAAACACTTCCATGGCCACAGGTGTATAAAATCAAGCACCTAGGCATGCAGATGCTTCTACAAACATTCGTGAAAGAATGGGTCGCTCTCAGGAGCTCAGTGAATTCAAGCGTGCTACCGTGATACGTTGCCATCTGTCCATTCGTGAAATTTCCTCACTACTAAATATTCCACGGTCAACTTTTAGTGGTATTATAACAAAGTGGAATTGGGAACAACAGTAATTCAGCCACCAAGTGGTAGGCCACGTAAAATCCCAGAGCGGGGTCAGCGCATGCTGAGGTGCACAGTGCACAGAAGTCGGGAACTTTCTGCAGAGTCAATAGCTACAGACGTCCAAACTTTGTGTGGCCTTCAGATTAGCTCAAGGACCGTGCGTAGAGAGCTTCATGGAATGGGTTTCCATGGCCGAACAGCTGCATCCAAGTCTTACATCACCAAGTGCAATGCAAAGCGTTGGATGTAGTGGTGTAAAGCACGCCGGCACTGGACTTTAGAGCAGTGGAGACGTGTTCTCTGGAGTGACGAATCACTCTTCTCTGTCTGGCAATCTGATGGACGAGTCTGGGTTTGGCGGTTGCCAGGAGAACGGTACTTGCCTGACTGCATTGTGCCAAGTGTAAAGTTTGGTGGAGGGGGGATTATAGTTCCAGTGGGATGGCCCCTTCCTGGTCCAACATGACTGAGCACCAGTGCACAAAGCAAGGTCCATAAAGGCATGGATGAGCAAGTTTGGTGTGGAGGAACTTGAGTCCTAACCTTAACCTGATAGAACAACTTTGGGATGAATTAGAGTGGAGACTGTGAGCAAGGCCTTCTCGTCCAATATCAATGCCTAACCTCACAAATGCGCTTCTAGAAGAATGGTCAAAAAATCCCATGAACACACTCCTAAACCTCATGGAAAGCCTTCCCAGAAGAGTTGAAGCTGTTGAAGCTGCAAAGGATAGGCCAACTCCTTATTAAACCCAAGGCTTAAGAATGGGGTGTCATTAAAGTTCATGTGCATGTAAAGGCAGGCGTCCCAAAACTTTTTGCAATACAGGGAGTGCAGAATTATTAGGCAAGTTGTATTTTTGAGGATTAATTTTACAATATTAATAATTAAACAACAACCATGTTGTCAATGAACACAAAAAACTCATTAATATCAAAGCTGAATATTTTTGGAAGTGGTTTTTAGTTTTAGCTATTTTAGGGGGATATCTGTGTGTGCAGGTGACTATTACTGTGCATAATTATTAGGCAACTTAACAAAAAACAAATTTATACCCATTTCAATTATTTATTTTTACCAGTGAAACCAATATAACATCTCAACATTCACAAATATACATTTCTGACATTCAAAAACCAAACAAAAACAAATCAGTGACCAATATAGCCACCTTTCTTTGCAAGGACACTCAAAAGCCTGCCATCCATGGATTCTGTCAGTGTTTTGATCTGTTCACCATCAACATTGCGTGCAGCAGCAACCACAGCCTCCCAGACACTGTTCAGAGAGGTGTACTGTTTTCCCTCCTTGTAAATCGCACATTTGATGATGGACCACAGGTTCTCAATGGGGTTCAGATCAGGTGAACAAGGAGGCCATATCATTAGATTTTCTTCTTTTATACCCTTTCTTGCCAGCCACGCTGTGGAGTACTTGGACGCGTGTGATGGAGCATTGTCCTGCATGAAAATCATGTTTTTCTTGAAGGATGCAGACTTCTTCCTGTACCACTGCTTAAAGAAGGTGTCTTCCAGAAACTGGCAGTAGGACTGGGAGTTGAGCTTGACTCCATCCTCAACCCGAAAAGGCCCCACAAGCTCATCTTTGATGATACCAGCCCAAACCAGTACTCCACCTCCACCTTGCTGGCGTCTGAGTCGGACTGGAGCTCTCTGCCCTTTACCAATCCAGCCACGGGCCCATCCATCTGGCCCATCAAGACTCACTCTCATTTCATCAGTCCATAAAACCTTAGAAAAATCAGTCTTGAGATATTTCTTGGCCCAGTCTTGACGTTTCAGCTTGTGTGTCTTGTTCAGTGGTGGTCGACTTTCTGCCTTTCTTACCTTGGCCATGTCTCTGAGTATTGCACACCTTGTGCTTTTGGGCACTCCAGTGATGTTGCAGCTCTGAAATATGGCCAAACTGGTGGCAAGTGGCATCTTGGCAGCTGCACGCTTGACTTTTCTCAGTTCACGGGCAGTTATTTTGCGCCTTGGTTTTTCCACACGCTTCTTGCGACCCTGTTGACTATTTTGAATGAAACGCTTGATTGTTCGATGATCACGCTTCAGAAGCTTGGCTATTTTAAGACTGCTGCATCCCTCTGCAATATATCTCACTATTTTTGACTTTTCTGAGCCTGTCAAGTCCTTCTTTTGACCCATTTTGCCAAAGGAAAGGAAGTTGCCTAATAATTATGCACACCTGATATAGGGTGTTGATGTCATTAGACCACACCCCTTCTCATTACAGAGATGCACATCACCTAATATGCTTAATTGGTAGTAGGCTTTCCAGCCTATACAGCTTGGAGTAAGACAACATGCATAACGAGGATGATGTGGTCAAAATACTCATTTGCCTAATAATTCTGCACTCCCTGTATAGTGTATCTCTTAAGGCATTTTTTGCTGCTGAAGATGCAATTAAAACTATAATTAAAAAAAAAACACTTTAATACTTTGTATTCAGACTTTTATGTGACATGTGAATTACATTTTCATAAATTATAGTTAAGTATGCATATTCTGAAGTGGGGGTGATCTACAAGAAAACTTAATTTGATATCAAGCAAAAATACCATTAAATACACCATTAATATTTAATATATCATGCAGACCTAGCAAGAAATACCCTTATTTTCAAGTAAATGAAACGATATGAGCAATACTGGCTTGTTTGTGTCTCTTTCTCTCGTTGCAATTAAAGTTTAATTTGGACTTTTTTCAAACCAATTGAAACAGCATTAGGAAAACAAGTGCAATCTGTTAATTTTAAGTTTCTAAAGCAGATATTTCAGCTTTAATGTGGTATCCAATGCAGTTGTATTAACAATGCTTGGCTTGCTTGGATTGACAATATCTTCCATTGTTCTTTTTTGGCTCTTTTTTTTTTTTTGCTGGACAGTACAAGGCTGATTGGAATGAAATTGGACTGCTAAGACAGAGATGTCGAGGAGTTTAAGAGAGAGTGAGTGAATAAGAGACAGAGGGGGAGGAAAATGAATGGCGAATGAAAGAGAATCAAATTAGAATGCAGAGAGTAAAGGTAGACGGACTGCTGAAAACTGATGGCGGTAACAGAATGAATCTAATTTGAAGCTCACCAAATGAGAAAAGCTGGGAGAAAGTGGTCTAACAAACAGCTCTTTGGCGCTAGCCTTTAACAGAGTATTTTCATTAGAACAGGCTCTCCATCGACTCCCTGGGTCTTTTGCATTACGTTCACACCTGTGAAAAAAAGCCACACGCATTTATATGCACATCCTCATGCAGACACATGCATATGGGGAAACTCATGCAAACACACATTTGCCGGCTACTATTCTTGTCCTTTTGAGCTGCACTGTTATCTCCCCATCCTTTGTTTGACTGAATCTGTCTAGATCAGCAAGTCAGTGGTATTTTTAGTCACTCACAACAGGAAATTATGCCACTGCCTCTATCGTTCCTGTTTGACAAAAGGAAAGGGGTCATTAAAGCGAGAAGTGAATATGCCACCGTGTCATATGCTTGATAAATCATGCCATTGCGAAATTTCTTGATAAAACATGTTGGACAGAGGCTAAATGTCAAAGCAAATGTATCCAGTTCTAAAAATATATCAAATATGTGTGTAAAAATCCATGTGAATGATTTGACTAGAGATTAGTAATGAATTATTAAATGTTTTATATTATATAAAAAAAAAATAAAAAATAAAAATATATATATATATATATAGCAGTATTAGTCTCAATTCTTTTTACTTAGAGGACAAGAAAAAGGTGGCACATCTTACCCCAGACCCCATTTCGTTAGAGGTCCTGCAGATTTTGTAAAAAAGCAGCATCAGATGCATTGGAAGACAGCAATGTATTTATAATCCTCCTATGAAACCATCTAAGTGGTTCAAGGTTAAGAAATGACAGACGTGAAGTTGTTTTGTGATGTGTTCACATCTTTGAGTCTCTTGAGACACACACACGTGAAAACAGGGAGGTTGGAGAGCTTTAGTTCTCTGAGGAAGCTCTCGTGTTTTATAGTCTCCTGTCATCTGAGGAATCATTTTTATGGAAATCAGGTTTGCACAATGCACTTTTAATTTGTCAAACAAGCATCATCATGTGCAAAACCTTCCTTGTCCCCAAACTACTGCTAACAAACTGTATCATGGGCATTGGACTCCCTCCACAGAGCATGTTGGTCAGAATGTCTAATTGCAGATAATGTGACAAATCCACCCGAGGCAAGTCTCCATCTGTGCAACTTCCTAAATACTGTGAGCATTGGAAGCCTGGCCCACTTCATGCAAGAGACTGAAATTTCTATTATCACATCAAAAGGAAAGAGCAGGATGATGGATAAATAAGTGGTGGTATATATATATATGAGATTTTATGTATTTTTTTTATATAACATACAATCATTTATATATATACAGAGACAGAGCAGGATGTTGGACCAATTAAATTTCATGGTGGGTGTAGCTAGGCTTTGCAAAACTCCAAACAATTTTTTTTGGTTTTGTTTTAAAGGTGAAGTCGTTTCTGCGACATTAGTGGCAACTAGCAGAATTACAGAAATAAAGCATATTTTCAAACAACCTTGGAAATGCCCATATCACGCCTCCCCAACATCACAATCACAGTTCTTACGGGTGCTTGTGAAGGCATGTCTCAACAGGTAAATATACTTTAGCGTCTTCCTTTTTAATAAACCTATCCTACGTATCTGCAAACCACTCTTTTTTTAGTAAACATTATAAACTGGTACATTTGTCTATCTGAGCGGGTGCATGATGATGCTGTATGGTATCAAAGCTTCCATTGTAGCATGTTACATCGTAAAGCTTTGATGTGTTCATGACTTTTGTCAATTTTGGCTTACACTTCTGTACCCAAAGCTTAATATATTTGCAAAACGTCAGCAATGGACCAGTTCTATCTAAACACCCTCTGGCTCATAGCCACGCCCCAAACTCTGCTACAGTAGCCACGCCCCAAACTCTACAGTAGCCACGTCCCAAACTCTGCTACAGTAGCCATGCCCAAAACTCTACAGTAGCCACGCCCCAAACTCTACAGTAGCCATGCCCCAAACTTTGCTACAGTAGCCATGCCCCAAACTCTACAGTAGCCTTGCCCCAAACTCTACAGTAGCCATGCCCCAAACTTTGCTACAATAGCCACACCCCAAATTTTGCTACAGTAGCCACGTCCCAAACTTTGCTACAGTAGCCACGCCCCAAACTCTACAGTAGCCATGCCCCAAACTTTGCTACAGTAGCCACGCCCCAAACTCTACAGTAGCCACGCCCCAAACTCTACAGTAGCCACGCCCCAAACTTTGTTACAGTAGCCATGCCCCAAACTCTACAGTAGCCATGCCGCAAACTTAGCTACAGTAGCCATGCCCCAAACTCTACAGTAGCCATGCCGCAAACTCTGCTACCGTAGCCATGCCCCAAACTCTACAGTAGCCACGCCCCCAAAACTTTGCCACAGTAGCAATGCCCCAAACTCTGATACAGTAGCCATGCCCCAAACTCTGCTACAGTAGCCACGCCCCAAACTCTACAGTAGCCATGCCCCAAACTTTGCTACAGTAGCCATGCCCCAAACTTTGCTACAGTAGCCATGCCCCAAACTCTACAGTAGCCATGCCCCAAACTCTACAGTAGCCATGCCCCAAACTCTACAGTAGCCATGCCCCAAACTCTATAGTAGCCATGCCCCAAACTCTACAGTAGTCATGCCCCAAACTCAACAGTAGCCTTGCCCCAAACTCTATAGTAGCCATGCCCCAAACTCTACAGTAGTCATGCCCCAAACTCAACAGTAGCCTTGCCCCAAACTCTACAGTAGCCACGCCCCAAATTTTGCTACAGTAGCCATGCCCCAAACTCTACAGTAGCCACACCCCAAACTTTGTTACAGTAGCCACACTCCAATTTCTACAGTACCCTTGCCCAAATTCTGCTACAATAGCCATGCCCCAAACTCTACAGTAGCTGCACCCCAAACTTTGCTACAGTAGCCACGCCCCAAACTCTACAGTAGCCTTGCCCAAAATTCTGCTACAGTAGCCTTGCCCCAAACTCTACAGTAGTCATGCCCCAAACTCAACAGTAGCCACGCCCCAAACTCTACAGTAGCCTTGCCCCAAACTCTACAGTAGCCTTGCCCCAAACTCTGCTACAGTAGCCACACCCCAAACTCTACAGTAGCCTTGCCCAAAAATCTGCTATAGTAGCCTTGCCCCAAACTCTACAGTAGCCACACTCCAAACTTTGCTAAAGTAGCCATGCCCCAAACTCTGCTACAGTAGCCACACACCAAACTCTACAGTAGCCATGTCCCAAACTCTGCTACAGCAGCCACACCCCAAACTCTACAGTAGCCACGCCCCAAATTTTGCTACAGTAGCCATGCCCCAAACTCTACAGTAGCCACGCCCCAAACTCTAGAGTAGCCATGCCGCAAACTTTGCTACAGTAGCCATGCCCCAACTCTACAGTAGCCATGCCGCAAACTCTGCTACCGTAGCCATGCCCCAAACTCTACAGTAGCCACGCCCCCAAACTTTGCCACAGTAGCAATGCCCCAAACTCTGATACAGTAGCCATGCCCCAAACTCTGATACAGTAGCCATGCCCCAAACTCGCTATAGGTTGAGCTGGAAAGAAATTGACAGATCTGAGTGGACCGCTCTCAATGTTTTGATGGGCTCATTTGGAGTTGCTTAAATTTGACATTGCCAGTAAAATAATCTTGTGTTTAATGTTTAAAATGTTTTTAAAGGTTTTTAAAGGTCCCATGGCATGAAAATGTCCTTTTATGAGTTTTTTTTAACATTAATATGAGTTCACCTAGCCTGTATATGGTCCCCAAGTGGCTAGAAATTTTGATGGGTGTAAACCGAGTTCTGGCTGTCTTTCTCTGCCTTTGAGAAAATGACAGCTCAGACGAGCTTATCTTGAATTTTCGTGTTATGACGTCATACCAGTAAAGGTTGCCTCCCCTTCCTCTGCTTTGCCCGCCCAGAGCATTCAGAGAAAATGTATTCATTTTATGTCAGCACAGGCTTTACAAACAGACTTTACGATATGGATTCGACAGCACCGCGACAAACAGTGAGTAACACTGTTCATTAATGCCTGATCTGTGATCAGTGATTTCTGATGTGTAGCTAATCATTCAAGTTCACTCAGACTTTCTTTCTAGATCGTTTAATGATCGCCGTCTTGATGCCCTAAGCGTAATGCATCAGTGAATCAAGCCAGTGACTAAAACGATCATTTCTGTTAGTAGAATGAAACAAATTCGTTTTTTAAGTGTTTAAACTACAGAGAGCGATCAAAGAACACTCTTTATAACGTTCGGATCTGTCAATCACGCATTGTGAGTGTATCTGCACACTTGCCCAAACTGCCATTATAATGAATGACACTATAATGCTGCACAAAGCTCTTACTGTATTCATGTCGATGTCATGTTTGCTGTTGTGGTGAAAGCATTTTGTGAGAGAACGCGTTGCAATGACGAGATCACTGCATTCATGCGATCAACAGACCGCCATTGTACTCAATGCTCATCACTGCAGCCTTTCATGTGATAGGAATAGATCACAAAATAATGCTATAATCCACACTTTGACGATTCGTTCATCTCGACGGCTGTAATGGTACATTACAT
This sequence comes from Romanogobio albipinnatus, assembly GCA_023566225.1. Classification (NCBI taxonomy): domain Eukaryota; kingdom Metazoa; phylum Chordata; class Actinopteri; order Cypriniformes; family Gobionidae; genus Romanogobio; species Romanogobio albipinnatus. The sequence goes on along the minus strand of CM042262.1, from coordinate 25,030,107 downwards.
GTGTTACAAAGTTCGTAGAATAAGGTGGAAGAAGACAGAGTCGACGTGACTGGGACTGTTTATTCAAAACTCTCAGATACAAATAAGCTTACGCTAACAGCACAGCGCTCTCAACATCTCAATACAATAAAACTTCCTCCAGCTCTCCGTGGTTTACGAGTGCCTAGTCAGTCTCTCGCTCTCTCATGCATGCAGTACGTGCAGTGCCTCGCTAAACCACGCACCCTCCGCAACATAATCTAACACTCATTTCAAATGCAAAGATGTCAGCCAATCACAACAGGGGCCGTTTTCACTGAAGTCTTACAGCAGACACACCCCTTGAAACAGGGCGTTCAGCCAGAGGGGTAATAACAGTATAGTAACATTCTAAATTATGACATTTTTTGATGTAAAAATTATACTAACAATATAAGTACACCCCAGGAAACATTATAAAATAATAGAAAAATGCCATGCCATGGGACCTTTAATCAATTCAACATTTAAACCGAACTGTTTACAGAAGGTACTGTTGCTTGTCACTTTTCGCAGCTGGTTAGGACATAAGCTAATTTACATAGAAGAGACAGCGTTAATTGTGTCACTTTATTGAGTTGCATCTGGATTTATAAAGCTGTGCATGAGAACAGTCTTCTGAAGGCTCTTTACTTACATGTGCAGTTTGACATTGATGAAACTCGCCCTCTAAGCTACCAATCAAAGCAAATGGTTAACCTTGGCAGGGTCAAAAGTGCTCAGAAAACTTAGTAATTGTAATTTTACACACTGGTAGCCAGAATGAAAGGATGAGAGCAAAAAAAGCAAATCTTATCAAGGTTGATTTCACTATGAAGAGGGTTCCCTTTCAGTCGGTCACGTTCGACGTATGTCGGTTGTACCGATGAATTGGGATCACTTCAGAGAGCTCCTATAAGCTTCGAGATTTAGAGAACGGGGCAATGGGCCATTGGCGTGCGAGATTTGCATCTCACGCTCCGCCCCGCGCCGCGGGTATAAACAGGAAGCGAGAGCAATGCACTGACGTTTTTCACTGAGGAGCCGAACTAGTGACTCGCCATGCAGTGATGGTAAGGAACTGTGGCGACGGGACGTACGTCTCCGTTCCCTCCTCCAGGGAATGAGGGTTACCATACGTAACCAAGACATTCCCTTTCAGTCGGTCACGTTCTACGTACGTCGGTTGTACCAATGAATTGGGATCCCTTTAGAAAACGCCACAGTTACTACCACTTCCAGCGCCCAGCGAGAGCCCCTCAGACCCCCTCAATTCGTCTGTACAACCGACGTACATCTCCGTTCCCTCCTTCAGGGAACGAGGGTTACCATACGTAACCGAGAAGTTATATATATATGTATGCATGGCACTAACAGAGCGAGCACCCATGGGTGGATGACTTCCTCTTTTGCAAACAAACAATAAAGTGTAAAACTAATTACCACCATCCAGTCTGTGGCAAGGTTCCATGGCTTTTTATTTTCATTAATGCTGGAAGAAATAGTTAATGAAGTGTTTGTGCTCCGTAACTCTCTTTCGGCATCTGTCGGAGCTGAGAGAGCCCAGCACCGCAGGACTCATTTTCTGGGAGAGTGGATATTAATTTGCATTAGCCTGTGGGTGAATAGAAACCCAGGCCCTGAAGAAAAAGGAGAAGGAAGGAGGAATGACCATTAATCCTGCGCTGCCCCTGACGTCGCTCCCATTTGGGTGAAAGAACAAGATTCATGACTGTACTTAATGCCCCCATTTAAAAAAAAAAAAGTTTGGCGAGTAATCGTGTGTATTTTCAGAGAACCATATCATACAGCACCCAGTTCATCTTTGACAACAACGTGACATAACAATCAGGCCTCTAATTAAGACAAATTTATGGGTCACACTTTATATTTGGTGTCTTTATCTTGCACTTACATAAAAAAAAAAGAAGTACAATGTACTTATTGTGTTCATGTTGAATTGCAAGACTCTTTTGCTGCTATTGAGACGGGATATGGGTAAGGTTAGAGACAGATTTGGTGGTATGGTTACAGTGCATCCGGAAAGTATTCACAGCGCTTCACTTTTTCCACATTTTGTTATGTTACAGCCTTATTCCAAAATTTATTAAATTCATTATTTTTCCCTCAATTTTACAAACAATACCCCATAATGACAATGTGAAAGGTTTGTTTGAAATCTTTGCAAATGTATTTAAAAAAAATTATAATCACATGTATATAAATATTCACAGCCTTTGCTCAATACTTTGATGAAGCACCTTTGGCACCAATTACAGCCTCAAGTGTTTTTGAGTATGATGCTACAAGCTTGGCAGACCTATTTTGGGCAGTTTCTCCCATTCTTCTTTGCAGGACGTCTCAAGCTCCATCAAGTTGGATGGGCAGCGTCAGTGCACAGCTGTTTTCAGATCTCTCCAGGGATTTTTTATCGGGTTCAAGTCTGGGCTCTGGCTGGGCCACTCAAGGACATTCACACTCCTTTGTTATCTGGGCTGTGTGCTTAGGGTCGTCGTCCTGTTAGAAGATGAACCTTTGCCTCAGTCTGAGGTCCAGAGTGCTCTAGAGCAGGTTTTCATCAAGGATGTCTCTGTACATTGCTGCATTCATCTTTCCTTCGATCCTGACTAGTCTCCCAGTTCCTGCCGCTGAAAAACATCCCCACAGCATGATGCTGCCACCTCCATGCTTCACTATAGGGATGGTATTGGCCAGGCGATGAGAGGTGCATGTTTCTCCAGACATGACGCTTGCCATTCAGGCCAATGAGTTCAATCTTTGTTTCATCAGACAAGAGAATTTTGTTTCTCATGGTCTGAGAGTCCTTCAGGTGCCTTTTGGTAAACTCCAAGCAGGCTGTCATGTGCCGTATGGCCACTCTACCATACAGGCCTGATTGGTGGAGTGCTAGTCATCTATGACCTTTGATACATGTCAAGTGTTCATGCTCTGTTGAGTATGGTTTCACTAATAATAAACATACATTTGCATGAAGCATGCATATTTGTCCATACCCATGTTGATTAGAGTATTAAAAACTTGAAACTTATTAATTTAAGGTATGTCAGATTAAGCTGTGATTAATCGCGAGTTAACTCATGACAATCATGCGATTAATCACCATTAAATGTTTTTATTAATTGACAGCCCTAGTCATGATCAAACGTTAATGATTGGTTATGGTAGATCCAGAGTGGCTCTGGGCAGATCCAATAGTTTTAAACTTCAACAGAGTACCGCCTTCAAGGAAGTTAACGCTTGTCAATGGAGAGTGGCCAGACTCTCTGTTAGGGTTGGGTACCGAAACCCGGTACCGGACTGAATCTGAACGCAGATTTCGGTGCCTCATTTCGGTGCCACTTAAAATCAAACGTGCTTTTGCGCTTTGGCTGGCGCCGAGCCAGAGACAGACACGTTCAGCGATCGTCACATATCACAACAATTCAGTGTTTTTAACCACATAATGTTTATTTTAGGTTTCAGACATTTAAATGCACATAAGTACTAGCAAAAAACACCCACTGATGTCTATGGAAGCGGCAAAAACCATCCTTTCAGACAGTTATAACTTGACTACGTGTTTTATTTATATCAGATACACATTATATAGTAACTATATAGTTTAATTTATTCTTCTCCCAGTTCAGCGGCCACTGACTTTCATGTATTTCGTGAGACATGAATGAATTTACGTGATGTAAATCCGACAGATCCGATTCTCTGAGGCGCAAACATGGCGCCGCCCATCGCGCAGTATAAATCAACTAACACACATTCACTCACACATATTTGAAAATCAGAATATCAGATAGTTCATGACATAGTTAGCAAGTTTGTGAATATTTTGAATAAAAAAGAAAAAACTAAATAAACCCGATACAGCTGAGCTGTCATACAGCGCTATTGTGGCAGCTGTGTGTCATGTGAGAAGCATGACGCGTCGCCATGGAAACCAATAAGACGATGTGTTCTAAAATATTTAGCCAGAGAATATGGTCATATTTCTGCAAAATAAAGCTGAAGCTTGAAGCTGGTTTGTAGCAGACCAAGAATACAGACTACTGCTGTTATTACTGTAACTGTTATTTAGAGTTAAATTAGGCCTGTTGCAGTTGGGTTAGGTGGCTTTAGTTTTACTGTGAATTTGTTAAGTAAATTGTGTTTTGTATTTATTTATATTTATATATTTAAGTATACTTTAAACTTGTAATAAATTGTTCAATTTAAATCAATAAAAACCCACTCTTTAATCTCATCCACCTCATTTTGTGGCTCTTTTTTTTTTTTTTAAGTATCGGTTCAGGCACCGTTTAGGCACCGGTACTGTTTTAAAAGTATCGGTTTGGCACCGCTATCGGAGAAAAAAAAACCAAACGATACCCAACCCTACTCTCTGTACGAATGAAATGTATGAGAGTCTGGTACGACCAGGCTAGTGTCCTGCACCCACTAGTAAATAATTATATCCGGTATCTGAATAATTTTTGGTTTGACTGTATAAAGTCTTTGATACTACAAAAAAGTAAACAAACACAAACAAGTGAGAGACAGAGAGATGGGAAAATGCAAGACAAGGTGCAGTTCAAGAGAGAACCTTTAATTATTTTGCCCGGCCCCAGTATTTAAACCTTTTTTATTTGTGATTGTGATGGCTATACAAAAAATTAGGGTTTCAGGATATGCCTGGATGAGTGTGAAATTTCCCGACCTGAAATTTTGTCCCAGTCCGCTCCTTTTTCTGCCAAAATATTGCTTGCTATAGTGACTGTTTCTACTTGAAGGCAGTGTTGCCACAGTTACTTTGAAAAAGTAATCTGATTACTGATTACTCCTTTAAAAAATAACTTAGTGACTTTACAGATTACTTGATTTTAAAAGTAACTAAGTTAGATTACAAGTTACTTTATTAGTTACATTCAGCAGTTGCCGACAACACCCCTGCCGCCTCAACATAAAAATGACAACCGTTTTTGCCAACACTTGTTTAATTGGAAGTGCATTTTTAACAGTAACATCAACAATGCATCTCCTGACATTTTAAGTTGAAATTAAAAAATATTTCCTGAAAGAAAAAAAAAATCATAAAAAATGTAAAAAAGACAGTCTTTCTTGACTTCACTTAACATAAATACTCTCTAATAACATGTAATGGGATTTATTTGAAACAGAATAAGAATATTTTAATCTTTTTTCTTTTTTACGTTATGAACTACTGTGGACATTTACACTAACTGCACACAAACTGTAGGAGTTTTAAGATTTAAGATTGTAGGATATCACAGGCAAAGACCAGATGAAGGAATCTTGGACAACATATTGCGCAAACACTGAATCTGAAAGGACCTTGATCTCTCTCATACAGTAGGCCTACACTTTTTCAATGTTCACACAAAGCTAGATCTCAGCGAAAAGGCTATTCTGGTGGTGGAAATCAGCTTGGTGGTCATAAACTCTACCTTTATAGCGCAGCAATCAGCGTGAGGCATAAAAGGGTTTTATTACGCCACAGCTGGCAGCTGGTTCTCACTCCCTTCATCAGCCTTACTACAGCCCGCCTGGCCACTCAATAGATGCAATTATGCAAAAATAGCATTCTTTAACTAATCAGCTTTGGCTAAGATATCAAAATATCCAATGGGATGAACGCTTATGCAAACACAGGGTACAAAGTATTCAAGTTGAAGTTTAGAATCAGAATCATTTTAAACACTTTGAAATAAACGCGCTCTGATCTCTTACCTGAGGCAAAAAGAAGCAGGGAGTAGTTTGTGTGAGCTTGCATAAAATGTGACTGTGGTTGGGTAACACGTGTCATTTTGTTTAATATATCTGCCAGTCAAATTTCTCCCCTGAGTAGAAATATCAAATTCAATTCAGTGGTGGCCATAGTAAGGGTCAGCTTCGCTAGGTCCGTTCACTCTACGTCAGCATTTTAAGCCTGTCGGTTGTCATCTGCTGTAATGTCAAGTGGTTTCTTCAGTGCTCGGATGTTTCCTGTAGCAATTTATTGAATGTGTTTCTTTTCTTGCTTGCGCAAAATGAAAGGGTTTCACTCTACCTTTGAGATTGATGTGTAATCATGAATGTTTAAAGGTCCCGTTCTTCGTGTTTTTTTGAAGCTTTGATTGTGTTTACAGTGTGCAATATAACATGTGTTCATGTTTCGCGTGTAAAAAAAACTGTATTTTTAACACAATGTACTTATCTGTACACCGCTGTTTTCCTTCTCCTAAAAACGGGCTGATGAGTTCCTTGTTCTATGAAGTCCCTCCTTCAGAAATACGTAACGAGTTCTGATTGTGCCAGCGGTTCCCGTGTTGTGATTTGACCGCAGCTTAGCGAACGTGTCACGGTCCCTGTGTTGTGATTCGACAGCAGCTTAGCGCACGTGGAAAGGTCACGCCTCTTAACGGGGTGATGTATGCGCTCAATGATCTCTACAGCGTCCCTGGGAAAGCCAAACAAAGGTGATTTGACTCCGGGATGAAAATAACAGCGTCTCGATGACATGGCGACAAACACACTCAAACGCACAATTCCTTTTCTCCATGCGACACGTCCTCTTCTCCACGTGGGACAGCAACAAGACCACGCCCCATTTTTTCGCGTATTCTTGTGGGCGGAGGTTAGTCTGTTCTACTGTTCTACTGACGTCATTTATGAAGGAAGTACCAGGATGTAGTCCAAGCTGGCCGTTCGCTGTAGGCTTTGAAAGGGAACTTCTGTTAAATAAAATATCTCGCTTGGCATTGAACTTTGAGCTTTATAATTTTACAGGTATTATTTATGCTCTAACAGCAACATTACACACTAACTAAAGTTTGAACAGTGGGATCACGAAGAACGGGACCTTTAATAAAGAGCGCTCTTTCTTGCACAATGCAAGCTAACGTCAATGGAACTAACCATCAAATGGTTTATACAATGGCCTATCATTGAGTATTCTGTCACTGTAATGAATGTGCGTGTGACAAATGCATAAAATATTCATATAATTCATATAAAAGTTTTCAGGTCCAACTGAGTCTAATTGAATGCATAACTCATGGGGATACTGACTGTCTGTGTCTGAAGAAATTGCAAAAGGACGGAAATAAAAATGTTAACGTTTGTCACCTTGGAGCAAGTTGAGCCGAAAGCGTAGTAAAAAAAAACAGTTTGAATTAATCAAATCAATTTATTTTTAAGCACTGATGGCATTACGTGAAATTTCATGTTTCAAACTTTACATAAATGACTATTTACGAGCATGGCCTTGCAAAATCATTATGAATATTAATGTAAGGTTGATAATGGCCTTACAGACTTTAAGACTAAGAGAATTCACCCGGCATTCAAAATATCAAATTACCAGTTTTCTGAAATGGAAGAGACCCTGGCATTGAAGGTAAAACTGCAGGATATAGCCTATGATAAGTCTACATCCTTTTGCATTTCCATCTTCCATCCTTCTGTTCTTGTATTGTGTTTATGCAAGAGGAGTGGAGTGCTTGCTTTTTGTGTTATTGTCAAATAAATCTAACTGTCTCTTGGGCTCTCTGCCATGTAGTGTGAATCACTTTAGTTCAGGTGCAGAGGCTTCAGACAATTTAATCTCACACGATCTCATCAGATAGATATATTCCAGTGGGAACGGACACACTCGCACGCATGCGTGTACACACACCGTTTGCGTGTGTATCCTACAAATTACCAGCCACTCAAGGCTTCATGAGAAATTAGATTCAAATAAGATTACACATATCAATGATGTATGACTTTTGGGGGAGTTTTGTTTTTCTTGCAAAAATAAATGAACAGAACATTAAATTAGTCAAATGTACAAGGATTTTAAAGGAGGCCTGTGAAATTGACCAAATGTAATTTCAGTAGACTGTCCACCCACAAAAATACCTAATGCTAAATTTATGTAAACATTGCTTAAACTATAAAAAGCTTCACATAAAACACTCTAATAAATACACAGATTAATATAACAAATAAATAAAAATAAACAAACAATAACATTCATACCTACTACTTTTTCTGTTTTACAGTAAATTTACATAAATTGTCCTATTAAGTCCTAAAAAAAATCAATGTTATGACAACACATGTTATTGTGTTGCTTTAACTCATCAAAATAAGTCAAGCAATTAAAATTTTTTAAATTCAGTTTAATGTAATTTAAGTTGAAATGACTTATCCCTCATTCATGCCGTGGGTAATTTTTGGGGTCATAATTTTTTGGGGAAAAAAAATTGTGCTCATCAGAGCGGTCCAAGACCTTAGGACTTTTGTCGCACTTGAATCACGAACACACACAAATTAAAATTAAAAAAAGTAACAAATCAGTTCCTCACGGATCAATTTGACCCCCTTAGGAAGGAATGGAATGCGAGGAATGCTTCAGTATAAATAGAAAATGCTCAATTTCTTTTACAAAACTTTACCAAAGAAATTATTTTATAATGTCTACATGTTTATCTGAATGCATACTGAAGAGATAAACTCAACAACTAACTTTAGGACCCAGCGGAACAGCTCATTTACTCCATACAGAGCTATAAGGCTAGTGGGAAGAGTCTTGAAATATGTCATACTATTTTTTTCCACAAGAGACACCCAATGTGAGATATTCTGAGCTGAATTAACAGGGTTATGCATTGAGATATTTGGAATTTAAGTTGTATGTTTGAATTTATGTGCTTAAATTCTATTATTTATTGGTAAAATCTCTAACTAAGTTATAGTTACTAGTTACTTCTTACAAATAGTAACTGAGTTAGTAACTGAGTTACATAATTATAAAAGTAACTAATTACCAGGGAAAGTAACTACTGTTACTTTTTTTTTTTTCTTCAAATGTTCAAATATTTCAAATAACTTGGATGCCCCCAATATTAAATATGTTAAATGAATGAATTGGACACTAAAAGGAATAAATTATTATTAAAAAACATTGTACATTAATGCAAACTATTGTAATGTTGCTGTGGGACAATGTGAGAGACACCTATCAAATTCAATACATTATTCAGAAGTTTGTGTGCCCATATAATCTTAGTGAAAGTGGTAAACAGATTTGGCTTACTGTCTGCTATAGAGGGGCACGGAGAGGATATTCTACCCGAGCTCCAATTGCCCCCCTATAACAGGCAAAATTGTACAAAAGGAGGAGCAGGGGAGGAGGAGGGATGCTGCAGGAACTAAAAATGGGAAGAGGTAAGCTGCTGGTTTTATACCTTGGTATTAATTGGAAGAATAGATGGGCGTACTCCTCCCGAAATTACGTTAAATAACTTCACTTGTAAATATTATCAGTAGACCTACTATAGTGTAAATATTGTGTAAATATTATCAGTACTATACTACTCCTTTGGTAGTGGAGCTCACGTTCACCTGGGTTTTTATCCACTGATTTTATGGCGGCATGTGATATGAGGTGCTTCATTATTTGCCACCGACGTGGAGAGACTCTTTCTTTCTGGGCATAAGTTGCACGTTACATAAACGTTCTTACCTTTCATCTCAACGAGGGAAAAGTAGCGCTTATACTTCCAGTTTGCGAAAGCTACCTTTGAAGTCGTTGGACTTGCCATCACTCTGACTCTGACTGTGCATATGCATGTGTCATAGGTGTGTGTGAACTCAACCTATCAAGCTCAACCTTGTCTCCCACCCACCAATCATGATCAGTTATGTGTAACACCCCACCCACCCCCCAACACGCACGCCGCACACACAGGTACACACACTAGAGGAAAAAAAAAGTCGCAGATCTGACTGACAGAGAGCCTCATATAGTAACGCCGCATTTTATTCTCAGTAACACTAACGGTGTTGTAATGGGAGAAACAGTAATTCGTTTGATTACTCGTTACTGAAAAAAAATATTCCGTTAGTAACGCCGTTTATCTATAACGCCGTTATTCCCATCAATGTAAAATCTAGTAATTTAAAAGGTAAATAAAATAAAAAAGAAAAAAAAATCTCCAAAAAATGCCATTAAAAATAGAAAAATTATTAAACAAATTAAATGACTTTCTGGAGAAAAAAAATATATATATATATATATATATTGGGGATTTTGGCCCACTCCTGGCTGTGTGCTTCGGGTCATTGTCATGTTGGAAGACCCAGCCTCGACCCATCTTCAATGCTCTAACTGAGGGAAGGAGGTTGTTCTTCAAAATCTCGCAATACATGGCCCGGTCATCCTCTCCTTAATACAGTGCAGTCGCCCTGTCCCATGTGCAGAAAAACACCCCCAAAGCATGATGGTACCACCCCCATGCTTCACAGTAGGGATGGTGTTCTTGGGATGGTACTCATCATTCTTCTTCCTCCAAACACGTTTAGTGGAATTGTGACCAAAAAGTTCTATTTTGGTCTCATCTGACCACATGACTTTCTCCCATGACTCCTCTGGATCATCCAAATGGTCATTGGCAAACTTAAGACGGCCTTGACATGTGCTGGTTTAAGCAGGGGAACCTTCCGTGCCATGCATGATTTCAAACCATGACGTCTTAGTGTATTACCAACAGTAACCTTGGAAATGGTGGTCCCAGCTCTTTTCAGGTCATTGACCAGCTCCTCCTGTGTAGTTCTGGGCTGATTTCTCACCTTTCTTAGGATCATTGAGACCCCACGAGGTGAGATCTTGCAAGGAGCCCCAGTCTGAGGGAGATTGACAGTCATGTTTAGCTTCTTCCATTTTCTAATGATTGCTCCAACGGTGGACCTTTTTTCACCAAGCTGCTTGGCAATTTCCCCGTAGCCCTTTCCAGCCTTGTGGAGGTGTACAATTTTGTCTCTAGTGTCCTTGGACAGCTCTTTGGTCTTGGCCATGTTAGTAGTTGGATTCTTACTGATTGTATGGGGTGGACAGGTGTCTTTATGCAGCTAACGACCTCAAACAGGTGCATCTAATTTAGGATAATACATGGAGTGGAGGTGGACATTTTAAAGGCAGACTAACAGGTCTTTGAGGGTCGGAATTCTAACCGATAGACAGGTGTTCAAATACTTATTTGCAGCTGTATCATAAAAATAAATAGTTAAAAAATCATATATTGTGATTTCTGGATTTGTTTTTTTAGACTATGTCTCTCTGTCAGAGTCAATAAAGAATGGATCCAAAAGCAGAGGTTGACAGGATAACAACAGTCTTTAATGAGAATATAAACAAGGCAGTCTGTCGTTAAGGCACACAGAACTGGTAAAACAAACTGAGAAGGCAGCTGAGATGATCCTGTCTCGAAGAGGAGAGAGATCGGGACACCAGTAGAGGTGGAGGCAGTTCTTGAGAATAAATCACAGTCAGGAACAGAGGACCGCGAAGGTACTCTTGCAGCAAATGCAGAACTCTATGCAGACTAAACTTAGGCGCAAGGCTGTATCAGACAAACAAGACCAAGTGAGCACTTCCAAAGCAAATCAGACATGAAGAAAGCAGCAGTCGTAACGCATGACATGAAACAATGATCCAACAAGAGGCAGTAAGAACAAACACTAGATAAAGGGTAAGCACTCAAACAAAAGTGGGAACAGGTGTCATCGCAAGGCAGCGAGGCACTGATTGCGATGACTAACAGGTGCAGGTAGACAGAGAGAAGATGAGCCTAACGAGCGAGTGAGAAAGTGTATGTGTGTGTGTGTCTGAAACAATCAGGAAGGAGAGTGAGTGAAGAAAAGGATAGTGAGAAGCAAAGAGAAAGAACCTGACACATGACACTCTCACATTGGACATGCACTTACGATGACAATTTCAGACCCCTCCATGATTTCCAAGTGGGAGAACTTGCAAAATAGCAGGGTGTTCAAATACTTATTTTCCTCACTACATATATATATATATATATATATATATATATATATATATATATATATATATATATATATATATATATATATATATATATATATATATATATATATATATATATATATATATATATATATATATATATATATATATATATATATATATATATATGTGTAGTGAGGAAAATAAGTATTTGAACACCCTGCTATTTTGCAAGTTCTCCCACTTGGAAATCATGGAGGGGTCTGAAATTGTCATCGTAAGTGCATGTCCAATGTGAGAGTGTCATGTGTCAGGTTCTTTCTCTTTGCTTCTCACTATCCTTTTCTTCACTCACTCATATATATATATATATAATGTATGTATATAATAGTATCCTGCGAGGGATGGATGAGGGTTAAACCATCCATAAAAATCCAAGTTGATTGTACTTAGACATTTTAGGCAGCAACATTTTTTACAGTAGCCTGTAAAAATAACTTACAAACTGACATGCAGGTTTTTACTGTACTGTACATGTTTTATTCCCTATTACTGAAGCACTTTACAATCCACAAAACCACACAATGCAGTTGATAGCTCCTTTTGGGTCCTCTGCTGCCATAAAGAAAAGTGTTGGATTGATTTGTCAGCAGGGAGAGCGGAGACAGAGGTTTAGTTTCCAGCAAAATAAGGGGGAGACTGTATTTAAAAGGAGCTTTGGTTGATCCCAACTGAACCAAGTCTAGTAATTAGAGGCCAGAAAAACATAGAGGACTGACGTACAAGCAGTGAAAATGTACAACCATTAAGTTATCGAGCTGTTTATTTGCTTTGTGTCTGACATGTCTCGCACACACTGACGTTATCTGAGAAATTAAGCATTTTGAATGGATTTGCTTCTGGATGAGAGTTTCGATGTTGCGCAGAGAGTGGGAAAAAGTGGGATGCTTACTGCCGCCAAAAGGTCCTTTCCCTGCACCGAGGATTGTAATGATTTATCTCGAATGAAGCAAAGTGTGAAAGAGGTTCAAGTGCCCTTATCGGTGGTTGGAGATGGTTGTTTACCGTCTGCACTACATGGTGTGCAATCAAGGGTAGCTTGTAGCAGTCACTGTAATAATGCTCTGCTCTTGATCATATTCTCCAGGATGAAGGGTTTTATGCAAGATTGCAAACAAATCCCTATTGGATCCTCATAATTCAACTCTAATGCAGTCTCACCCGGGTGAGTTAACTTGTATGAAAAGTGGATGTTATTTGCTATCACCGCAGGTCTGACAGAATAATTGGGATGCCGCTGGTGTATAAAATGGAAGGTAATTCCCTCGAACCCCCCTCCATATGAGTTTGTGCAGCATCACATCAATTTTATTACGAGTCCTGGTGTGGCTCGACAATATTAGCCATTTAACCTTTCCAGTTGCTAATAGGAGATATCAGGGGAGGGGGAGTGTAATCCAATAACAGGCTGTGAAATGTGTATTTTTTGCCATTTAAATGCAAATGGCGTGGTGCTGAAGGCTGTGAGGGGTTGATGGCTGAGGGCAACGGTGCATGGTCTGCATGAGACAGGGGTACATGCAATGAGATCAGATGGGCCCAGGTATCACATAAGGGTTGGGGGGTTGAGTTAGCATTGGTGGAAGGGGAATGGTGGTGACTGTAATGAGCGAAAATAAACATTTCCTGTCCGTTGGAGATGCGTTCTAAGGATGATAAATGGAGCGGCCGCAGGTGAGGATGATAAATCGCTTGGCTGGGCTGATTGGGACGTGGCTGGTGGGAAAGAAGAGAGGGGAGGGGGGGCCCTGCTGGATATTAGCCGTACTTCATGCTGTGGGGTTGTTGTATAGGGATGAGCAATAAACCACATTTTCTTTTCTCTATGAAGCTATAATTGCAAATGATTACTGAAGGAATAGTTCACCCAAAAATTGTAATTCTGTCATCATTTACTCATCCTCATGTCGTTATAGCTTATTAATTAGGATATTAATTCACTGTAATATTTCTGTCAGCACTGCTGATGAATGAGTCATTTGTTTTTTCGTTGCATTTGCATTTTTGAGCCAATTGGTTGAATGAAAGATGACTGTCACTTGTTTTGTTCCTGACTGAATGAGTGTTTTTAATGAAATGGTGGTCCAGTGGGTTAAACCATGGAACTGATACACAGAAGGTTGCTGGTTCGATCCCAGCGATCACCACCAGTGTGTCCTTGAGCCAGACACTTTACTCCATGTTGCTCCAGGGGGATTGTCCCTGTAATAAGGGCACTGTAAGTCGCTTTGGATAAAAGCGTCTGCCAAATGCATAAATGTAAATGTAATGAAACAGTTGAGTGAATGATTACGTGACTCATTCAAAAAGACACACCGCATCCAAATTGGCTTACTTATACTACACCCTAAAAGTATGCACTTATTTTGTGAAGAAAAAGTACATACTTTTGAGTGTGTAGCAGAAGAGGAGGAAAGCTTTGGGACATATTACTTTGTCATCATTAACGGGCAGCTCTGTCGCTAAGTCACATGCATCCTGTCACCGTAAACTGCCCTGTCAATCATCTCGTCACAGTTAAAATCATCCACATTTGATTCAATTTATTTTCCTACCGTTTCTGAGCGAAATGTTGTAGCATGTTGATCTGCCATTCGTGGGTCTTTCATGCGGAGACTCACCTCATGTGGTTGCAATTTTAATATAATGATGCATTTAAATGTTAATGGTCAAACGTATCTTTATAAAAGTTCACAATGCTACTGCAGATGAAATATAATGTGGACAACATTGAATAATTATCTTTTCGTCAGGTTAAATACTGATTTTTAATCACTTAAACCTTTATCTAAACATACTTAACCGTCAGACTCACATGTCTGCCGTATTTGTAGTTTAAAAAAAAAATCCTTGTCCAACTCGCAATGGTTTGTGGGCAATATCAGTCGTTAGAGTGTGCACAGATCTGCACTTCGGATTCTAACCGGAAATAGTAGACCATCCGGGTAACTTTGGAAAATGACTACTAATTACTCTTTTCAACATACTACAATTTGGGATGTATTAATTCTGTTTTCAAATATTATTTAGGGCCGATAGTATGAGAATTGCGACGCACCGAGTATCAACTGTTTTGTTTCTGAATCAATCAGTGTTTTGGAACAAATCGGTTGAATGAAAGATTCAGTGTCTCACCAAGACTGTCACTTGTTTTGTTCCTGACTAAATGAGTGTTTTTAATAAAGCAGTTGAGTGAATGATTATGTGACTCATTCAAAAAGGCAGTCTCCGTTTTTTTTTCTAAATCAATCAGTGTTTTTGAATAAACTGTTTGGATGAAAGATTCTGTGACTCCATAAAGGCTGTCACCGGTTTTGTTCCTGAACGAATTAGTTTTTTGAACGAATCAATTGAGTTCAAAGTTCAGTTACTTATTCAAAAGAAGTACTCACTGAATTAATCAGTAATAAATAAGTAAATCAGTTCATTGAATGATTCAGTGACTCAATTATAAAGATTTGTTAGGCCTACCCATTTCCAATGTTTTTTTTAACGAATCATTTGAATCAGTGATTCTTTGACTCACTCATTACACAATCACTTGTCACCACATTCTGGTGTAACAATAGCTGCGTTTTCATTACACTTCAAATTGCGCAAATTGAAATTGCTAAATTAAAATACGCCTAATGGAAACATGCAAATTTTTCAAAAACTCCCATATATCGCAAAAAAGTTTTTATGCTCACATGTAGTGGTTTTTCAGACAATTCGAAAAAAGGAATAAAGGGATACAGTTTTTTCACATTTACAGGTCACCTGGTGTATATGTAAGTCACATGATCATTCCGAAATCGCGTACTATAACCTTCCAGAAACACTTAATTTGTGGCGGCTCCCAGGTATAAGGGGCTTTCCTTGCCATTAATGCTCGGATAACATGCCTCCGTCTCCTTCGATTAAAAACAATGGCTAATGCGGGGACTGTGATTCATAAACCTACCAACATCGGTCCCATGATTTTTGGAATGACTTATCGCGAGAGGATTAATTTACGTTTTAGTTGCCTTACATCGGTTAATAGAAACGCCGTCATTTCGTAATAGTTTTTTATCGACAGTTAGAAAATACTGCAAATGTTTTGCGCAAATGTGTAATGAAAACCAGGCTAATGTAACATGCAGAAAGAGTCCCCATCAGTAATAGACAGACTGACAGTCTGTCTAACGCACACATTAAGAAAACAGTGAAAAGCACTTCTTGTCCAATCAGATTTGAGAACCAAACCACAAACAATAGTATCAGATATTAACTATATCAACTAGGATGTTGCAATATGAATCAAACTGGAATGTTTTGTTTAATGTTTAATGTCATTTTTTAATTGGAAAACATGGCAAATATTAGGCTCAAACTGTCGTGATTGGCTCTGGAAAATCCAACAGCTGTCTGTTGACCTGTCATGGCCTTTAACTTGGCTGTATTTGCACTCTGCTCCAACTTTTGTAAAAAACTGGTAGAAGTCTCTGCGTGAGGATAAATCCAAGATGAGTCTTTAATCTTCAAATCTGATGTGGAATCGGATGGAATAAGCGGCTCTGGCATCACCATCAGTGTGTGTGTGTGTGTGTGAGAGTCAATTTAGAGGTACATTTTCAGACTGATAGAAAGGGGGTCTGCTCTAATCCCACCCTTGCATCTAACTTCCCTTCTCTGATCGATACATGTTTATTTCTCCCCACATCCTATCGATTCCTCAGGATAAGATACCAAGTAAAATCAACAAACGCAGAGAGATTTAAAACCAGACAAGTGTCTAAAAAGGTATGCTTGGTTAGGCAGATGAGCCAGAGAGTGAAGATGGTGTGTCCATTAATCAGTGAGTAATATTCTCACAGGATGACGCTGGGTTTTAGGGTGAATAAAGAAAGCGGGGTAACATCCAGCAAGTTTATGATTCAGAGTTCAGTTCATTTCTGGTCAGGCTTGCACAACTTGTGCTATGAACATGTTGCATGAGGCATCAATAATTAATCAGATTACTGAAAGATTTATTCTCAGAATGTTTAAGGCAAACATCACTATTACTATTGCTGGATAAGGCTTGGCTTATTTAGGGAAATTTTTACTTGAACCAGTAAGCGACCACCAATAATACCTTAGCAACCAGGCTCAGAAACGAATCTGCCAAAAATACCACAGATCTGAAATGTTGGGACACAGAGATTTTTTAATATCTAACTTTTTTTGTTGTTTTATTCAAGGCCTATTTAGTTTAGTGCACTTTAGAGAGTGTTGCTGAATGAATGAAACTCAAAGCTCCAAATCTTGTGAATTATTTACACCTACTGTTCTATTCTATTACTGTTCTAAAGCTTTTTGATGTTGATTTGTTTTTGTAGGTTACAGCATAATTGTTCACCATTTATTTCAATTCATTGATCCAATTAGCCTATATATTTTACATAAATTGGCAGCAAACTTATATATAATTTCTTCATAAAATGCACACGAATGCATAGGCCTACAATGTTTTTTCGTGAGAAATGATCATGGTAGCTTCAAATATATCTGGTGTTTTTTTTATTATTGAACAGGAGCTTTAGGCTTGAACTGCATCGTTAGCCTACTGCAATATCTGACCTTCTCCACTCAAAATAGCCTATAGATATTGCATACTTCAAAGTTTGGAAAAAAAGAAAGAAAGCCAAAGGCTATGAGTGTAGAAAGAAATGCTTCTCGAGTCTCAATGTACAGATAAACATCCGGACTATTAAAAGTTCATGCAGGTGATGTGTGCTGAGGATAGTGGAAAACACCCGCTGATGTGGCGGCTCCTCTCCCGGTAACTTTCCGTCTTTGAGGCGCTAATTACTGGAGTCTTGAAAATCGCTGATTCTCGTGTCAGCAGTAATAAGTCGCCAGACCCCCGGTGGTGATTTTGTTTTTCAGCGAACCATTCATTTCGCAGCTGTAGCGAGTCAGGGGGGAAATATTGTTCTCCATCCTGGAGGGCTCTAGGGCTTTGTTTTTGTCGGAGGGTGCAGATTATACGCTTGCTGCGATGGACCAAGCTCCATTTGGAGCATAGGGTGTGTGACTCCAGGGCTCTGGAGATGAAACTATATGAATGTTTGTTCACTGGTTTGTGTCGGTCGACGGAGCGGGGGTTGTAAACATTAAAGTCTTCGTCTCTCTCTGCATGGGATAGGTGCAAAATTGCCTGTGATGTCTGGTAGGGGAGATGCAATGATCCAAACAAATTTAATTTGCATTTCCTGAAGGAAATGCCAGTGCTAAAGTGTTAAAAGCAAGTTAGGATTGTTGTGGGAAAGTTGTAAACACAAATAGTATGCATTACCTGAACAAATGGATGTGAAGCTTCAAAAAATATGTTTTCATAACTGATGTAATGAGTTAATAACAATGTGTTTTTTTTGTCAGGCGCAGGTACAACCATGGAAAGTGTACCAACCCATTATCATGGATGATGCATTATCATGTTTACTTAGCTTTTAAACTACTGATATTTATCAAATTTGTTTATATAAAATATTTCAAACCTAAATAATGCCATTGTATTGTTTTTTATTATTATTAAGACACCATTTTAAATAGTTTTCTTAGTCTGTTCATTTGTTCGGACAGTGACACCAGTAGTATTTCGACACCCCATGTTGCCAGTTGGCGGAAAACACAGCTTATTGCAGCAGCCATGGAAGCCATCAGACAAACTGGGTTTGTCAGAGATCGCAGATTCTACCCAATCTAAAAATCTCTTTGATTAAGAGATTATTAAATAGCGGATAAATCAACTCATCCACTAACAGTGTGGCTTTCATTGTCAATTGCACTCGCTCCTGTTGCGTGTGTCCTCATGCTGGCAACCTGCGGTCGAGTCTGAGGAGGAGGGGGCAGGGAAAAGACGACCTCCAATATTTTCTGTTGTTATCTCGGGACACTAGTCCCGAGGTAAATAGTTCGTCAGCTCCAGTTTGTATCCAGCCGCTCATGGAGACTTCGGATGCCCCAACACCTGTGATGCGACGACTCCACACCTGTGAAGAGACGACTCAACGCCAGCGTTGTTATGGCCTAAATTAATACACGATTGATTAACTTTTTCGAACATTTTTCTTTAACATTGTCTTTCTAACATTTTTACTGTACATTTATAAAATGCACTTTCTGTGAAGCTGCTTTGAAACAATGTGTATTGTGAAAAGCGCTATACAAATACATTTGAATTGAATTGAATTTTGAATTTAGACTGCAGTAACCATTTCAACCACTAGCTGTCAATCCTACATACCGTACCTTTAATGTACTAACAATGAATTCAAACTAAATAGGTTTTATAGAATAAAGTGATATGTCATGAATTTATCAAATTATTTTAAAAGGAAATAATGCACTTGGACACAAATATATGCACGTCATTTCCTTGAGCCAAGGCCAATCACAATTAAAGGTAGGGAAGGCAATATTCAGAGAGGCTCGCAATAGCGAGCTAGCTTTGAAAGCATAAGATCCCGATGGGGTTAAACTACCTCATGTCTCAAAGCACAGAACGTTACAATAGTAATGAACATAAACAGCTTAAAGAGCACTGACCTGTACCACCTGACTGCTGCAGATTCATTTTGCTTTGATAGTGTTGCTAAACTTGCCATTGAAACGCATAAATTCGAGTCACAAACCGCTTTGAGTATAACGCCACAGGTTTCCATCTCTTTCAAATGCCAGTAGTTGAACGCAGCATAAGGTTCACGTAAGCATTCGGTCCAAAATACAATACGTAGTCCTACCTGCCTGTCAACATATGTATTGTCATACCTCAACATTTGAACCGAGGTATGACTGAACATTTTATGGTCCTATATGCCAAACATTTTATGGTCCTATGCCTTCCACAGATGAGATATGTATATTCTCACATTTAACTTTATTGTTTTGAAGAGATTTTTAACAAAAAAAAAAGTCTGGAACAAATCGCCCTGCCTTTAAGCATGCAACTATTAGGCTACTACAAATGCAATGTAGCCTGGATGGAATTGTAAAAAAAAAAGTGTATGTTTGGATGGAATATGAACTTGCATACTGCACAATATACACTGCCTACTCATTTTATTTTCTACTTTATTTATTTATTTATATATACTGTACATTATTCCACAATGAATGGTTAAGATTACTGTCACATGACCTCATTTTAATCAGCAAGCATTTTCCATTTTCCAAGCAGAAATCCTTTCAAGCTTCTATTTATGGGCATTCAGAGAACTTTCAGAACTAATATCTGAAAACTGATAACATAGACCCCCAGAGTTTTCATCGATTTTTTTCTCTTATTAGTTTTATTATGACTTGTAGGAAGGCACACACTGATTTAAGAAAGACTGAGGATTTCTCTTAAATCTGATCTCTGTGGACAAATTCTGCTGTTCCAAATATATGTGTCAGAGAAGAGAAAAAGAATAATATGAAGTCTTAAATCATACTTGAGAGTATAATAGCAAAGACATAAAAACAGTCTATATGAACAATAAAACATTGATTCATGAAGATAAGCAAGTTGAATTCAACAGAATCAAACAAATCATGTCTATTAAAAAACAATATTATATATCCATATTCAGTGAAATTAAATAGCATTAACCGCTCTCCTGTGACATTTGGTTCCATACTTAAGTGTTATTTCCATGCCATCTGGACATTTCATTTCATTTGTTAATGGAGGATTTGTCTTAATCTGACAGATGGACAATTCACTACGACAATTTCAGAAAGCACCGTTGGTCGGAAATGATTCATTTCTCTGAAAATATGACTGTAGACGGGTACTCAAAGCTGATTTCAGATGTTCAAACATCTCTAGTTGCTTTGATCCCTGTTTAAATAGAGATGAAATATAACATTCCAGAAAGTACCAGCTAAAAAGTCTTGGAGCCAATGATTGCATTGTTTATTTGGAAATGCTGCTTGTATTGTTTTAATTTTAACTTTAGTTTTGCTAAAAGACTGACAATTCATGAAATACTCATGGTTTACTCAACACAACCCATGTAAAAAACAGGGGTTAGGAATGATTTATAGCTTTGATTCCTGTGACTCAATATGCAAACCTTAGTTTTTTGGTTCCATCATCCTACTGCAGTTTATACGATTTTCACCTTCCCTTTCTCAGCCTCTCTCAGAGAAAATAAGATTGCTTTCTCACTCATTTATCTGAAGCCCATCAACAGCCAAAGGGTAAGAAGTGCTTCATCCAAAATAGATGCATTAGTGTTTTAAGATGCTGAGGGACAGATTGATGCTTTGCAAAGCTAGGCCGTCTCATATTGATCTGCAGAATGTTTTCAGAAAATATATGTATAATTTATTGTGAAATTGTGCGTCATTTTGCGAGCACTATAAGACTGAACCTTGAACTCATCTAATGGCTTGTTTTCTTGTCCATCTGAGCTTTTGAGTTCTTTAAAATGGCCATATCAGGGGAGCATTGATTAAATGAACAAGTCAGCCAAAAGCATCTGCAATTTATAATTCAGTGAAATGTCTACTCCAGCAAAATATAGCTTAACCCCAGGTGAACTCTTAACCTACCATGTAATTTTCCTCTAGGTTTGCGTGCTTTATTGTCTGCCAGCTAAACCTTTATATGTATTTCTTTCTTTTGTGCAACACAAAAGAATAAAAGTCAGTGGGTCCAAAACAACATGGAACAGGCAGATTAATTGTACAGGCAGATACTATCAAACAAAATCTTAATCCAAAAGAAATAACACCACTAATGTTTCAAAAGAAAAATGCAATACATAATAGAAAAATAATAATGTATCAAAGTTGTGCAAGTCAGATTATCTATTGAAGAAATTTTGTTTCTTTATTGTAATGAACCAAAAGAATCAGATCAGAACTTGAGATTAAAAATAAATATTTTAAGCAATTAAAAATGCATGCGAGGAATATATGAGAGCTGTGTTTAAATGAGAATAAGAAGTAGGTCTATATTACTGGCCCTCTGCTTTATTTAATAAGGAGAAAGCACTGGTACAATCAAACTTGGAGTTTCAGTGTCTGTGAGATTACCTTGTACTCTGTGAAAGTTTTATTCAAGAGTGTTCAGTTTAAGAAGTTTTAATGACCCCTTTTGATGGAGATGAAACTCTCCTAGAGCAATTTTTTGATTGCCATTGTCAAGTGGGTTGTCAGAGATTTTCCACTTGGGTTGACAGATATGGCTTATAATATCTTTCACCCTATTAAAATCTATTAAACATTTTTTTTTAAGTATTAAAGTGCCAGACTGATTCATAAAAACTCTAGCCTAATATTTGCAATTGAACGATAACATTTAAAAGGAATGCATAGCCTATGTTTTGCCACAATAACAGAAAGAATGTTGCATTTTAAATGTGCTTTTTTTTGACTCAAGCAGAGACGTTATATATCAAATTTTAAGGGCGACATCTGGCCATGGACGGGCACAGGTAATAGCGCCAGACATGAGGAAGCTATTATACCCACTGCTGCTGTAGTCGATCTGTTATCAAACCCAATTTGGTGGGACAGATTGCACCACTGGGACGAGCGTCTGACCCCTGAGTCTTGTTTGGGTTGGTGAGTGTGTGTGTGTCTGTGTGTGTGTATGGTGGAATGGAATGGACACGCTGTCCTCTGCTGCAGTCTCATCACAGACACGTACACACACGCTTACGCCACGCCCATTCATCATTCTCTTTCTTCTGTGCACAGCTTTGCGATGCTGAGAAAGTAGCGGGTTGAGCCGGTGCACGGCACACGGGTCACAGTCCTATTCCGGTGAACGGAAGCGTGACCAGGCCTGCAAAAACAGCAATTTAGACAATGCACAACACAAATGAAAACATGACTGCTCAGAGTGAGGCGAGTCTGACTTGCCGGTGCTAGTTTTGGTCAGTGGGCTGATGTGGAACTTACTAATCTCAGTGCAACGGTGTCTATATTTAGGCCTATATCTATATATATATAGATAGATAGATAGATATACACTCACCTAAAGGATTATTAGGAACACCTGTTAAATTTCTCATTAATGCAATTATCTAATCAACCAATCACATGGCAGTTGCTTCAATGCATTTAGGGGTGTGGTCCTGGTCAAGACAATCTCCTGAACTCCAAACTGAATTTCAGAATGGGAAAGAAAGGTGATTTAAGCAATTTTGAGTGTGGCATGGTTGTTGGTGCCAGACGGGCCGGTCTGAGTATTTCACAATCTGCTCAGTTACTGGGATTTTCACGCACAACCATTTCTAGGGTTTACAAAGAATGGTGTGAAAAGGGAAAAACATCCAGTATGCGGCAGTCCTGTGGGCGAAAATGCCTTGTTGATGCTAGAGGTCAGAGGAGAATGGGCCGACTGATTCAAGTTGATAGAAGAGAACTTTGACTGAAATAACCTCGTTACAACCGAGGTATGCAGCAAAGCATTTATGAAGCCACAACACGCACAACCTTGAGGCGGATGGGCTACAACAGCAGAAGACCCCACCGGGTACCACTCATCTCCACTACAAATAGGAAAAAGAGGCTACAATTTGCATGAGCTCACCAAAATTAGACAGTTGAAGATTGGAAAAATGTTGCCTGGTCTGATGAGTCTCGATTTCTGTTGAGACATTCAGATGGTAGAGTCAAGAATTTGGCGTAAACAGAATGAGAACATGGATCCATCATGCCTTGTTACCACTGTGCAGGCTGGTGGTGGTGGTGCAATGGTGTGGGGGATATTTTCTTGGCACACTTTAGGCCCCTTAGTGCCAATTGGGCATCGTTTAAATGCCACGGCCTACCTGAGCATTGTTTCTGACCATGTCCATCCTGTTATGACCACCATGTACCCATCCTCTGATGGCTACTTCCAGCAGGATAATGCACCATGTCACAAAGCTCGAATCATTTCAAATTGGTTTCTTGAACATGACAATGAGTTCACTGTACTAAAATGGCCCCCACAGTCACCAGATCTCAACCCAATAGAGCATCTTTGGGATGTGGTGGAACGGGAGGGAACATCCCACAAATCTCCATCAACTGCAAGATGCTATCCTATCAATATGGGCCAACATTTCTAAAGAATGCTTTCAGCACCTTGTTGAATCAATGCCATGTAGAATTAAGGCAGTTCTGAAGGCAAAAGGGGGTCAAACACAGTATTAGTATGGTGTTCCTAATAATCCTTTAGGTGAGTGTATATATATATATAAATATATATAGTAGCAAGTGAACATTTTGTCTTCAAAGTGGATGTGTTAGAAGCAGGAAAAATGGGCAAGCGTAAGGATTTGAGCGAGTTTGACAAGGGCCAAATTGTGATGGCTTGATGACTGGGTCAGAGCATCTCCAAAACCGCAGCTCTTATGGGGTGTTCCCAGTCTTCAGTGGTCAGTATCTATCAAAAGTGGTCCAAGGAAGGAACAGTGGTGAACCGGCCAAGGATCATTGATGCACGTGGGGATCGAAGGCTGGCCCGTGTGGTCCGATCAAACAGGCGAGCTACTGTAGATCAAATTGCTCAAGAAGTTAATGCTGGTTCTGATAGAAAGGTGTCAGAATACAGTGTGTATTTTGTTGCATATGGGGCTGCATAGCTGCTGACCAATCAGGGTGCCCATGTTGACTCCTGTCCACTGACGAAAGCGCCAACAGTGGGCATGTGAGCATCAGAACTGGACCACGGAGCAATGGAAGAAGGTGGCCTGGTCTATATATATATATATATATATATATATATATACAGTGGGGAGAACAAGTATTTGATACACTGATGATTTTGCAGGTTTTCCTACTTACAAAGCATGTAGAGGTCTGTCATTTTTATCATAGGTACACGTCAACTGTGAGACAAATTGTATGATTTTTAAATAATTAATTTGCATTTTATTGCATGACATAATTTTGAACACCTACCAACCAGTAAGAATTCCGGCTCACAGACCTGTTTTTCTTTAAGAAGCCCTCCTGTTCTCCACTCATTACCTGTATTAACTGCACCTGTTTGAACTTGTTACCTGTATAAAAGACACCTGTTCCACACACTCAATCAAACAGACTCCAACCTCTCCACAATGGCCAAGACCAAAGAGCTGTGTAAGGACATCAGGGATAAAATTGTAGACCTGTACAAGGCTGGGATGGGCTACAAGACAATAGGCAAGCAGCTTGGTGAGAAGGCAACAAATGTTGGTGCAATTATTAGAAACTGGAAGAAGTTCAAGATGACGGTCAATCTCCCTCGGTCCGGGGCACCATGCAAGATCTCACCTTGTGGGGCATCAATGATCATGAGGAAGGTGAGGGATCAGCCCAGAACTACACGGCAGGACCGGGTCAATGACCTGAAGAGAGCTGGGACCACAGTCTCAAAGAAAACCATTAGTAACACACTACGCCGTCATGGATTCAAATCCTGCAGCGCACGCAAGGTCCCCCTGCTCAAGCCAGCGCATGTCCAGGCCCGTTTGAAGTTTGCCAATGACCATCTGGATGATCCAGAGGAGGAATAGGAGAAGGTCATGTGGTCTGATGAGACAAAAATAGAGCTTTTTGGTCTAAACTCCACTCGCCGTGTTTGGAGGAAGATGGATGGTTCAACCCTAAGAACACCATCCCAACCGTGAATCGTGGAGGTGGAAACATCATTTTTTGGGGATGCTTTTCGGCAAAGGGGAAAGGATGACTGCACCGTATTGAGGAGAGGATGGATGGGGCCATGTATCGCGAGATCTTGGCCAACAACCTCCTTCCCTCAGTAAGAACATTGAAGATGGGTCGTGGCTGGGTCTTCCAGTATGACAATGACCTGAAACACACAGCCAGGGCAACAAAGGAGTGGCTCTGTAAGAAGCATCTCAAGGTCCTGGAGTCTCCAGACCTGAAACCAATTGAAAATCTTTGGAGGGAGCTGAAAGTCTGTATTGCCCAGCGACAGCCCCGAAACCTGAAGGATCATGGAGAAGGTCTGTATGGAGGGGTGGGCCAAAATCCCTGCTGCAGTGTGTGCAAACCTGGTCAAGAACTACAGGAAACGTATGATCTCTGTAAATGCAAACAAAGGTTTCTGTACCAAATATCAAGTTCTCCTTTTCTGATGTATCAAATACTTATGTCATGCAATAAAATGCAAATGAATTACTTAAAAATCATACAATGTGATTTTCTGGATTTTTGTTTTAGATTCCGTCTCTCACAGTTGAAGAGTACCTATGATAAAAAATTACAGACTTCTACGTGCTTTGTAAGTGGGCAAACCTGCAAAATAGGCAGTGTATCAAATACTTGTTCTCCCCACTGTATATATACCCCATATATTAAACTTTTCAGATTCTTTCTCAATATGTCTTGGTGCTTTGCAGGCACTTTCTGAATATTTTGCCCGTAGGCACCAACAAATGGTAGCAAACAGGTTTCTACGCAACTGGATTCCGACTGGCTTTAATGTAGGCTTATGTATACCTCCAGGTAGTCCTCTTCCGTTTGTCTTGAGACGTCCAATCCTGAATGGGGGATTACAAGTTTTATAGGTCATCACAAGCCCTCAGGCATCAACAGAGAACTACAGAGACACATGCTCAAAATTACACTTTTGTTACTGCTTGTAACTTTTTAACCGTGTGTTCTACAAATGAAATTCCTGGGCTTTACGGATTAATGACTCATTCAACACACCTGCTTGTTTCAGGTTCCGCCTGGCAAAATTGTCTGCCATTTTGTTTTTCTATGTCCTCCCACAGATTTTAGGTGATCTTCACCGAATTTGGCTTTCATTCAATCCTCATGAAAGTTTAATTCCATTCTAGACAAATGGCTTCACAAATATGATGGTATGGATTCCAAACATGCTACTGGTAACAGTTTAGTGTATTACGGTGCATTCACACAGGGTGTCTGCTTTATCGCTGATGGGTGGATGACGTCATGAGTTGCCGAACTGAATTTTGGGTTCTGTTGCGTTGCGTCACTGGAGTTGCTTGCAGCAGAAGTTGAACAATTTTCAAGTTTTTCAATTTTCGTTCTGATTGGTTGACGTCTGCGTTGGTGCTTGAGACATTGAACATTTTTCTGTTTCTACTGCAAGCAATGCCAGTGATGTGACGCAACAGAACACACAATTCAGTTTGGCAACGCATGACGTCACTCATTCAAAGTAAATGAGAAGCGCTAACGCCGACACCCTGTGTGAATGTATCGTTATGCATTGCGTTGCAGTCCAAGCTGTAAGTAATGTGATTGGCTGTTGTCACTATGATGGTCACGTCAGCACCAAGCTTCAGACACGCCCTTCGCCCAGCATAGACGCTGATGGCCCGTGTGAATGCAGTGTTCTATCTCCATACGGCATTTATTCTCTGGCTTTTTAGCCATTATTGTCAGACTCCGGTTCGAACTGCACACCGCTACTGAGAGTTTGTGTTCTGCCATTTTCATTCCGTGAGATGAGATTGTCCTGACACCGGAGTATGAGCACTTGAAGCTCCGTCCTCTTCTTGAAAGGGGGCCGGAGGCACCAGCTCATTTGTATTTAAAGGTATACACACAAAAGCGTGTTTTTGCTTGCACCCCCAAAAGTGGAAATTTTAAAATGCTGTAAAAAATGATCTGTGTGGTATTTTGAGCTAAAACATCACATACACACTCTAGGGGCTTATTTTACATCTTGTAAAAAAAGAAGAAGAAGGGCATAATAGGTGCCCTTTAAAACCGCAGTTCTGGATTCACCATTCTCTGGGCATGTTTATTTAGCTTCTCTGGCAGAGCTTGGCCCATAACAGCTTACAAATTTTGCCATGAAAATCCACATAAGATCATATATATATATATATATATATATATATATATATATATATATATATATATATATATATATATATATATATACATTTTTTGGGGGGGGATAAAAGGCATGTGAGGGAGATGGCTCAGTATGCTAATAAAGACAAAATAATAAATCTTGGGGGCGTATTGAGTCTCACGGTGTGAAATGTTTGCAGGGTGAAGACAAAAACACGTACAGTAAATGGGGAGGTCAGACAATAGGTTGAATGGAAGTATGTGAATAGATTTCATTTGTCCTTTTTTGGTGTCCTCTATAAAAAAAGAAATCACAATATATGGTCTCAGAAAATGTTCTTATCCTCAGATTTTGTCAATCAGACTTTGTTGGCATTAACAAGGGTGGTGTCATGAATTATTTTCAATTAAAAATCTTTTTTGACATTAATTAATTTTGACTTTTGGACAACAAGCTATTTTCAAAACAGAGCATAATTATGTCATATTTTATCCCTTATCATAGCTAGCGGTAAATATAGTGTGGATTTCTGGCAAGAATAGACTATTTGGCTCTAACAACCTGATTGCTATCGTTCATTCTCTCGATTAAAACCCCTGATTGAATGTCAAACCGTGTTGATCACAGTAATACAACCTGATTGTAATCATGGTTTGGCTCCCTGTGAATAATCAACTGTATTCATGCAAAACCAACAGAGAGGGCTTTTTAATGCCGGCACTTGTGGGAGATTTGGTTATAGATCTTTAAAGTCCCAGTGGGCAACCTGTCGGCCAGGTCTCAGCAATCAACAAAAGATTTTGTTTTTTGCAATTAGAGCCATCTGATGTTTCACTGCAATCATATTGACTTGCATCAAGGGACGGATGAATTGACGGATGACATCTATGATCGTCCTTTATGGATCTTTAACGCTTTAATTATTTTTCTCGATAATGGCCTCATCTTCGTCCCGTTGATGAAGCTTGTCTGGTGAAACAAACCTGTTTTTTGAAAAGAGGGAATAAGCTGCCGCTACAGAGACTCTGCAGTGCTGATGACCTAAATAGAGAGAGAGAGAGTGAGAGAGAGAGAGAGAGAGAGATTGAGAGAGAAGCAGTGAGAGAGAGCGGGGAATGGAAAGGAACAGCAATTAATTTAATACTTTACATTTTTGCATTAAGATCGCACTGTACAAGGTCGAGAATGACTTGAATAACAACAAGACCTAAAATGCAAATTGGAACTTTCTTTTGTCACCAACCAATATAATTTGGATGTCATACCGCAGCATAAATGGTTATATTACTATTTTTGTGAATTTATTTTGCCTTAAGCTTTAGCTCGCACTTTACACGGTCCAATAAGTTTGAAGCACAGAAAGAAAATTTATTGAATAAAAAAATGATATACCCCAGCTTACTGAGACATCTGAGCCGTTTTCTGTCTTATGAAACAATCTAAATATTTTATACGCTATCAAATGCTTTCACACTATACCAGAGTAAGGAGAAGATCGACCATCATTGAAAAATAAATGGGAGAAATGTCTCAACATGACTGCTATAGGAATTAAAGTTGCATCTTAAAAAAGCAAATTGCCTGCTTTTTATAAATCTAAAATGTTTGTTAAATTTTTAGCACAATTTGATAAAAACAAAACAAACAACAAAAAAAACAGCCACATTCGTGATACAATTTTAAGATTCTAATTCAGATTTGACATGTTATGGGAATGTAATCTTGACCAATTATTTTGGAGTGTTTCCTCATTAAAGTTTGATAAGCTACATTGAAAATAGCTGCCTGGAGGCATTACCAAGATGGTCGCTAAGTGAGTTGTATTTCTTTAAATGAGGTAGACTACTTTGACTTTTTCTGACTTCAAACAATCAGCCATTCAGTTTATAGTCATAAAGCCATTGACTATAAACTGTAAATCAGGGAGACAGAATGATTTTAAAGGGGTGGTAAAACACATTCTTTCGAAGGCTTGATTGTGTTTGTGGGGTACACTGTAACTAATGCTTAGTTTAAAAAAAAAATTGCATTATTTTTCATATATTTTACCTTTATTCTACACTGCTCTGTCCCTCCTTGTAAAAACGGTCTGATGGTTTCCGGGTTGTATGAAGCCAGTCCCTCAAAAATACGCAATGGGCTCAGATTAGTTAGCTAGACTAGTGTGTTTTGATTCGCTAACCGCCTAGTGCACATTTGTAAACACAAGAGTAAAGACTGCGGATCTATAGTGATCGCTACTGAATGGCACCGCTACTTTTGTATTCTTAGAACGATTTGCCAAATATCTGTCGCAAGAACGAACACTAAACATTGACTTTACTATAGTAGCCAAATCAAACACAGAACCATGTTTAGCATGCCTGTAGATAAACAATACATAAAAGCTCTAATCAAAGAATAATTTACACTAATGCCAAGTTCGCTGTTGAGATTTTAAAAAGTTTGTAACGTTAGGTGTTTGTCGGATAACGTTAAGTATGAATAAGCATTTAACAAACTGGTTTGCAGAGCCAAATGAGCGTTGTCATCTGTTTACTTCCTTGCTACAACGTACAATTAACAATACAAACTATTACAGGAAAACACATTGACGAAAAATAATATCTGTTTTTAAATCCATCTTTCAGGACAAGCCGTTCTGCAAATCCTGCATTGAACTTGTGAAGATTGTGGAAGCTTTCCTCCATGAAATGTGCAGCGGGAGCCGCGCGCGCCCGTCTCACACTGGCAGTGTTTGTCTCGCGCAGCTGAACCGTGGCTCGTGTATTGCAAATACAGATGAATATTGTCCATTATGTCACATTTTCCGGTCTTCTCCTCCGACCCCTGTCTGTCTCGTGCTTTGATTTATGATGGGCAGCATATATCTGCTGCAAATGCGACCGTGTTCCCCTCTGTCTCATACACGCATGCATATAACGTTGTATGTTAAACGCACTGCAACGCATCCCCGTCCCTAGGAAGGATGAACAAAGTGGACCTGCAATCCGGATGAAAATAACAGCGTTTCGTCGGCATTGGCAACAACACTCCAGCCTACTAACTAGCCTACCACAACAACGCTTCCCTGCGGCGATACAAAATGCCCCCCCCCCCCTTATTTCATATTCTTGGAGGAGGGGTTTATGTAAATATTGGGGCTGGTGATGTCAGTAACCCTGGAGGAATGTGTAGTAGTCCCTAGCGGCCGTTTGCTGTAGTCCTTAGAAATTGATTTCTTTAAAAGCAAATATCTCCCTTTGCTTTAAACTTTGAACATTGTAACTTTGCAGATGTTGTTTATGCTCAAACAGCAACATTACACACTAGCTAAAGTTAGAAAAGTGAAATCGTGGTTTACCACCCCTTTAAGTTATTTTGTGCCACTCTTACACAGGTTGTTTCACAAAGATGTTTAATGCTATAAAAAGTGCTTGAAGATGACAATTTGCATGTATTAGACTGCAACAGCTAATCGATAATGAAAATATCAACAACGAATTTGATTATTGATTAGTCGCGTCTGCGCGCTGTGCCCGGGAAACCAGTCACGTCGCTTTACAGCAGTAAGTTAAATAACATTTATTTGGACAAAATGCATAGCGGTGGACACAAAGTAAGCTGCTGCGGGAAAGGTAACAGTTACTTTCCAAGATCCAAGTTGTCCAAAACATGAAAATGCTTTATATATGCGCTTCAAACTAAATAATAAAGAGTTTACTGTGTCTTGCCCTGTGACAGATGCATGTGATGTTTAATGTCTCTGACATGTGTTTTCCTTAGCGCATAACTTACATTTTATCCTTATCTGTAAATGTTAGAAAGTCCTGCTTAGGGATGAAACGGTATGGAAATTTCACATCACGATTATAGTGACCCAAATTATCACGTTATCAATATTATCACGGTTTTCTTAAAATGAGATAAAAGTGTTCAAAAAGAACAGATGCACACACTTCAAAGATTTCAACAAGTTTTATATTTGAAAATTAAAAAACAACAAATAAATCAAGCAGGTCTATGCACATTTTTAAGCAAGATTCTATTCGGTGGGATTTCCTTCCTTATAATGGCCGTCATCAATAGCAACGCATAATGCATAAATAATAATTTGGTGTAAATATAATCGCTAATATTATCTCTGTAAATATATTCTCAAGCAATATTCTCATCAGTGTTCTATCAGCTATGACACATTTAAATCTAGCATATTTTGTGTATGAGCCCAAACAGTATCCTAATGAAATAATGCATATCCATATTTTCATATGATTTGACAGTTTATTTTATTAAATATCAAAAATTCAAAAGGTGTGCATCATATCTGACACCTAGATGAACACTTAACAGCTGGTTTTATGACTGCAAGTCATTCTCTTCAAATGCTATCGAAGTTAGAAACATGTATACCAATCGTGTATGTAATTTTAGAGACGGTCCCTAAATTCGCCAACTTTACGGCAGACATATATCAGAAGCGCTGTGGTTCTGTTTGAAACTATCGCTGCTGAAATAGAACAAAAACAGTCAACCACTGTATGATGACTGAATCTCCTGCGTACATCGCAAGTTTTGAGTGCAGATTTCAGTGAGAGCATAGCCTGACGTTGTCATACTCAATTCTAGTCAGAATTTGAGTCTGATACTGCTCCATTGGGCTGTGATTATGGGGTGTGTTTAAACCGAACCAGGAAAGACCTCAATTGGATAGACCTACAACCAATCAGAGCAATGGAGCGACGCTTAACGTTAGTTGTCAAACGTCAACGGAACTCAACTGCACTGTGTTGCCAAGTCCGCGGGTTGAAGCGACCCCAATTATGTGATATACAGACCCAGGAATGCAAAATTTAGCAGGCAGTCCAACCAAAATAACACATATTTTACCCCACAAATGCCATTTTTCCCGGAGAACCCCCACCCCGGAAGCTATTGGGCTTGTTTTTGGCTAGTTTTAAGTAATGTTAGCAAATGGGCCGTTTTTTTTTTTGTAAAAACTTGGCAACCCTGTCTGCACGCACGCCCGGAATAAGTAGCCTAACGTTAGAAGAAGAAGATGAGTGTAAACGATCTTTGCCGGTGTTGTAAAAAAAGAATTTAAGGATACACAGAGTACTTACCAACACAATCATCATTTCTGAGAGAAATAGTAAAGGTGAATGCATATACGAACAAGTTCTCCGTTTAGGATTAGAACAAATTCAACCCAAGCGCCTTTGATGACGTGGATGATTACGTTACTGTTTATCATCTGTCCATCATCGTCTAAAGCCCGCCCTGACAATTTCATTGTTCCGAACAGTTTCTGTTCGGGCATAATTACTTCTCTACGGATCAATTCCAGACCGAACTGCCTGTGCAAAAAATTTTGTGGGCGGGGCTAAGTTCGTCTGGCATCCAGGCTAGTGAGAGCGTGCTCTGAACAAAACTCTGGCTAATCTGAACGCCTCTAATTATTAGAAACATGTGTGGTTAGATATAATGCGCAAAGCGATTATAACAGATGGTTTTTGAGAAGACTATAATAAGTTCAACCGCCAAAGTGGCTAGTGAGAGTGGTAGTAATACCAGACGTAATTTTGGAATTGAGGTCAATGTCCACTTGCCTTGCGTTCGCAGATTTGACGCGTTTCCCCCTATTACAGCGACTTTCTTCTGGCATGTTCTGCAGACAAGGTGACCATCTTCGATTAAGTTTCCCTCAGGACTTTTGTAAAAACCAAAATATGACCACACCTCAGATTTGGTCCTTTTAGAAGGCTGAAGTGCTGTCACTGCCTTCTGCCATTTCTTCTCATTCAAAAAACAATGTTGCGCTGACTGGACAGGATTTACCGCAAGTTTTCAAAATCGTGATAATCACACGTGGTTTTAATGATAATTAATTGTTAAACTATATTACTAACCGTCAGTACATTTTATCGTGGTTTATCGTGAAACCGGTAATCGTTCCACCCCTAGTCCTGCTAGTACTTCCATTTGACAACAGATTTCAATTATTTGCTTTCATAGGCTTTTTATTTCATACTGTTTGGAGGATGTGGAATAATATTGTTTAAAAAAAATGTTTTGTTAATATATAATTTTTTTTTCTATCCTATTGATCTAAAAAAATATTACAGATTAATCAATTATCAAAATAATTGTTAGTCGCAGCCCTTAAAGGTCCCGTTCTTCGTGTTTTTTTGAAGCTTTGATTGTGTTTACAGTGTGCAATATAACATGTGTTCATGTTTCGCGTGTAAAAAACACAGTATTTTTCACACAATGTACTTATCTGTATACCGCTGTTTTCACTGTCCTAAAAACGGGCTGATGAGTTCCTTGTTCTATGAAGTCCCTCCTTCATAAATACGTAACGAGTTCTGATTGTGCCAGCGATTCCCGTGTTGTGATTTGACCGCAGCTTAGCGCACGTTGCACGGAAAGGTCACGCCTCTTAACGGGAGATATATGCGCTCAATGATCTCTAAGTACAGCGTCCCTGTGAAAGCCAAACAAAGGTGATTTGACTACGGGATGAAAATAACAGCGTCTCGACGACATGGCGACAAACACAATCAAACGCAACACTTCCTCGTCTTCTCCACGCAACACTTCCTCTTCTCCATGTGGGAAAGCAACAAGACCACGCCCCCTTTTTCGAGTATTCTTGTGGGCGGAGGTTAGTCTGTTCTACTGACGTAATTAAAGCAGGCTGTACCAGGATGTAGTCCAAGCCGGCTTTGAAAGGGCTTTGAAAGGGAACTTCTGTTAAATAAAATATCTCGCTTGGCATTGAACTTTGAGCGTTATAATTTTACAGGTATTATTTATGCTCTAACAGCAACATTACACACTAACTAAAGTTTGAACAATGGGATCACGAAGAACGGGACCTTTCAATTTAAATAGCATAAATTGTGTACTGAATTCAGAGCTCGGCATTGGATATGGGAGACGCCTCACAAAAACCTGTATATAATCAAGTGTTGTTTTGAATCAAAATAATGAACAATGCTGAAAAAACAAGTCCTGACAAATAATGAATGGCTTTTTGTCTGTAGATTTAATGAGCTATTGTCAGAGATGTTTTACATGGTACACAAGGGCCCACAAAGCCTTTTGTTGGATAGTCTGCAGATATTCTAGACACACATTTTGAATTTATATTCCTTGTCTTTAAATATAATGTGCTATTTTGGTGACCAAATGGGAGAACATCTGGTGAAACAGAAACACATTAATTATTTTAAAAATAATTGAATACAATACAGATTTGAGTCTCTAAATGAGTCTTCACTGGGCATTTAAAACGCAGCATCTGCTTAGAGTGCAGAACCGTAAACTAGAAATACAGCAACATTTCTGGGTTAATGATAACATATCACAAAGAAATGTAGGTTAGAGGATCAGATACAGTCCAACCACCCTCATCTAAACAACCACAACACGCGAGAAGTGAACAGAACAACTCATTACTTATCAAATTATCTCTGCAGGCTTGTTTAATGTTGAACAACAGAAAGATATTTTGAAACAGGAATAGATAAATTACCTTTAGAGGGTGTGGAATGAGCATATGCTGAGCTTAATGAACCTTTTTAAAAGGAGAAATAAGAGAAAACAATCTGAAATGAAACATGCTTACTATTTTATATCCACTAGTTTTTAAGGGTATGGTGAATAAGTCACGATGACTCTCTGCTACTTGACCATACAATTTGAATTTATGTGCTCAATTGACTTACAGTAATCCTAAACTAAACCGCTAGCCTATTAATGACACTGAAGTAGCAGCAGTTTTTCCAAACGTAAATCTACTTCCTTGTGGTGCTGCGTTAGCACTTTACAGACTGCACACTTACATTTACATGTTTATTCATAGAGCCTATTTCAGAGGCCTTCACAATCACAAAATTGTGAAGATCTGATTAATATGGCTGATAACTGATAAATGGCTGAAAATAAAATTCTAAATAAATGAAAAGTAAAAAAATCTTAGTTTTTAAATGCTTCAAGTTAACTTTTTTTTGGCATCACTACATAACACTACACTCTAAAAAAAAGGTTCTATATGGCACCAAAAAAGGTTCTTGGCTCGTAATCATAGGGGAACCTTTTTTAGTGCTATATAGCACCAATTTTGGTGCTTCAGTGGTTCTTCAGCGGTTCTTCAGAGGTGCTATATAGCACCTTAGTCAAAGAACCGGTGAAGAACCTCTGAAGAACCGCTGAAGAACCACTGAAGAACCGCTGAAGAACCACTGAAGCACCAAAATTGGTGCTATATAGCACTAAAAAAGGTTCCCCTATGATTACGAGCCAAGAACCTTTTTTGGTGCCATATAGAACCTTTTTTTTTTAGAGTGTACAGTATGAGTCTGACAAATGGAGATTTCATTCAGATTATTAATTTAGAGATTTGTTATTAAATTATTCCTGTTTTTAAGGATTAATTTCAAGTGAGTGTTAGGGGCTGTTTACACTACACTGTTTCCAACTAAAAAAGTAATTTTTAATGTGTTTTGGCCATTTATTTACACAAAAAACGGGACCTGAGAATGCATTTGAACTTTTGAAACTACACTTATCCTCTCAAAAAACGTGAATTTGTGAAAACGGTGATTGTGAAAACAGCTGACCACATTCTTTATTCCACTCCGCTCATGTTTTTATGAAAATACTGTGTTGCTCAGGTAAGATGAGGTAAAATTATAATATCTGTCTGTCTGTTCAGTTTTTCATCCCCTTATTCTCGTGCACTGACTCATTTGCTGAACTGAGCAGCCAATCAGAGTTCTCTCTCTCTCACCGACGGCCCAAAGACGATTCTACATGTTGAATCGTCCAAAAATAACCTGACGGCATCCGATTAGAGCAAACAGTGCGGAACACACCGAAAAAACGAAGTCGGCCGACGCTCAAAAACGGCCCGACATTGGTGTGTCCCTGGCTTTAGATGACAGCAAAAGCAATGTAAATGCAAAAATATGAGAAATAATCATTATTCATGCATGAACCAAGGCAAATACCACATCCAGATGTCACATATGGCTGGAGACATGAGCAGGTGTCACACATGCAAAATTCAGCCTGGGCCACTTCCCAGTCTCATCTAATTTCCCAATATCGCCCAATATCGTGTGTGCATGCATACATTTTTCAACAATATCTTGCCATAACCAGGCCATCATTCTCTGAGGGGTTTTCGTCTGGGACAATTTGACTGTCCCTACTATTCTCTGGATAAAACCCTCAAGAGTACACTATTTCAAGGACTGGACAGACTGTTTTGACATAAATATCAAACATAGAGGCTGGTTGAGGGTCTGTATTAAAGCAGTGTTGGGTCACTCATGGGATATACCCATAATCCAGCCCAGACTGAGAATGACAGAAAATCACTGTAATCCGACAGCTACATGGCTAGGATTCTTAAGTGGCATCTCTTCTTTTCTTTCAGAGCTGACAAAATGGCTGTAAAAAACCCCAATCAAATTGTTTCCGCGGTCCCTGACATGCCGCCACGTGTGATTTTAACCCTGGCTGCACATGTAATTGCTTATAAAGGAAAAACCAGTAGGTTTTGAATGAGCATTTTAAGTGTACAATGCAATTTATCCAAGACTAAAAAAAAATAAATCAAGACGTGTTGTTTTAGAGTCTGCAGGGATTGTGGTTGTCAATCGCTCTCTAATCACTCGCAACGTATCCCGTGGCACGTTCACATGGGCTTTGACATTAAGTGGATCAACTTCCTCCCCATCAAAAGAGCAGCAAAGAAAGCCGCCACGATCCTCCAATTACCGTCAGGCTGCCATCCTGTTCCATGCATCAGTTTCAGGGGGTTATTTTAACCTCTGCTCCAGCTCATGTCCTCCGGCCTGGCACCCTTTCAAAAACAGTCCCGCTCCGCATGAATGTGACAAACAGTGACAGCTCTGCAGCGCTAGGACTGTTTAGGTGTCTTTGCCATGCATACACATGGCCGAATACAAACACAAACAGCTGTGCCTGACAGACAGGCAAGTAACAGCGCCTCTGCATTATCGACTGGGACAAACAATGTACTATCCACCCCTTTGCCAGCTCTGACCTCACATCTCGAAACCCATGTTAGGGCTGGCTTCAATCTCAAGTGCAAAGGGTTTAGAGAATGAGGTCAAGCAGCAAGACATGAACGGCATGTCTCAAATCCAGCTGTCGGATCTTCTACTCATTAACATGGGTTACAAGTCTTATATGAATAAGTCTGAATATGAACCATTAAGGAACATTTTTAGGAATAGTTCATTCAAAAATAAAAAAATGTATTTACTCACCCACATGTTGTTTCAAGCTTGCAGTTATTTTTGCTATAAAACACAAAAATAGTGCATTAGTGTTAGGGATTTATCAGTGACTCTTTCTGCAGGTTACATCATTACACAAGTAGGTGGCAATAAGTGCCTTTCTGTATAAGAGTCACTGAGTCATTCACTCAAATGATTTGTTCAAAAACACTGATTCATTCCGGAACAAAACAAGTGAGTGGCTGCATTCAGATTCTGAAGTGTGCATACGGTGGACACTTTACTATCCCATGAGGCCACATAAAAGGATTTTAGAATGGCAGTGAAGCGACGTAACTGACGCTGGTAGGTCATGTAATAACTCAAAAGTGAGTCATTGAATTATCCACTCAAACGATTCATTCATAATCATTGATTCAATCAAGAATGCCAATTCTGGGAGATGCAAACCAGTTCTGTGTTTGGAACTATGTTCGTTTGGCAGAGAGACAAAGTATTGTGTCTAAAATATACATTTCTTAAGAATGATTATAACTGTGTATTAGTTAACTGTTGTATAAAAGATACATGTATAAAATATCCGTTGTGTTTCATGGAAAAAATAACAAGTAGTAAATAATGAACTGTGAAGGGTGTACCACCTACAAAATCCCATAAGGCATAATTTCGGCCTCTCATTTTCTGCCCCGTTTCCTGAATTCAGCAATGTTTGAGGGCTTATGAAAACGGAACCCTATAAAGGGCTATGGTGCTTAAACGTACAGCTATGCTACCGCTTTATCACCCCAAGGGGGGTTTTATAGGACGCAATTTCTAAAAATCGTTCCTATTAATGTCTTAGTTCGTAGTCTCGTTTATGGCTCCTGAAGCATGATTACAAGGCATTTTCTCGTGGATCAAAGCCTTGGAGCAAATCAATGAGAATCAATTCAACCCCTCCTTTCCCCAGCATTCAACGTTTTACAGACAATTAATTCCACAGATGGCAAATCGCTACAGAGGCACTTAGCATTCTCCACTCACATCGACTTCCCTTTAAGATTACAGTATTCTATGACACCGGATCTTTGAAAAACCACAGGGTGCATAAAGGCTTCTCCTGTCTAACCTGTAGCCATAGAATAAGAGGAAGCAAAAACTAAAACGGTTCATTGATCCATAACATTTTCAAATCAGAGCCTCTTAGATCTTTGCCATGTTAAAGAGCAAGAGATTTTAAATTAAGAAGGTCGCCCGCAAAGCAAAATTATGCTCAGTCTGAACCTCGCCTTTAGGTGCCCATGCTCTAGTTAATATTGCAGTTGTGTCTTTCCTTTCCTGGAAAGAGTAAGGCAAAACTTGAATACGAACTAGAAGGGTTCTGATGTGAAGGGCTAGAGGAGAAATCGAGGACAAGCCAGTCAGCTTCTTGAAATGCAACCCTCATGATTATTTTCTGAGGCAGCCGCACGGATTGTATCCCTTAGTACACTGGCTCTCTGTGTGGAAGACCTTTATCTGGGCTGATGTACTGAGTCTGTGCCGCTTGTTTACACATTCAGGGCCTTGTGTTTGCCCGCACACTGTGAGGAAAGTTCCACTCCATTAATCTGTGTAGACTGACATAAGCGTCAACTGGCTTCTTGTTGAAATTCAAATGAGCCTTGAGCAACTCTGAACATCATGGGCGGCGAAAACAATGAAAATGGGAGGTTTGCAGCCATCGATCTGAATAAAAGAAAGAGTTGAGAAAAGAAAAATATTGGGAAAATGTCACCTTTTATCAGAACGACTTCATGAAGTTCTCTCTACATGATTCAGCGTTGGCAATTAGCACTGTACTAGGGGAAATAGTCCACATAGGAAAATAGAAAATGTGAAATATTTCAGGCTGCATTATAGTTGCATAACTAGATTCATTTTAATG
Organism: Romanogobio albipinnatus; assembly: GCA_023566225.1. NCBI lineage: Eukaryota > Metazoa > Chordata > Actinopteri > Cypriniformes > Gobionidae > Romanogobio > Romanogobio albipinnatus. The sequence goes on along the minus strand of CM042262.1, from coordinate 24,990,322 downwards.
AAAAAATTGCATTTGATGGCTGCATGTAATTTTCATAAAATGCATGTTCAAGTGCAGCATATTTATGAAAATCTTTTGAAAAGGCTTCCAACAAAGCTGTATTCCAGGAAAATTATCAGTTATCGCTCTTTTTTTTTTTTTTTTTTCGTGGTGCAACTGCGCACAGCAAATTACTCAAATTATTCCCACTGTGTTTTTACCTTTCAAGTGAAAAGGACTCGGCTTCTAAATCAATAATAATTTAGCCCAGTGAAATGAAAACCCATCTGCTTCTAACTGAAGCCTAAACACATTTAGTGGCCGCTATATGGTCGAGTAAAAGAGAGATTCCTAGTTGGTATAGAAATGTTGAATGCAATTTCAATGCTTCGAGAAGATGAGTCCCTTGAGATACTAACAGCTTCACATTGCTTATATCTTATTCAGGACTGCAAATTCAAAAACGCCTTCGGAACACATTTCCATTCATTTCTCCTGCGGCCACGTTTACAATGAAAGTGCTGCGCTGGCTCTTGGACTGTCTCTTAGGGATTTTTACTGAATTTCACTTCATGTTCATACACCAAGAAATGGTATTCGAGTTGGAGGCACGCGTCAACAACAATAAACAGCCGTGTGTCGCTGTTGCATCTTCAAAGTAATGCATGTGCTAGCTCTGCATTGTCCATTTGCCGCATTGCCTTCCCCAATAGACTCCGGCTACCCTGGAACTTAATTATCCTTAGTGGATTGCAAGCATATCCTTTTTCTTTTTTGATGCCTAACAGTGGGACGATTTGCATGGGCAATAATTTACGTGGTCATTTGGGGGACTAAATTTCCAATCCAATTTGCTTTATCTGCTCGTTTGTTCTCCTCTTTTGCAGTGTTTTGTTTAGGGACGGGCTGAAGAGATACGGCCTGAATTGTTGCAGTTTGTGATTAATGTGGCCTATCAAAGCGTTAATTGAAGCAAAATTGGACTGTGCTGCTCGTGTTTAGATTATCTGTTTGCATAGAGTTGGTTTTTTAATTTAATCTTCTTTTAATTTGAGTTTGAAGCTCTCTGAAATCCATCTGTATGATTACAATTAATCATAATTTTGTGCTTTATGTGCTAACAGAGCATTTTATGGGGTCAGAGCGTTTTCAGGGTTAGTATGATAAAGCTTCCAATGTTGTTACATGGAATCTGGTTTACTTATGTACACATTTTTTGGCTTATTAATTATGCTTTTAGCTATCAATAAGGTTGTGTTTACACTGCAAATATTAATGCACATTCACTTTAGACACGACCGGTACAGTATCTGATATCTGTGTTTACATTAATCTCCACCCAAAATGATTCCGTTGGTGATTGCTTTACTATGTGACATGGTTGACCCTCGGGTTTTGAACAACTAAAATTATTTATATAATTAATGTCAGGTGGCCATGATTATTTGCCAGCATGGATAAGTTAAAAGCTTTCATGGATGTTTTCAGTGCAAAATCTGACTGAACGAATATAGATTTGTTTTTTAGTAGCGTGAAGAGATTTCATTTATTTGAAAAAATTAGAAGGCATTAACAAGAGAGAGATTGTGAGTGTGGATTACCTGTGTGCGTCAGAATGTATATAAAGTTTCCACCTCAGTAAAAAAAGCTTCAGAAAAGTTTTAGTGCGAGCACAAAATGTGAGCTTTGACCACAAAACCAGTCATAAAGGTCAATTGTTTTAAATTGAGATTTATACATCAAATGAAAGCTGAATAAATAAGCTTTTCATTGATGTATGGTTTGTTAGGATAGGACTATTTGGCCGAGATACAACTATTTGAAAATCTGGAATCTGAGGGTGCAAAAAAATCTAAATATTGAGAAAATCACCTTTAAAGTTGTCCAAATGAAGCCCTTAGCAACGCATATTACAACTAATAATATGTTTTGATATATTTAGGGTAGAAAATTTACAAAATAATATCCTAGATCTTTACTTAATATCCTAATGATTTTTGCCATAAAAGAAAAATTTATCATTTTGACCCATACACTGTTGACCCATACAATATCGCCCTGACTGGTTTTGTGCTCCAGGGTCACATATAGGCACGTCTGCTTCATAATATGACATTAAAAAGCTATCCTTGTGGCCAAACATATTCAGGAGGATTCCAAGGGGAATCGTATATGCGTGTTTAGACGTGGGTTACATGTCCAGATATCAGATATGTATCTGATATAAAACCCCATTTGGATGTGGCTCAGAATGGATGCGAAAAAATTGGATCTCATGTGGATTTTTGTGTTCACAAGTGTGCAACAAATTCTCATAAGTGTCAGATATGAGTAAAAAATAAGATTTTTTTTGTGCCAGTGTAAGAGTCTAAGAGTGTATTCGTACTTGTAGTTCGGTTCGCTTTGTTCGTTTGGTCTGGACCAAATTTTCGGCATTTTTATCACTGAACCTAAAGGCATAGGGATATGTTCACAATCTGATTGGTCGACTTTTATGATGTATTGCCAATTTTGAGATCCAAAACATCCAAAGCATTGCTGTGTGCTGGGATAAAAGCGTTTTTTGTATGTGTATAGCCTGCATATGATGGTATTTTGACCAGCGGAGAACTCGTGAAGAACTTAAAAATGTGTAAAGGAGTCAAAACAGCGTCACACACATAAAGATTTGCTGCGAGGGGACACGGTTCTGCCTATACCAAGCTGAGAAAAGAGATGAATATGCGTGAGCATTCTGTCCTTTTTAGGGTCTCATCTTCCTCTTTTTGGTTCGTTTACATGTCTTCGTTTGGAAGTGGACCCAGACCCATCTTTCAGCGGTCTCAGGCCGCTTGATCGTACCGCACCAGGTTTCAGATGGCAGCGCTACTCTTACTCTTAACCACACTAACAGAGCAATCGCACCAGGGTTCGTTTTAATCTAACCAAACATGACAAGTGTGAACACACCCTAAGTTTTCGTCTCTTCTTTTCAACAGTGGGTGGAGATTCATAACTTAACAACAAAGTAAAACTGAAGACCCACAAGATTGTACCTTAGTTCTGTTTAACAATCAGTGCAAAAATTGCAGGAAAAAGCCGATTCTGTCGTGCAACTGGAAAAATCATGGATTTTACAAACGCCTAAGTCATTCTTCTTTTCATTCTTGTCCTTGAGATAATGCTGCACCCCTACTGTTTCTGTTACTAAAAAAGAATCTAGAGTCTGCTCAATATCCTCTCTCACCAATAACTGTGGAGTATAACACAGATGGTTCACAGGTAAAATCATCTCATCTGATCCTACTGGAGAGGCAGCATGTAATTATGAGGAAGCTTCCAGGCAGGTCTGTCCCTTCCCCCTTTTCCGCACAGGGGAGAGATAATTACTGGACCTGCTTTTCAAGGGCAAACAGTGAAGTACCGTCACCGACGATTGAGCGTCTAGAGCGAGACGACACAGAGATTTTCTCCCGGAACTCCCGGTTCCCCCGTCTGGTCCTCTGTTCTCATTAATCCACACATACACCATTTATCATCATTAGCATCTCACTCAAGAGCAGGGATCATCCTGTTCTAGGCTCTTCTCGGCCTCCTGAGCAGCGGTTTAGCTCGCCGCTTCCTTTCCTGAGGATAAAGTGAGGGTGATTGTCAGCTTTGAACATTTCATTCAGGTAATCCATTTATGCAGTCTAAGGTATGAATTGGATAAAACTCACAACTGTGTCTAATAAAGTAAATAAATAAAATGTGTTACTTTGTGCTTTTAGCTCAAGGATAATTGTGTCAGGCATATTCTAAACCTAATCCGTCCTTCGGATGAGATGTTAAACTGAGGTCCTGACTCTCTGTGGTCATTAAAAATCCCAAGATACCCTCAGAAAAAAAGAGTAGGGGTGTAACCCCGGCATCCTAGCCAAATTTGCCCATTGGCCTCTGTCCATCATGGCCTCCTAATAATCCTCATATACTGATTGGCTTCATCACTCTGTCTACTCTCCACCAATCAGCTGGTGTGTGGAGGGTGTTCTGGCTCAATATGGCTGCCGTCGCATCATCCAGGTGGATGCTGCACATTGGTGGTGGTTGAGGAGATTCCCCACTTCTATATGTAAAGTGCTTTGATTACCCAGAAAAGCGCTATTTAAGTGTAACTAATTATAATTTGATGTGCAAAAGTTATGGTTATGTGGACCTGAGGGTGCTAATATAATATTATTTGAAACCTGTGTTTAATATTAGACCATATATGCCTTTGAATTACAGTATGTCAGAGAGCAGTTCATACTGTGACTCATAGAAGGCAAATCAAGTTTCTTTTCAGACCTGAAAAACCTCCATGCAAGGCTGAAATTAAGTTAGCTCAGGCAAGACACAAAGACCTTGGTTTCCTAAACGGTTCCTCATTTGCATATAAAGGAGGTGTGTTTGTGCTGAAAAGAATGACAGTGATTTTGTATTTTTTTTTTTTTTTAAGTGATGCTATTTTTTAGATCTAAACCACTAAAAGGTTTGTGTGCTGAAATACAGCACATACTTTTTTTTAAGTTATATTTTTGGCATTTTTTATGCCGTTGTTTATAGGACAGTATAGAGAACAGACAGGAAAGCACATGGTGGTAGAGTAGGGAACGGGATTGGAAAAGGACCTTGAGCCAGGAATCGAACTTGGGTTGTGCTATATGGATCCATAGTTGTGATTAGTTGCGATCCATAGTTGCTATAGAGTTGTGTCAATAATACGATTTCGGTACCAAGTCCGTACTGAAATGTTAAAAATGTGACGATACCAGCATTTCCCTCAACATATATCTCTGATTGGCCATTTTCACACGCTCAACATATATGTCTGTGAACGTTCTTCAGAGAGAGCTTACACAGATAAACATGGGAGCATTTGAAAGCAGGCGTCTATCAGTGGATATATTAGGGATCCGCTGATAGAACTCCCTTTCAAACGCTCTCGTGTGTATCTGTGTAAGCGCTTGGTTGAAGAACAATGGCCAATCAATGACATATATGGTGAGCATGTAAACACAATGGCCAATCAGAAGTGTTTAAAAGAACACGCCGACTTTTTGGGACTTTAGCTTATTCCCCGTATCTCCCAGAGTTGGATAAGTCCATACATACCGTTCTCATCCGCTTGCGTGCCATAACTCTGTCTGACGCACCCACCGCTAGCCTAGCTTAGCACAAAGACTGGGGGTAAACGTCTCCATTTAGCCTACTGCTCAATAAGTGACAAAATAATGCCAACATTTTCCTATTTACATGTTGTGATGTGCATAGTTTGTGTACTAAGACCGACGGAAAATGAAAAGTTGTGATTTTCTAGGCCGATATGGCTAGGAACTATACTTTCATTCCTGCATAGTAATCAAGGAACTTTGTGCCGTACCATGGGTGCAGCGGCGCAATGATATCACACAGCGCCTGAAAATAGGCTAACTTCCATCAACATAACCAACGTGACAACCTGCTTGCACAGCGAGTGTGCTGGGGACTATTTTCAGGCGCTGTGTGACACAACAGTTTTACAATGAAAGTCATGGGGTCCAAAACAACTTTGGATTCCACTGACTTGCATTGTATGGACAAAAACAGTTGAAACCTTGTTCTATCTATGTCAGTGGGATCCAAAGTTGTTTTGGACTTTCATTGTATATACAAAAACAGTTTAAACCTTTTACACATTGTCTTCAGTGTTTAAAAAAAAAAAATCAATTTCAAAATGAGTCATTCTCAGTGGCCATGTCAGAAACACTGCATCAGAGCCTGGATGAAAGATTTCCAATTAAAAGAACATTTGATGGTTCTCAGGTGGGATGGGATGTTTCTAAAAATGGCTGTCTTTTATGCTCGGTTTGACTGCCAAATCCTGGCTCTGCGATCCATCACAATGTAATATATCTGCCCTAATCCAGCATAGGCTTTTTGTGTTGTTTCTGTAATCTTCTCCATAGAAAAACCATTAAAGCACCCAAAGCTCATATGATTCCATAATTCAGTCTGTCCCACAAACTCAGCTAACAGCTAGAAATATATCTATTTAGGGAACAAGAGGGAAGGAAAGAGAATAGAGGAAGAGCAGGAAAAGAGAAAAGGATGGCAGTAATTTAAGTAAACTGCAGCACTTAATAAATGGATGGAAAGAGTTCATTCCAATAGAGGGCAAAGTAATTAGATGAAGGTGATGTATTTTCACTAAACGATCCTTCTAATGTGAAGCAATGGGAGTGGTGAGGTTTTGTGGGGTGAAAAAAGGTGATTTTAATAATGCTTAAAATATTGAATGATGGCTATAAGGACTTAAAGGTACTGATATAATATGATTTGCAACCTGTTTTATATTAGACTATATACTTATCCCTTCGAATTATGTCTCAGAAAGCAGTTCATACTGTGAATCATACAAGGGAAATCAAGTTTCTTTTCAGACCTGGAAAACATGCATGCAAAGCTGGAATTAAGATGTGGCAATACACAAAGACCTTGGTTTCTCAAAAATGCATTATGAAAAGAAATGTGCTCGGCCCCAAATGTCCTAAATGTTTAAGGTGGCTCTAAATGTTATTTTTGTCATGCGGCCGAGCTGCTTTCTGAGCAGCAGGTAAAGCAGGTTAAGCTTTTTAGAGGAAAAGAATAATGCAAGAGTCTCTCTCAAGAGACAAGAGACAGAGGTGAGGGCACTGCAAATGAGAGAAGATCATTATTCTGGGAGCGCAAAACACCATCATGGCTTTGGTGTATATATATGTATGGAAATCCAATATAGTGGTTGAATTGAGCTTTTATTCCATCATTAATCCTTACACTCATACCTAGGGTCTTTATATACCCAGGACGTCATTCACTACCCTCCCCCTCATGCAGTTTTATCAACTTTCTTTGTATTCCTCAATCTATTCATTATAAACAATATAACAAGAAAAAAATATAAAAGTATGTTTGTTTTCCAATTAATTTTTTTGTAAAAAAAAAATAAGTGTATGGGCCATTAGTGACCCGAGGTATGTAATAGTGTAAGTATTTTTTTTTCTGCAAAACAACTGAATCTCTAATGACTCAATAAGTGCAATTCACCTTTATTCCTCAAAGTGGCGATGTCTGATACACAATGATGATGTGATGTTTCACTCATAATTACTGCAGGCATAAAACTAAATACACAAATATCATCAGCAAAACTTAAAATGACTCAGCAATCGACTGCAGAGCAAGTATTGTAATGAAATATTAGTGTCTATATGGTGGATCTGGTAGAGAAGCTGTCAGTTCTCAAAATATTGATTCTGAACACGTTGAAATGATAGTTTTTAGAATATTTGAGATCATCTGAGCTCTGACGAGGACAGTGATGATGGTAAAAAAACATCTGCTCAAATTTTAACCCGTCCATGTTCCATAAGGTAAAGAAATGTGCTTTAATTTATCCTTTTATAATTGTTAATAAAATATCAGGTGAGTTTTATATGATTGCAGCATTCAGTGATCCATTTGTGTTAGAAATAGATTGAGGTCACTAAAGACCCGAATATGTAATAATGATTGTCGAAACATTCATGCATTTAAGGGTTAAAGGGGGGGTTATCACACACAGTTTCTGTCACTTTCATATCAATCTTGAGTACCTATAGAGTAGTATTGCATCCTTCAAAAGTCTTTAGTATTATCATATTACATTACGCCAGGTAGTGGCAAGTGACTTGTCTTTATGAGTGAGTTATTTGAATCATTCATTCAACTGATTTGTTAAAAAACGCAGAACAACTGTCTTTAAGAATGAGTCATTGAATAATTTACTCAATCCATTTAAAAACACTGAATCATTCAGGAACAGAACACCATTACTGTGTGTTGCTCCACTCCGCTGGCTTTGTCTGGAAATGGGAGCTCTAGCGTAAGTTCTATGGAAGACTCAAATGTCACGTATAGATATTACTTATCTATCTAGCAAATCATTATTCATCATCTGTAGTATATAAGTTCTGTTCCCAGCCATTACTACGTTCGCAGATACTGACGCCGACATTCACCTCCATCCTACCCACCACCACCAGGTTGGTCCCCGTCCATACATCAGGGGGTAGGCTCCGCCCCTGCCTTCATCTTCAGGCAGGAACTGCAAGCATCTACTACCCTCCGGATTCGGACTATGGACGAGGCCTACACCAAATAACTTAATCGTTTCATCTATTCGATACTAGTAACTGTAAATAAATCTTATTCAAATGTTTTCTTGCCTCCTGAGTCTTTGGGTAGAATTAGTTTAGTTTCTAGTTCTAACATTATTAATCTTTTCAAGCAAAGGCAGAACAAATTTGTTTTAGGGAAATTCCTTTTCCTTACTTTATATAATTGTGATATAACTGTCGATAGATAGATAGATAGATAGATAGATAGATAGATAGATAGATAGATAGATAGATAGATAGATAGATAGATAGATAGATAGATAGATAGATAGATAGATAGATAGATAGATAGATAGATAGATAGATAGATAGATAGATAGATAGATAGATAGATAGATAGATAGATAGATAGATTTATATACCATTTTTAAAAATGACCTTGTATGACCTGACACCAGAAAAAAGTAATTTTTTAACACAAAATCTCCATTAATGGCTCAACTGCCCATGGATCAAACATCACTGAACGCCCTCAGATCTTATATTCTGTACACTAATCTGCCGTCAAGTCATTATGGTTCTTGTTCTTGTAGCATTAGGGCTGATATGGCTTTTGTAATGACTCTCTTTCAATTAAACAAAGCACAAGAGCAGTGGGCTGAAAAAGTGATTGCTCCCACTTAAAAGCGATTTGCTTGGCATACATCATTATTAGTGGTCCATAAAAGTCATAGAGATTGAAATCATGGTCACGTCGGAACAAAAATAATATTTCCGATGGCTATAATTTATGTGATCTGAGAGTCATGATGGTTGTGTGAGGTTAATTAGCAACAGGGATGAGCCTTCAACTACACTCATCTAGGATGTGTAATTAAGTCTCTCGTTTAAGTGCAAACGACTATTCAATCTCTTTTTAATCTTCAATCTCATATTCAGTGATTCTGCATGATCAAAATTAAATCATATTTAATAAATACTTTAAACCTAGATGCTTTTAGACCTAAAAGGCATACGAAGTTAGAAAAAGCATACATACCCAGACATATTTAAGGGGAATTTATTCAGCCTGGGATTTATTATGGGATTTGCAATGTTGCATGGAGGCATCACAATAGCAGGTCTCATCTTAAAGAGGACATTCTGAATTATTCATAACCTCGCTCTTGACCCTGTGCTTTTTCACTGACCCATTACAAAATAATACAGTCATTTATTGCTGCCAAAAATCTCCACACATATCAAAACACGATTGGGCAATTACTCCCTCGTCAAGGGCTTCATGCTGTTTAAAATGCTCTCTGTGTACCCCAAAAAACACTGTGCTAGAAGAAGGGCAGAATGTATTACAGGAGGCCATTAAATATGTCCGGCTTCTCCTTTATCCTGCACACCAAGGACAGATCCAAAATCTTTGAGTAGGAACAGGATAATATTCCTGTCCTGAGCCCTGAGAGTTTCCTCCAGGTAGCCTGGACTTGACATGCTCTGTGCACTAAACAAAAAAAAACCATCTGGATCAACACCCACACAGACCCTTGGCCCTTCATTTCTGCCAAACAAAAGGGTCCCCTTCAGACCTGTTCCATCAGTAGGTGGAGGAGACACACCACAATTCAAGGGAAAGGATTTCTGTTTTTCCTGAGTGTAGGATACCGAACGCTGTAGCATGGAATATATTTGTTATTTGCTGTTTAGTTTGAAAGTGAATTCTGTGTGAGCTGTGCTTCATACATTGTTGTTAATATATTAAACGTAATAAATATAATAAACGTGGCAACTATAACTACCACCCCAATACTGGTCTGATGGTGTGTGTGCACACTAAAAGCGAATTTAATTATTTGCGCGAGTAGATTACATACAAAATCTATGCAAAGACGCGATTGCGTCTTCCGCGCAAAAGCGAAGCAAATATTTATATTGCTCTAGTTTATTTGTGGGAAAACATTGCGTTATGAGTAGTAACTCTAAGTGTCTTAACGACATCAAACATTTTTTAACAGGAAATTTGCATGACGGGCTGTCGCGCAAGCCAATCAGCAAAGAGCTTATTACGTTATCAAACTGGGCACCCGTCATCCTCAAGTAGCGCTGGAAGTGGCTGTCATCCAGGTGCAGAAAACGGAGAAAGTCACAGAGTTGTGTGCGCCTCTGGATGGTGCCGTGAACCCAGACACATCAACGTTTGGCTTTCTGGCGTATAGTAGTTATCTTCAACATGACGGAAAAAATGGCAGAAAGAAATGTTGTTGGTGAAGACACAATCGCACGTTTTTAGGTGTGTGAGTAATGTGAAAAACAAGTAGGAATCCTCTGAGTAATCTAGAGCGATTAATGCAATGCAAATATTTGCTTCGCTTTTGGTGTGCACACACCATGAGACTGCTGGCCTGGCACTGTTGTGATGCATGGCTCTGCAGTTCTTCAGTTGGTTATTATTGGCTTTGACAGCAAGCTGAATGGAACGGCCTCTTTTCTAGATCCAATCAATTTCCAGCAGGAAAAAACCAGCCACACTCTCTATTATTCAATCTTCTGTTTCACTCAGAAAAAACTCACGATAGTGAAGTAAAGTCGGTCACATCGTCCAGTTCACGTTGACTTTCATGATCAGGATCTTCATTTTAAAGATCTAAGGCATGCTCTGCTGCGGAATCTACAATCAATACAATATCACATTTTATCTGAGTTTGCTGGTCCAGCTCAATGTGATGAGATTGAAGGGCGTGACCGCAAAATAATGGCAAGAAAACACATCTCTGCTGAGTTGTCTTCACAGGTTGCATGCAATAAACACACAGCATGGTTAGTTTATTCCAAATAATGAACAAATATTGACTCTTATGAATTGTTTCTTTATAGTGAATCAAAAACGGTCTGATAGTCTGGTTCACAAACAAATTACTCTTTTGAACCGGCCATTTTAATGATTCATTTAAAAGGCTTACAAACTCGGGACAGTTTGAAACAGTCTAGCAATCCCTCACTCGAGGGCAGTGTTTAACTCCACTTTTAGACATACACTTGCGAACTTCCCTTAGCACTTACATTGGGTGAATCCCTGTCACAATTTTGAAGTCCGTTCAGTTTCATCAAGTGGGTGAGGGAAGTTTATTTGGACAGCGAGTCTACTCAACATACAGTTCAGGCAGATCCATAGACCACAATGACCCATGATTTGACCGGTGCTGGCACATGACGCAACTTAAGAAATGACGTACATCGAGTGAACGAGACGGAGGTAAGTTAGTGAGGGAAGGTTAAAGGAATAGTTCTCCCAAAAATGAAAATTATCCCATAATTTACTCACCCTCAAGTCATTCTAGGTGTACAGGTGCTGGTCATGTAATTAGAATATCCTCAAAAAGTTGATTTATTTCACTAATGCCATTCAAAAAGTGAAACTTGTATATTATATTAATTCATTACACACAGACTGATATATTTCAAATGTTTATTTCTTTTAATTTTGATGATTATAACTGACAACTAAGGAAAATCCCAAATTCAGTATCTCAGAAAATTTGAATATTACTTAAGACCAATACAAAGAAAGGATTTTTAGAAATCTTGGCCAACTGAAAAGTATGAACATGAAAAGTATGAGCATGTACAGCACTCAATATTTAGTTGGGGCTCCTTTTGCCTGAATTATGGAATACATGGAGTCGATCAGTCTGTGGCACTGCTCAGGTGTTATGAGAGCCCAGGTTGCTCTGATAGTGGCCTTCAGCTCTTCTGCATTGTTGGGTCTGGCATATCGCATCTTCCTCTTCACAATACCCCATAGATTTTCTATGGGGTTAAGGTCAGGCGAGTTTGCTACCATGGATACCAAGGATACCATGGTCCTTAAACCAGGTACTGGTTGCTTTGGCACTGTGTGCAGGTGCCAAGTCCTGTTGGAAAATGAAATCTGCATCTCCATAAAGATGGTCAGCAGCAGGAAGCAGGAAGTACTCTAAAACTTCCTGGTATACGGCTGCGAGAACATAACTTTGGACCACTCAGCAGCCGTCCAGTCCTTTTTGTCTTTAGCACATACGAGACGCTTCTGATGCTGTCTGTTGTTCAAGAGTGGCTTGACACAAGGAATGCGACAGCTGAAACCCATGTCTTGCATATGTCTGTGCGTAGTGGTTCTTGAAGCACTGACTCCAGCTCCAGTCCACTCTTTGTGAATCTCCCCCACATTTTTGAATGAGTTTTGTTTCACAATCCTCTCCAGGGTGCGGTTATCCCTATTGCTTGTACACTTTTTTTTCTACCACATCTTTTCCTTCCCTTCGCCTCTCTATTAATGTGCTTGGACACAGAGCTCTGTGAACAGCCAGCCTCTTTTGCAATGACATTTTGTGTCTTGCACTCCTTGTGCAGTCAATGGTCGTCTTTTGGACAATTGTCAAGTCAGCAGTCTTCCCCATGATTGTGTAGCCTACAGAACTAGACTGAGAGACCATTTAAAGGTCTTTGCAGGTGTTTTGAGTTCATTAGCTGATTAGAGTGTGGCACCAGGTGTCTTCAATATTGAACCTTTTCACAATATTCTACTGAATTTGGGATTTTCCTTAGTTGTCAGTTATGATCATCAAAATTAAAAGAAATAAACATTTGAAATATATCAGTCTGTGTGTAATGAATGAATATAATATACACGTTTGACTTTTTGTATGGAATTAGTGAAATAAATAAACTTTTTGATGATATTCTAATTATATGACCAGCACCTATACTCGACCCGTTCTAAGCTGGATTCGAAACCGGGGTATTTGGCATGGGAGGCGGGCATGCTAACAAAAATGCTAAAGACTGCAGCTTCTAGGGTGAGTCGCTAGAGCGCCATCTTGAGGCCAGGGAAGTAAGGTTTACATGCACAGCTCCCACCCACCCCCATCGTCCTATGACGGGTCAGTGGTCACCCTTCTGCCGAAACTCAACTCTCTCATGAACATTACGTACGGCCATTGTCAGAAGCCAGTGACTATAGTTTATAAAATTTTAAATATAGATATATAATATTGAATATTTTTCTGAGACTCATAATCTTGAACCTGCCCACATCGCCTCGCACATTCTCATATTATTTAGCTTTTTCTGTTCATTTTTTCAAAACAAATTCATGCTTAATTTGGCTTTACGTTTGGCTTCTGTGCTTGTCAGAATGGGAATTCGGACGGGAATTAAACAACTTCTGGACCGTATTTATCAGTGGTGTCATGAGCATTAAAGTTGAATAAAGTTTAAATAACATAAGGAAAACTATGATAGTGTAGAAGAATACAACAATGTGACACTGCAATGAGTTAAGATTACATTAAGATTCTCGGTTCAATAACAACCACCACCAAAGTGAACCCACCTGTTTAGCTAAAATCTGTGAAAATCAAATGAATCTTATATACAATAAGAACATTTCAAATCAGACTGTTCATGCTGATTCCAATAGGGAAAAATACATTTTTGAGTAAGATTTGAGTAAGATTTTTTCTTATGCGGCTGTTTACTCGACGCTTTCAATATGATGTGAAATTTCTTGTTCTTGTAGCATTAGGGCTGATATGGCTTTTGTAATGACTCTCCTTCAATTAAACAAAGCACAAGAGCAGTGGGCTGAAAAAGTGATTGCTCCCACTTAAAAGCGATTTGCTTGGCATACATCATTGTTTGTAGTCCATAAATGTCACACAGATTGAAATCACGGTCACATCTGAACAAAAATAATATTTCCGATGGCTATAATTTATGTGATCTGAGAGTCATGATGGTTGTGTGGGGTTAATTAGCAACAGGGATGAGCCTTCAACTACAATCATCTAGGATGTGTAATTAAGTCTCTCGTTTAAGTGCAAACGACTTTTCAATCTTCAATCATATTCAGTGATTCTGCATGACCAAAATTAAATCATCTTTAACCTGGACGCTTTCGGAGGCATATGAAGTTACAAAAAGCACACATACCCAGACATATTTATGGGGAATGTATTCAGCCTGGGATTTATTATGGGATTTTCAATGTAACACAGAGGCATCACAATAGCAGGTCTCATCTTAAAGAGGACATTTTGAATTATTCATAACCGCGTTCTTGACCCTGTACATTTCAATGACCTATTACAAAATCATGCAGTCATTTATTGCTGCCAAAAATCTCCACACATACATTTCAAAACATGATCGGGCAATTACTCCCTCGTCAAGGGCTGCGGGCTGTTTAAAATGCTCTCTGTGCACCGCAAAATCATGACACGCTGTGCTGGAAGGAGGGCAGAATGTATTACAAGAGGCCATTAAATATGTCCAACTTTTCCCCACACACCAACACACTCCAAAATCTTCAAGTAGGAAGAGGATGATATTCCTGTCCCGAGACTTGAGCGAGTCTGCAACATAAGCAACTAATGCCATCTTACACAATGACGGCCACACAGACCCATGGCCCTTCATTTCCGCCAATCACATTCAGACCAAGAGGAGAAGTGCTTCACATCAGGGGACAGAATTTCAGTTTTTGCAAAGGCAATATGGGAGAAAGGGATTGTGCTCAAAATATGTATAAGTATAGCACATCAAGGGAGCTGGACGTTGAAATTGTCTCATGACACAGCTGATTACACGCAAACCGTTTGTCAGCAGTTTTTAGATGAGCTTGCCTACATAGCTGTCAACTCCCCCGAGGAGATGAAAAACATCGCTTTCTCCGAGAGGACAAATCCTTTTTTTGCAATAAAAGCAATCATGGGCACAGATAATCTATTCATCATTTAAATAATAAACAAAGCACTACACAAATGACAAAGATATTCAGTATGTTGGTCATTGCTTCGACAACAGCAAATTTGAATATTTTGAAATGAATAAAGGGAGTTGTACTGTTTGACTGTACGCATACATTTTTACAAGGTAATTGCAAAAATACAGTCCACACAAGAGTAAATAGCACCATAAAGAACAAGAAATACATTTAAGAGTAAAGATTGTACTACGTAAGCAAAGATGCAGAAGTTTTTTTTTTTTAACCTTTTAGGGCATTCAGGAGAAATGACACCCCCTTGTGGTCCGGAAAAATACAGTAGCTAATCATGACTACTTTTTTGTTTTGCCAATAATATGCAGGCCGACATTTTCAAATGCTTAAGCTCTGAGCTCTGTGCGGCAAATCTTGCCAGAGAACAACACAATTATATGCAACACTACCCACACTGCTTTCAACATATTTTTTACTGTCATATTCACTTGTACACCTGTCCAATAAAATCAATGTCTTCTGTTAGAGAGAACAAAATAAAAATGAAAACAAAAACCAAAGACACTTATTATTTGCAATACTGACAGACCGCCTGCACTGTTTATTCTCATCATGGCTTGATCTAAAAGCAGCTAATCTGCTATATACAGCTTCGGTTCTCAGATCCAGGGAACCGTTTGGTGTAATGGAAAGCACCACGGCAGCTCCTGTCTTAATTAGAGTTGGACTTGACGGCCCACTGTTTTTCAGCCCTTTCTCTCCCACACAAACTCTTTTCAATTACACAAAATAAAGTCAGCTGTCTCGTCTGGAGGCACTGATCCAAATCCGGCAGAGGAACAACCTTGACCAGCCGAGACCCAAATGTTCCTGACTCGCGCATGAACCATCAGAGACAACGCTCAGACAGTTCTCATATTCATTATGTCTGTGTAGGTGAAGTTTGGGTTATTAAGCTGGGGAAATTTGGCTGAAAGCCTGACAAGCTTTTACTGGTCAATCATATAACATGTTGGCAGCATGGAAAGCATAATATTTTGCTATACTTCATGAGATCTTAAAAATAAAGGTTCTTTAATGGAGAAAGGTTCTTAGAAAGGTTCCTTGTGGAGCCCAGAATGGCATCATTGCATCCTTTTTGAGTCTTTATTTATTTATTTGTGTAGAATGTGATAAGAAATTATGAACAAATAAATCATTTAACTCTTTCCCCACCAGCGTCTTTTTAAAAAATGTGGCTGTTCCCTGCCAGCGTTTTTGATCATTTTCACAAAAATGTCATGGTCCCCAGAATATTTTGTTGTAAGAATATCTGAACATGCAATATACCAAAAGAAAGAACTCACCCAAAACAACAAACCCCCGAAATCGCCCACTATACCCTCATTCACTATTACCTACATTACTCCCCTAATAACGTCCACTTGAAGGCGTGAATGAAAACGAGTGAGTGAATTCGGACACTTAAGTGCGCCGGAAGCGCATAGTTTTGCGCATTAATTATTTGAAACGTAGCAAACTGGCAGCTCAGTAGTAATGAAAAGATGTATCTGGAACTCTGTCATGGAAACTAGCATGTATAAACCGTAATTAAACAATTTAATAATCAATTAAAAAGGAATGTACCTGTATGATATTCCGCTGGACCAGCGTGGTTTATAAAATGGATGAATGATTGATTCAGCTGCGGGCGCCATCTTCTGGCGAGACGTGGGAATTAATTCAGTGGGCGACTCTCAAAGAGCATTATGGGTATTCTCTAGCCGTTGAGCGTAGGCTACATTAGCTGTACACTCGTTATTGCGGTGCATTGTGGGATTGAATGAGTGTATTCGATAACGTCCACTATGGTTTCGGAGATTACTATGGCTGTCCCCACAAAAATGGTGCCCTATTTAAGAGTATAGGGGGCGATAACTAACACAGCCGAGATTCGTTTATTTTCATTTTTTCGTTTATTTTATTTTTATTTACTAAGCACTTTTACACAACTGCCCATTGAACAAAGTGCTGTACAATATCTAAAAACACATAAAGACAATCATAACCATCAAAACCACACTACTGTCAGAGTCAGTCACACCGTCACAGCCCCAATCATCACCTAATCACCAGGACCCGCCCTTGTTCACATTCACCAGAATACTGATTCGCTGCACCTGCACATCATCAGAGACTCTCACTATATACGTGCTGGTTTCATCTCAGTACACGCGGATTCTACAGACGCCTTACCGCTGATCATCCCATCTCGTCTCCTGTCTTCCATCTTGCGTCAGTCTGGTACCGATCTTCTCATTGAGTTCTGCATCACCTGCAAGATACCACACTCTGAGTCTGCACCAGCTAAGTCACCATTACTCTTCTACAAGTCACCATCTACTTCCATTGCCTGGTTCACGCAACTTCAACCCCACTCTACACTCTACTTGTCTTACGTGACAACTGAAACCACAGTTAAAACAACAGCGAAATAAACCCCTCAGTTTTAATACACAAACAATTTCTATACCCCATTGAATGCTAATGCCAGGAGGTATTTCTTAAGCTTGTGTTTAAAACACTTAAAGGTCCCATTCTTCGTGTTTTTTGAAGCTTTGATTGTGTTTACAGTGTGCAATATAACATGTGTTCATGTTTCGTGTGTAAAAAAAAACAGTATTTTTCACACAATTTACTTATCTGTACACCGCTGTTTTCACTGTCCTAAAAACGGGTTGATGAGTTCCTTTATTCTATGAAGTCCCTCCTTCAGAAATACGTAACGAGTTCTGATTGTGCCAGCGGTTCCCGTGTTGGGATTTGACCGCACCTTAGCGAACGTGTCACGGTTCCTGTGTTGTGATTCGACAGCAGCTTAGCGCACGTGGAAAGGTCACGCCTCTTAACGGGGTGATGTATGCGCTCAATGATCTCTACAGCGTCCCTGGGAAAGCCAAACAAAGGTGATTTGACTCCGGGATGAAAATAACAGCGTCTCGACGACATGGCGACAAACACAGTCAAACGCAACACTTCCTTTTCTCCACGCGACACGTCCTCTTCTCCACGTGGGACAGCAACAAGACCACGCCCCCCTTTTTGCGCGTATTCTTGTGGGCGGAGGTTAGTCTGTTCTACTGTTCTTCTGACGTCATTTATGAAGGAAGTACCAGGATGTAGTCCAAGCCGGCCGTTCGCTGTAGGCTTTGAAAGGGAACTTCTGTTAAATAAAATATCTCGCTTGGCATTGAACTTTGAGCTTTATAATTTTACAGGTATTATTTATGCTCTAACAGCAACATTACACACTAACTGAAGTTTGAACAGTGGGATCACGAAGAACGGGACCTTTAATGTGTGCTGATCTGAGAGGAAAGGGTAAATCATTCCAAAGTTTTGGCGCTATCGCTACAAAAGCTCGATCTCCACTTCTCCGTTTAGTTCTAGGAATCGTCAAAAACAGCTGGTCTGACCTAAAAGACCGCTTTGGTTCATATCTCTCAATCAAGTTCACCAAATACAATGGAGCCATACTATGCAATGATTTATAAACAAAAACCTAAATTTTAAACTTTATTCTATAATCGATTGGTAGCCATTGTAAAAAAAAACCCTCAAAACTGAAGAAATATGGTCTCGCAGCAGCATTTTGGACCAATTGTAAGTGGTTAAGCAATGATTTATTTATGCCGATATATAGTGAGTTGCCGTAATCTAACCGTGTAAATATGAAAGCATGAATAACTTTTTCAAGATCACACTTGGACAAAAATGGTTTCACCTTCACTATAAATTTAAGTGAAAAAAACAAGACTTAACCACAGAATAAAGTTTCTCAAACTTGAGATCACTGTCAAAAAGAACTCCTAAATTTCGCGCTAATGGCTCACCGCTCACAGAAAGGGGCTAGACCGCCCATATCAGCTAAATTACTTGGGACTTCAAACCACACGACTTCAGTTTTGTCTTCTTTCAGATTTTTTTTAAAATTAGAGATAGCCATGATTTGATATCATGTATACAGTCCCACAACGACTCTATTTGCTTCTTACTGTTCTTTTTCAGCGGAAGACAGACTTGCATATCATCTGCACAAAAGTGAAAAGAGATTCCATGCTTGCTAAAAATTGACCCAAGGGATAACATATACAAAGAAACCAAAATTGGGCCGAGAATGGACCCCTGTGGAACCCCACCAAGCAAAGAGACAGGTTGTGAATAATCTTGACCAACATTTACAGAAAAGGTTCTGTTTAAAAGAAAAGACTTGACCATGCAAGCGCTATACCGTGGATATCCACGACCTTGTCAAGGTGTGAGAGTCAAATCTCGTGGTCAATGTTGTCGAATGCAGCGCTAAGATCTAGTAAAACAAATCACCTGCAGTCAATAAATAATTTAAAACCCTGATCAAAGAGATAACTCATCAATGGCGGGGAAAGAGTTAATTGTGGGCCTTCCTGCTAGTCCATTAAACCAAGCCAGAGTATAAGAGGTCTTTCAGAGTTTGTCGTAAGTCTATTCTGGTTTTGCTTAGTCTGCCTCTTGCTCAGTACAATCGCATATTGAAATTACGTTTCATGCTTTGGGTTTCTCATTTCTCTGGACACGGTTGTCATGGAGGATCCGTAAATTCAGAGCACTAGAAAATAACTGCCGAATTGTTGATGCAGTGCAGTGTTCGGTGGACAGAGCAGGGAGGATCATTTGCGTTTGAAAGCTTATTACCAGCTCTCAGCAGGGTGGATAAAGGGGACACACACCCATCTTCACCCCAGCACTACACACTTTATGCCTTGCCGATATGCAGGCCGACATTTTCAAATGCTTGAGTAAACACACTGATTGAAATTGGGGTTGCATTGAGCACACACAGATAAAACTGATTTCGCAAAAAGCCAACCATAATCTCACATTTGGCAGCTTTTGAGATTGCAAGACACTGAACTGGGGTAAAAGCCCCATTTCAAATGCCAATGTCTGGCTAGAACACTGCGGATGAAGAGAGGAATGGCTGAGTGCAGATTTGCGGTCCAAATGAACTCAAGTTTTAGATTGTGTGTACACATGAAATGATCATCCACCATACTTTTTTTTAAACTGCATCCTGCAGCTAAAATCAAAATGAAAGTGCCAAACAATGAGAATTATGATGACGCTTATGGATTTTACAAAGCCTATGAAGTTTAGAGGAATTCATGCATTGAAGTCAGGGATTGGACAAAATTTTGAACATACAGAAAACATAATGCACCATATCACGTGATCATAAATGAAATTTCTTCACAACTGAATCGCAATTGAATTAACTGAACCTGGTACTGTAATGTACTGTATATTAGCTATGCACTCAATGAACCGAAGCGCATTTGAACAACCTTTTTTATCAAGTGATTCTGTGATTTTTAACAAAGCCAAAGTAACAAAAATTGTTTGGCTAATTCAGTCATATTGCTTGTCCTTCACCTGATCAGCCTGAATATAGCCAATTATTTTTGAAGGTTTATTTGTTTGTGATCTTTTCTTATAGAGAAATTAGAAATTTGCATCTCAAACAACTGAACCAAATCCACGCCAATATTTTTTTCTTTTTCCGATAATGTTACACTCTGATGTAACAATACAGAAGAAAAGATTTGTCACTACTTCTGTTAAATTGCAACTTTAAGTGTTTTAATATGAAATCAAAATTATATTGAATTGTGAACCACCAAATCATGAGACAAATATCGGCACCTCTGGCTTATGTGAATAACAGAGATTGTAAGCCAAAAAAATGTCCTCATTTGCAGCTCTCAAATCTCAGTAATGTTCCCATACACTCAAACATGGCGTATTAAGATGCAATGATGCGTTGCACCAGATTTGCCATTAATGACGCACAAAATTAGATTTTAAAGCTGTATATCAGAAGAGCAAGAGTTTCAGCGTGTATCAACCTAAATTTTGGTACATTCCTCACACAAAGCTATCGTATGGCTTCAGAAGACTTACAATATAGCGCATGAGTCATATATATAATGTTATGGAACGTTTTGTTGTGTTTTTGTCATTTTTGCAACTTGACAGGTCCCATTCACTTTCATTGTATGGACAAGTACAGTCCAGACATTCTGCTTTTTCATTTGAAAACAGGCAGATTTGGAACAATAAGGGTGAGAAAAGGAATTTATTTTGGGTGATACTGCCCATACGAATATAGCTATCAATGAAAGTCTTATTTTAACAAAAATAGCACTAACAATTAAATTGGGCTTATGTGAATAAATTGAGGTGTGAGGAAGTTACACATCCTCACAATGTGGAAAAACTATATTTTTCTACACACAATGTGCCGTTACATAATTATTTTTAGCCCTTCAGTCAGACAGTACTGAAATCCACCAGCTGGCCATGTCTGTCCTAACACACACACACATATATACATATATAAAACCTATTTATTAAGTAAAAATGGATGTTAAATTATAAAGACAACAAATGAATTCAGTAAATATGAAAATTGTAATAGCAAATAGTTATATCTTATACAATAGTTTATAATGAATTACAAATATTCTAGATTGTGAAGATCAGAGTATAGAAAAAGAGAGCCCCAAAAGAGGTAAGATATTTGCAGAATGAAAAGAGAGACAAGAAAGAAGCCCTGAGTCTTCTGAAACGAAACATTGTATATGCTGTTACATAACAGGAAGAGTCTAGGGAAAATTCCTATTAAAATTCGTGTTAATTATTTTGCAGCAATTTAAGGATGCACCTCGCAGATCCTGATAAGGTCACCATGCATGTTTTTGTAATATAGCAGATCTTGATCAAGTCTGCAGAGATGAAAACAGATGCACTTTGATAACATGGTACATCATGCAATCAAGTCTGAAGGAAAATATACACTCATATAACATAAGGCATAAAAACGTTTAAGATTCATAACAAGGAAAAAATGACAAAAGAAATGCATAAAAGAATCAATTGAATACACCAATAGATGCTATATATAGGCTAAGCGACGGAAGACATTCTAGAAATTTGTGAAATTTCTAGATGCCACCACGAGTTATCCTCATCCAAACTAACTCCATGTTCAAAAGCTGTAGCACCGAGCACAGACATGTACTGAGGGAGGACGCGTATAATGAACCAAATCTGCCTCCCCCCGTGCTGTTTTTTTCCTCCTCAGCCTTTGTCAACTGTGGTTTTGAGGGAAGGGGATGAATATACGCGTAGGGCTGTCTACGTTTTACTTAATCTGGGACCGACTGGCACACCTCTCTTCAGTCTTCTCCTCACGACGAACGAACGAAATATCCGTCCGGTGTTTCGCGTTTAGTCACAGGGAGATGTCTGAGGATGCGCATCAATACCTTATTCATCCGTTGTCTCTCCACGGAGCCCGTCTTTGAATGTTTTATCCAGAGCATGAATGGAGCTGCTTGAGGATATACGACCTTTTCGTCGGGTTTTTTGGGGATAAGGAACCCCTCGACATCTGAATACGTGAATTAAAGCGATAAAACGTCTATGACGGGCGTTACGGGACGACTACGCAAAGCCATCGCGGCATATGGTGATTTTATTCTTTTGTTTATATTTCGTCATGTTCTCATACAGCTTTATATGAGGCAAGTATATCGAAGTATTTATTTCACGATATGTTCGAGCCTAGTTGGATATCTGAAATGTTCGCGCTGGAATAAGGGATAAGTTGGTCACCGTTCTATATAGTCGACAGACTCTTTTTTTTTTAAATTTCCAACTGAATACCGAGTTGTGTTGCACTGCGGTAAATCAGAACTCGACGCGCGCGGTCGTCGACGGCTGCCTTTCAAACCTATCATAATAACATGCATATGGCATTGTGAGGGATTGCAATTAATGCATCTCTCTACAGGTGCCCTGGCTGGTGGCAGTTTCTGAAAAGAACTGATTTTGTAACCTGCCTGCATTCTAGATGCTGGTTTGCTGAACCTTTGCTGATTTCCCCAAGGGAAAAACTAAATACCTCAGGCTTGTGTGAAAGCCTGTAGGAAGCGGTTTAGTTGTAGGAGTTTGGCTGCATTAAAACGTGAAGTACTTTATCAAAGTGTCATATTGCAATGAAGGACTGCTTAAGGCTCGCATTGGGAAGCATAGTGTAAAATGTAATATAATATATTTTGAAGGCACATTTGTCTTTGACTGCTTGAAATGACTGTTTAGCAAGGAGCCTCTCAAGTTTAGATTGGGCTTTCAGACCTATTTAAAGTAGTTTTTTTTTGCTTCGGATATTGACGTATAAATCACAATTTATTCAAATTAAACTTATTTAGCTATTTCAGACCTGGTTAGATGTTTAAATTAAATGTTAAATGCCTTTATGCCTTACTTTCGGTTTGTTTTTGAACTCACTGTGAGATTTTTTTTTCCAGCTGCATCTTTGTCGATAGGATCAAATCGGACTGCATCATCTAAATGAAGTTACCCAGCCATGCAATGTTCCTGGAAGGCTGTGATTCTGCTTGCATTGGTGTCCATAGCGATCCAATACACAGCAATCAGGACTTTCACAGCTAAGCCTTTTCATATGTGCCCTGTCCCTAACCCTTTAAACTGTGGCTTGGGACAGGATGTGGAGTCCTTTGATCGGATGTGTGATGAGTACCCGTATTTTAATTACAATTCCTCCAGGAAGACTCACATCCTCATCTTGGCGACCACCCGTAGTGGCTCCTCTTTTGTTGGACAGTTGTTCAACCAGCACTCAGATGTGTTTTATCTTTTTGAACCACTCTATCATGTCCAAACGACCTTAATCCCTCACCTATCTCCTAGCAGATACGCTGTTGAGCGCAGAGTGATGCTGGGAGCCAGTCGTGACCTTCTTAGGAGCTTGTACAACTGCGACTTGTATTTCTTAGAGAGTTACATCAAACCGCAGCCGGCAAACCATACCACGGATAAAATCTTTCGCCGGGGAGCCAGCAAAGCCCTCTGCTCTATGCCAGTCTGCGATGCCTTCAGCCCTAATGATGGCAATATAGAAGAAGGGGATTGTGTTCGAAAGTGTGCCTCCCTTAACTTGACTCTAGCTACCGAATCTTGTCGGGAAAGACGCCACGTGGCTATCAAAACAGTGCGTATTCCAGAGGTCAATGATCTTAAGGCACTGATTGAGGACCCTCGGTTGAATCTGAAAGTTATCCAGCTGGTGAGGGACCCGCGTGGGATATTATCTTCGAGGATTGAAACCTTTCGAGACACATACCGCCTATGGCGGATCTGGAGAGCCACGGGCCGTAAACCCTACAACTTGGATTTGACTCAGCTCACAACAGTGTGCGACGACTTTCTAAATTCGGTGTCCACAGGCTTAAGCCGGCCGCCGTGGCTTCGAGGACGGTACATGCTGGTGAGATACGAGGACCTAGCCAGGAATCCGCTCCAAAAAACCAAGGAGGTTTATGAATTCCTTGGTCTTTCCTTGGAAAAAAGCGTTGTGGACTGGATACATAACAACACAAGAGGTAATAACGATGTGTCAGCAAAGCATAAGTACGGCACATTGAGGGACTCGGCGGCCAACGCAGAGAGCTGGAGGTTGAAATTGTCTCATGACATAGTTGATTACACACAAACTGTTTGTCAGCACATTTTAGATGAGCTCGGCTACAAAGCTGTCAACTCCCCAGAGGAGCTGAAAAACATGTCGCTTTCTCTCATCGAGGACAAAACCTTCATACCTTTTTTGTAACAAAGGTAATCACGTGCATGCACACCTATTTTTCTACATTTATATTCTTGCCTTAATGTGATTGACATTTGCACTATGAACTTTTTTTACTTCGGAGACTCCCTCGCAGCCACCCTATGATTTTCTGAACAGCACAAGAACCAAAAACACTTAGCTGTAAAGAGATCTCAACTTCAACCTTGATTGCAGCGATTGCATTGAGATAGTCATGTTCATTATTTATATATTAGAACAGAGCACCACACTATTGACAAAGAAATTCTGTATGCTGGTCATTGCTTTGACAACAGTGAATGTGAATATTTTTGTTGGTCAAAGAACCCAGACTATTCTCAAGAAAAATGTGGGACTAAAAATGCTGTCATGTATAATAACAGCCGTGCAATAAAATTGTGAATGTCACAGTCAGACTATTTCTCAGGTTGTTTCTCAGTGTAAAGTCTTGTCTGCCACAGAGTTTTTGGGGGGTTTACGCTTGTGTTTGGTTTGCTTTTAGGATGCATATTTGGTGCTGGATCTGGGTTAAAAGAAAAGAGTAAAATAATGCACTTCAGTCTGGTTGCTTTAGGTGGTTATGATTTACAAACACATTGTAACAATCAATTATTGCCGTTACATCACAATGAAATAAGGTTTTTGTTATATTTTGCTAAATGCCATGATACTACTTCAGAAAAATCCAATGCAATCCAAGTTTTTTAGAGTGGGCAGTAATGTAATTTAGAGATTTTCATATGAAATGCATGAAATGATTCATTCTTTAGTGGCTGACCTCATCATCACATCACTAATTTCCATTGATTCAGTGCATATGTATTTAGTGTCCATGGAAAAAATGTTTGGCTCAATGTATGTGAAAGAGACTTTTGCTATTTTTGACATCTTAATAAATGTAGAGAAGCATAAATAAGATGTAATCACTGGCGAACCCACTTTTTTCATTTATAGATGAACAGATGCTCAGCTTTTTCAACTTTAAGGACTCGGTTGTCACAATGGCCTTAATTTGTTTTAATCCTTCATGGATTTTACATAATCTAGATAATCTGGATTCACATTCAGGTTATTTAACCGGAAGCATTAATCTCATGATTGTCTCAATTGCTAACCCTCATTCAGTTTTAATGGGAGATATTAATGTTCAATCCTCAATTTTAGATTTGTGTCAGCAGCATTAGAGCGTGAAGAGTGCTCGAGGACGAGATTGTTATCAGATATACATGCTCCACAGTCATGTACCATAGGCATTAATGTCATACAAGGTACCATTGTCTAGTCTTTCCTTGCTTGATCTTTTAAGACATCCAGGAGAAATGGCCCCCCCTTGTGGTCTGAAAAAACAGCTAATCATGTCTACTTTGGTAATTGGGCTGCATTGTCAACTCAAGCCACTTTTGTCATTAGAATAAGCTATACATAAGATTGTTGAAGGCTACAGTAAACGCAGCACATTGCAGGACAATACAGCATATAAAAGTATACACACTCATAACCGTGAGGCGGCGCGCATATAAACAAAGCTTCTGTGTTCAAAGAAGTATAGCATGTATTCAAGTGGAGCGACTTCAGGAACTAAGGATTGTGCACTAAAGTTGTATGGACGAAGCGCTAGTTAACCAGCCATAATGTTTACAAAGCAGTTGAAAAGAATGAACCCATTGAACATGGGGCGATTATCAATTATGCAGGCTTTAAATAATGGCTATGCTGCACAGTTAAGTTTGCATAATTACTGCTCCCCAGCTGGTAATATCTAGTAATGCCAGAAATATAGCCATAATAGCTATATTTCATAACCTTGTAGTGCGTTGACACACAGATTGTGGTGCTAATGCAGGCAATATGAGTTCCAACCCTGTTGAAGAAACCAGCATATGCTGGTTAGGTATGTTTTGAAGCATGGCAGCTGGTTTGAGCTGGTTTATGCTGTTCTTTAGTTGGTCATGAGCTGGTCCTAAGAAACTAGCTCCAGCTCAGGACCAGCATGTGACCAGCTCAAACCAGTTCAAACCAGCTGCCATGCTTCAAAACATATGCTGTTTTTTCAACAGGGAATCTGGTTTGTGTCATTTGCCTGTCCCATTTTCCACATATCATTTCCAGTCATCCCTGTCAACAAAAGTGACAAAAAGACCAAAATCAAATAAAAAATCCCCAGTAAAATAGTTTCAATGTGGCATTTGTAATCAGTAAAATTTGATCATTTAAGGCACTTACTGTATGTCTACACTTGGCAGGTGGCTTATTTTGTGACCTGGGGTTTAAGTATCACAATTTTCTATCCATTTGTTTGGTGTACTGTTAACAGTTTTCCATCAACCCTACAAAAGTGCACAAGTAATTGGCTTTTTTAAGCATCTCGCATTATCCTTTGCCAAAAAAGCCACCAATAAATTGGCACCACCATTGGTCATATCAGCTAAAAAATGCCAGAAACTAAAGTTTTAAAACAAGGGTGTTAGTGCTACTTAAAAGCAGATATTCTTGTTTCAATTACCCACTTAAATTGGTCTGTACTATGCTGAGGAAGCTTTTTTTCTCAACCCATACAGTAATGAGAGCGAATCCGTGAGAGAATGGACGGAATAAAAAAGGCCCCAGAGATGTCCAATGGTGCAAATTCCAGCCCACAACAGAATTCTCCTGCCCCCCTGCATCACCTGAGAGTTATTTGGACCCTTTACATAATTGCAGTATTTAGTATAGGCTATATTATACAGTTTGGAAATATCTATTAGAACATTCGACTATTTAATATATATTTTACATGAGATTTTTTAAAGGAAAAATAAGCCTGTGTTAGGACCAATAATACGTTTAGCATCTCGTGTTGCAAAACAATATTATTGTCAAATTCTTGTAATGAAAGAAATGTTATTTTAAAACAGCCTATTTTAATTGTAGGTAATGCTAGTATTTTATTTTAATGAATCCTGAATCAAACAAATAATAATAAACTGCATTTAAAATGTGTTTATTCATTTGTTTTGGCTCAATAATACTGATAAAAGCTAATTTAATGTATCAGAAACCAGACCAATGAGATTTAACTGTGGAAATTGGGCTGTCTAGCTCGACAGAGATGCTAACACGTAAGCCTAGCCTTGCTATGTTTTAGAAATATCATTATGGCGTCCAATTTAATAGCAGAGCCTTCTACAAATGACTTATAAATGAGGCAATAAAAGAGGGGTAACGTTAGAGTTGTAAGATTCCAGTGTTCTCCATCTTCACAGTTCTTAATTCAAATTATGTCAAGGTTGATTCATGTGTCTGGATAGCCGGGACATTAGCCTACTCTTTTTCCGCTTTCCCTGTTGGTTATTTACACCTAAATGTGACTCTCAGACGTTTTTTCAAACTTTTATAAGCTATTGATACATGTCATGAAAAAAATTATCTTACCTCAGAAAACTGTTCTCCTCCCTGCTGAAAAATCCAGCTAAAACCAGCTTAAGCTGGTTGGCTGGTATTAGCTGGTTTAAACTGGAAGTAGCTGGTTTTAGCAGCCTGGCTTAGCGGGTCAAGCTGGTTTTAGATGGTCTCCCAGCCTGACTTAGCTGGTTAAGTTGGTCTTCCAGTCTGGACAAGTTGGTGGCCAGCTGCTTTTAGCTGGTCTCCCACCCTGGCTTATCTGGTCAAGCTGGTATTCCAGCCTAGACAAATTGGTTTTAGCTGGCATTCCTGCTTAGACAAGCTGGTCTTCCAGTCTGGCTTAGCTGGTTTTAGCTGGTCTCCAAGCCTAACTTAGCTGATGAACATTTTACCTAATTACAAATTAATCAGATTACATGGTCCATATACAGATATACATTATTTGTTTGAACACCCAGTGGCAGAAAAAATAGGGACAGTCAGCCAGCCTGACCAGCTAAAATCAGCGAAGACCAGCTAAAACCATCAAAGACCAACAATTACCAGCTAAGACCAGTTTGACCAGCTAAGACCAGCTAAAAAAAAAATTCAAAACCCCTCTAAAACCAGTCTGATAAACCAGCTATGACCAGGCTGGGAGACCAGCCAAAACCAGCCTGATCACCTTAGGCTGGTTTAAGCTGGATTTTTCAGCAGGGCTGTCAGAATCTCTGCGTGCTCGTCAGTCTAACATTTTTCCCCACGAGCTATGACTCTTGCGCCCATTCATTTTTCATTCATAAAAATGAAATTATATTAATAACTTATGTGAAATGTTTGTGGGCAAGTCTCTTGTTGCCACGGATTTACAGCTGTCTGTCATGTCGTTGTTATAATAAGCACTGTATTGACCATTTCCCCCCACATTATTATTATTATTATTATTTTGTTCAATAAAATCTTTTAAAATACCATGTTGTTCGACCGTTTTGTGCTTGCTGGTAGTGACAAGTCTGACTCATTTGTGTGAATCGATTCTTTCAAACAGTAGAACTTGTCATCACAATGTCATCACAATTAAATCAATGTTTGCCGTCATGGCTGGTTAGGACAGTAGTAATCAATCTGGGTGGGGGAGCACTGCATATTATATGCCGTCTTTATTTAACACACCAGATCATCAACTGGTTAGCAGAGAGGGTTTTTTGTTGTTTTGTTTCTGTTTTTTTTATTGAACAAATAAAGATTACAGGGAATGCATATATCATAAAGACCACTTAAAATAACAGGATAAGAAACTTGAAGGCAATAGAAGGCATATGAATACATTTTCAAGCAAGATACAATAAACAGAGATAAAGTAGCCTAATTGGCCAATGGCCACACTAGACTTTAAGCATGATTGTTTTAAGAACACAAAATATGACGTCAAACTCTGCAGCGTCTTTAAAAAAAAACAAAAAACATAATTCAGCATATAATACATCCAAATGTAAAAATATGCAGTCTACTCAACTTTACTGCAGTCCTGCGGACTTGCGCACTAACTTGTATGAGTTAAATGCAGAGGACAAATTCCGAGTATGGGTTACCATACTTGGCCTTCACGTCATGTCACTTTCACTTTTTTAAAGTTTGCGTTCTTTTAATTCAGCGAAGAGGTCACGCCGGGATGTTCCAATCTTCTAATTGTCACCCGTCTTCATGTGAAACAAATGTGCAGGGCAAAGTTCACCAAACCTAAATTTTGGAATGTGGCGAAACTCCCATGAGCTTGAATTTCCTGTCTACTGCATTTGCATGAGTATGAATGGAAGTCAATGGAATGAAAAGTGTTGTGTGTCTGGCCCCTTAAAAGTGGGCAGGGGGGCCCAAAACAATATACAGTACAAGGGGCCCAAAAACCAGATGGCACTGGCTGCGGGTTAGGACAAAAACTACTGGCTTTCATCCTTCACAGCTAGCTTTTGTCGCTTTATTCCGTTTCGCCTGGTTACGACACGGTGTGAGGTTAAAAAGCCACAAAACAACTTGCCCTTTTATGGTGCATTTACTACTTGACACTAAAATCACTAATGTCCTTGGTTAATATTGTGGAACGATGATGTTGTTGAGCCATGCAATTGTTTTTGAAGATAAAACCCCTGACTGGCTCAATAAATTTTTGTGCTGATTCAGTATGCCATGAAAAGACCAAGAAGGTTTATGAGCATCTGCACATATCGGACACCTGACATCTGATCTAAAGATGCTAGTATTATTTTTCTTTCTGATAGAAACAAAAACATGTAACCAATTTTATGATGAAAAACCCTATCATCATGAATATTAATACAAGTGGATTCTGTTTAAAAGTTTACCCCTCAGCATTAATAAAATGCGGATTGTACCATGTGATCAGAATTATGTGGTTATGTACTTTTATAAACTGCTTATGTAACCCAGATCTGGACTGTCACTGCACATTAGGGCATTCAGTGTTACATAAATGAGTAAAGCTAAAATGAATAATAGATCAATGGTATTAAAATATCTCCACCGGATCATTGCAGGACAGTAATTCTTCTCTATGCTCACATTATTTTGATGGCAAATAAGTGAAATGTATCAAATAAAAAGCAACAACGGCAAAAACAACAAAAAAATACAAAGAACTCATGCATTTCTAAAATACAGAATGCTTTATTTGTAGAATACAGCATCAATTTAGCAAAAATAGTTCTATTATAGACAAAATCTACTTGGTCTTAAAAGTCCAGTTTATAGTAACAGCATCTTCAAGACATGGGTACCTAACAGAAAGTGTGTAGATAGCAAAAACAGAAAGAAAAATGAAATACATACAATTAACAGCATGTTGTACAGAGCACTAGAGCTTCAAGCATGCATTGCAGCAATATAATAATAATAATAATAATAATATGCCATATGTTGTTTTTACATTTAAAAAAAAGGAGACAGACATTTAAGCAATAGGGGGTGGGGGGGTGGGCGTGAACAAATACTCAATTTGCACATTTTCAATTGTGCTGGTTCTATGATGTAAACGGCTGTAAAAGGGTCGCAGGAAATACATCTGTGGTTATTTTGCACTGTTCTGGAACACTAAACACTCCACAGTGAGTTTTTATAACTCCCAAGACATTCAGGCACATGTACAGCCAATAAAACATCATCTCAAGTGAACCACAAGTGATGCCTCGCAAAGAGAAAGCAAAGAGGACTTACTAAAAAGCCTTTTAAATGGACTGAAGACAATGCGGTGTAGTTTCTGTTACCCTGCATCCTTTTTTTTATAGTTGCGAATCATTCCTTTTCTTTAACTCCAGGCACTGGTTTCCTGGAGACAGATTCAATTTCAACGGCTTAAACATTGTCTTACATAATGGAGTGTTTACACTGGAGACTCGCCATTAATGTAATCTATGCCAATGATGTGCCATTCAAAGATTTCTACACTTACCCGGACTGACGTAAACGACAATGTGATGATATTAAAACAGCTCACTGTGAAAACAGCAGATGTTTATATTACTGTGAAATCGGCATCAAAGAAACAACACGATTTCTGACACTAAATCCAAGAACATTTGAGAGAAGAAGTAGTCTAAACCCCACATTATCAGATGACCAGGGTCATTTAGTGTCACATTTATTCAATCCATTAAATAATACTAACAAGTTCTCACATTATTTTGTTCAAAGATGGGCTTGAAACAAGATCCACATATTCAAGGAATAATTCTGTGAACCTTTTTAGGGATGTTTTATAGAGAAATACCTCATTCGGGATAATTATATGACTGTTTGAACTGATATTACTCAAAAAATTATTTCAACCAAGTTTTCTTTTTAAGTAAAACTGCTGGCATATTAGCATTTCCTTTGTAATGGAGCCAGTTTGTTGAAGAATGTGATTATGATATTACCATTTGATCCCAAAGATAGTCTTCCCAGCATTAATAATGCAGACCAACATTTCAGCCAATAGTCAAAATACACAAATACACACAAACATACAAGCATAAGATCCCAATTATCTCATGTACCTCGGCAGTAGCTTTCTAATGTTGGTACTGTAGAAGTGTGTTTATATGCCATATTGCAGTTCTTTACGTTAACTTGGGTAGGAATGCATTTGGTGAATCAACGCAAAACAGTAATTTTCCCATGGGCTAAATGAACCAGCCACCTGCTTTCCAACCCCCTTGAAAGTGAGAAGACACCACCCAGACATCCACAGACACACCGAATCGAACAAAGGGTGGGAGCGAGTCAGCCAGTCTAATCTGACTTGTCTTTTTTCTTTGGTGTAACTTTACCGGCCACTGCAGACCCCACTGCCCCGACGCCTCCCGTTACCACGGAAACACCGCCTTTGACCAATCCCACTCCAGCTGCTGGAACGCTCGTCACAGCCGTCTTGGTCAGCTCGAAGCTCTTGCTGCCTACCCAGGCGACTCCCCCGAGGGTGGCGCCCACCGCTCCTTTGGTGAAGTTGAACAGCCCGCCGGTCACTCTCCACACCACGCCTGCTTCGTTCTTAGGGTGGTCTTTCTCCAAGTCTGAAAAACATCAGATTTCATTAACAGAAGTGTAAACATTTAGGGCCGGATTTACTAAACAGGGCAAATTAGCATGAGAATGCAATCCCGATGGGAGTGGAAAGTTCTGTGCGCAAATTAAAGAACACAAACGCAGCTGGATTATTTCCATAATGACCAACGCAATCTACCAAGAGCGGCGCAAATTAGCACATGCTTTTTTGGGGGGCTGTAAATAATGGCGCAAATACCAGTAAATTGACTAACGCAAACCTAGTAAATCACCTTGCGCGATCATTTAAATACTCTCCTCCCATAAATGTTGCGTCTGAAAGGGAAACTCCAACAAATGCATATGCAATAAGGTCAGCCGCAAAAATAACTGTCTTTTTTAGCGCAAATATTTCACTGCGCGTCTTTTGTAAATCCTGACAGTAGTGTTTTTTTGAACACCAAAAAACGGTTTGCGCTGGCGCAAGCTGTTAGTAAATCTTGCCATTCGAGTGTTAAAATGATTTTTCTTTTTATGACTTATGCAGACTATTTTGTTGTTTAAAGTTCACCATGAAAATCACAATTGACAATTATTCTCAGACGACGTGTTCATAAAACAATGGACATAGTGTCCGTGATGTCACCCGTAGGTTTCTGAAGAGCATTTTTGAAAGCCGTCGCTATCTTGTCAGCGCATCACTCCCGGATAAGCGAAAATGGCCAAAGAGGTGGGACGTGGGTGGAGCTGAGATGCCTGGTTGACAAACAGTTAGTAGTGACAGTAATCCACTTGTCAGTCAAGTGGCGACGCCCTTAATTAAGCAGAACTTAAAGGCTTAATATAATTTAAACGGATGAGTTATAAAATAATTCACCCTCCTCACAGTTGTCATGAAGGGAAAAATTTACTAAATAGACCAAAAAACACTTTTGGAAGGTTGGTGTTTGGTTTACATGAATTCACATGAAATCAACCACATGAAATCGACCAATAGCAAACAACAACCATCCAATCAATTCCTGATGGAAAAAAATCAAGTCCCGTCCTACATGTTTTCTTGTTCGAGAAGCCATTACACTTCAAACACCTTGTATACAACGGACGCGAGTGGTGCGACATGATGTGACGGGAAAAAAAATTATTATAAACACGGATTCTGTCTACACTGGATGCGGTG
Source organism: Romanogobio albipinnatus (assembly GCA_023566225.1). Classification (NCBI taxonomy): domain Eukaryota; kingdom Metazoa; phylum Chordata; class Actinopteri; order Cypriniformes; family Gobionidae; genus Romanogobio; species Romanogobio albipinnatus. The sequence continues at coordinate 24,956,699 of CM042262.1, read as the reverse complement.
CAACACAAGCGACAAATCTCCGACAGTAAACTGATGCCTCGATCTATTTAATGACGTACTGACATGAAGGACAAATGCTTTGCAATGGGCGCTTTGTCACTTCCATTGTAGACAGCCTATAACTGTTGCGACGCGATGAGACACGAATGACAACAGTTGCATCCGGTATGGACACAGTCACAATAGGGAAGAAAACACTAGCGCAACTTCCATTTAATGCAGAATTGAAGTGTCTAATAATTGATATGCAAAAACCCAAGTAGTAAATTATGAAACAACGACAATAAAACAATATCTACTTTGTTAAATATAATTAATCACCATTTATTTAATTAATTATTATTAACATGGGGAAAAAAACCTCCAATGACTTGCATTGAAGGAAGATCCTGAACCATATATAGAGACCTTAACTTGGGTTTTGCTTTTTTGACTTGGCCCAGCAAGCAACCATCTAGTAACCAACCAGAAACCACTGATCAATGTATGGAAAGGATTGTGAAAGACTATTATATTTCAAATCCAGCTCCATTTTGCCGCTCCCAGTTCTTTCTGTTGCCAAAAAAAAACACATTTTTACGAATCATTCCAGGGCAAATATAAGTATTATAATATAATTATTATAATTGCAATTTTTCAGTTAAGAGCACTTGGCTCCTAAAGCCATGATTTTGAAATCACGTGTTTTAGGACACTCACCGAAAAACAATAGCATTTATGTAAGTATTATTTATTTTCCTCTTTGTGATGGTTATGTGATTATGTGAGACTGAAGCTTCAGGGCAGCATTGTGAAATCAGCTCACATCTACAGACCTGAGTAATACACTGAGCAGATGTGGTCTAAAACACACACACACACACACACAAATGGCATCTTTCCCCTCTGTTGTTCCTTTGGCAGAATACAAGAAAAAAAAAAAAGACTCTTTTCCTTCCACCAGACAACTAGCATTTACACACCCCACAATACTCTACGGACTGTGAACAGAAATTATATCTTTTACATTCAATCAATACTGTCAAGGACCGCATGTCTGTGTTGCACGATGAGCTCCCTCGTGAATCGATGTGCCACAGAGAAGCCGTGTGAATGACAAGCAGCGCATATCAGATGAGTCCCGTGGGACGGCGGAGGGAAAACTTCACGGAGCAGTCAAGGTCGGCCCACATGTAGTTCATACGTGCACACGCATGAACAACAACAGACACGCGCTGAGATAAACAAAACCAGCCTTGATGTGAAATGTTCGTGAGATGCGACCAGAGAGAAGATGAACAGATTTAACTAAAGCATGCTGTCCTCACCTAACGGCCTCTCGCAAATGTCGAAAATCATGAATATGTATGAAGCATGCTCTTCTTCTACTCTTCTACTAGCACCATGTCTTAATTGTGAGTCTCACGTTTAGTTTAGACAAGCGATCGACTGACGTTTAAGACGTTTATGACGTTTTGAGTGTCCAATAACCAGAATTTTTATTTTGTTTATTTCTGTTTTTAGCAAAATAACCAAATTATTAGACAACACGGTGGTAGAACCAGTTGAGGAGTTCAACTATGATGATCAGCGATCAGTGACAATGTTGGCGGGTAGCTGGGTACGAAACTCACTCCTCCAGATTCCCATTCGCATATGCAATTAAGACTAACTCGAGTCATCTGGGCCTGGGGAGATGTAATTACACTTTCCACGCTACCAAACCTCAAAGCATTTCGGCACTTTCAGAAATCTTCCATTTTCACATTAAGCCTGAATGAACAAAGTAGTGAGGCATGTTTCAAAAAATGTGATTATTTCTGAATTTACATTTTCATACATTATTTACAGTGAAAGAAGGACAGACCAATGATGATGGGTCGTGTTTCTCGTGAATCTGCACATCTGTGCCTCATTTAACTTGAGCAAAATTTGTGTGAATCATTCAAATTTTTTCTTGCATAAACACATTCACATGACAAGAAATAGTCATAGAAATTGTTTGTAAAGCCATTCTAATGTAAACTCAGAATCATATGACAAGTAATTTTCATGTAAATTGTTCATAAATCCATTCTTATGTAAACGGTCATGAATTTGCTGACAAGCAATTTTAGTATATAAATTTGAAAAGCACTTCTAACAAGATGGATCATTCATGACAATGTTTTAAAATAAATTGTTTGTAACATTCTTACATAAACCGTCACATTCATTTTCATTCAAATTGTTAGTAAATGCAAAGCCAAATTAAAAATTTCAAGTGCAAATTTTCTTTAACGAACTGAATATAAATGTTTTTGTGCATTTACTTTTTTATATTAATTGTTTTTAAAGCCATTCTAAATGTAAACTCATTCATATAAATTGTTCACAAATCCATTCTTATGTAAACGGCCAAATTCAATTGACAGACAATTTTCGCATAAATTGTTTGTAAAACCATTCTAACATAAAATGAGACAATAACATGGCAAACAATTTTGATACAAATTGTTTGTAATTGTATTTGAATGCAAACTCATGCTCATATGATGAGCAGTTTTCATGTAAATCTTTCGTAAATCCATTCTTTCGTAACCGGTCACATTCATACGATGAGCAGTTTTCATGTAAATTGTTCGTAAATCCATTCTTTCGTAAACTGTCACATTCATACGATGAGCAGTTTTCATGTAAACTGTTCGTAAATCCATTCTTTCGTAAACTGTTCGTAAATCCATTCTTTCGTAACCGGTCACATTCATACGATGAGCAGTTTTCATGTAAACTGTTCGTAAATCCATTCTTTCGTAAACTGTCACATTCATACGATGAGCAGTTTTCATGTAAACTGTTCGTAAATCCATTCTTTCGTAAACTGTTCGTAAATCCATTCTTTCGTAAACGGTCACATTCATACGATGAGCAGTTTTCATGTAAATTGTTCGTAAATCCATTCTTTCGTAAACTGTTTGTAAATCCATTCTAACGTAAACTCTCACATTCATACGATGAGCAGTTTTCATGTAAATTGTTCGTAAATCCATTCTTACGTAAACTGTCACATTCATACGATGAGCAGTTTTCATGTAAATTGTTCGTAAATCCCTTCTAACGTAAACTGTCACATTCATACGATGAGCAGTTTTCATGTAAATTGTTCGTAAATCCCTTCTAACGTAAACTGTCACATTCATACGATGAGCAGTTTTCATGTAAATTGTTCGTAAATCCATTCTTGCGTAAACTGTTCGTAAATCCATTCTCACGTAAACGGTTACATTCATTCGATGAGCAGTTTTCATGTAAATTGTTCATAAATCCATTCTTACGTAAACTGTCATTCATACGATGAGCAATTTTCATATAAATTGTTCATAAATCTATTCTTACGTAAACTCTCACATTCATACAATGAGCAGTTTTCATGTAAATTGTTCGTAAAGCCATTCTTTCATAAACTGTTTGCAAATCCTTTCTCCCGTAAACGGTCACATTCATTCGATGAGCAGTTTTCATGTAAATTGTTCGTAAATCCATTCTTGCGTAAACTGTCATTCATACGATAAGCAATTTTCATATAAATTGTTCATAAATCCATTCTTACGTAAACGGTCATTCATACGATAAGCAGTTTTCATGTAAATGGTTCGTAAATCCATTCTTACGTAAACTGTCATTCATACGATAAGCAATTTCCGTTTAAATTGTTTGTAAATCCATTCGAACGTAAATTGTCTGTAAAGCTGCTTTGAAACAATATATATATATTGTGAAAAGCGCTATACAAATAAATGTGAACGGAATTGAACATTCATTAGGACAAGCGATTTTTATGCTAACTGTTCGTTAATATTGATATGTGCTTGCTGTGAAGTGTTGCATTCATTTTACAATCAATGTGGTTGTTCATAAAACTGTTCTCATGCACAATGCTGCATAATTGGTGTACCATGTAACAATACATATACTTAAAAATAGTTTGCATGATTCATGAATTAGGTCACCGATTGTGAGCTTCCAATGGAAACAACCTTGTTATCGACAGCCATTGTCATTGCAGATAAAAGGCACTCTGCTAACATATCATGAATTAGAAGTCCCATTGAACAAACAGAATATAAATATGGTCTTGGCTTTATGCACATGGGTACTTGGGTAACAAATGTGAAATAAATATTAGCCTAGAATTTGGACACTGCATGTAACAGAGTCATCAATAGCATAGTGTGACAACAATGAGTTATTTGCAATATAATGAAATGTCAATCCAACACAGAATAGAATATATGGCAGCCAAACAATAGTGCAAATGATAAGTCACCCACAGCATGCAAATAATGTGCAAACAATACATGTCACAAACCTCTGTTCTGTATCTGCATATTAATCACACAGACAACAACAAACACATGTGCACATCATGAATGATTTCTGTTGAGCACAGGGAGGGAAAGACCTCATCCTAATCTGGCTTAACTGAATCCTGACCTAAAAGAATGGGATAACGCAGCTGGTAGGATCTGATTGAAAAGGGGGAGAGAGAGTGTTTGTTGTATGTACAGAGATGTGCAGGAAGGAATAAGTATTTACTATTAAACTTACTAGTCATACAGGTCAAACATATTGATGTGGTAGATTAGAGCAAGTTAATCTTCAGCAGCAAAATCCTTGATGTGCTGTTCGATTGCAACAGACAATAAATCTGATGTCTCAAACTTCAAAAGTGAGTAATGTGCTTATAATGCTTTCCAATAAACATGTTATTTTGAACCGCAAATAGTGCTTTAAATGAGGGGTGACTAATACCTAGAAGATTATTTGTTAGTTTAGAGTAGGATTTCAATGGTTTACTCTAAAATCACATCATATGAAAATGTGAAATATATATAAATACTTTTTGAATTTGAAGATCAAGGTAAATTGTACCTAATTTGTCTTGCTTCCGAAGGGCAGTACTACATTAAAAAAAAAAATATTTTTAAACAAAATAAGAAAAATTTGGACGTCTTCATCCTGTTCAAAAAATTAACCCATGGCTCTTAGTGTTTCCTTCTGGAGCATTAGTGAATGTTTGAACCTTTTTTAATAGCTGTATTGAGTTGAGTCCCTCAATTGTCCTCAGTGTGAAAAGGTGGATCTAAAAATCATACAGTCACTGCTGGAAAGGGTTCAAATATGCATAAGATGCAGGAAAGCTGAATAATCTTTGGGACCTGAAGGATTTTTCTGAAGAACATTGGGCAGTTTAACTGCTCAGGACAAACAAGGGACTCAAGAACAACCATGACATTGTGGATCGTCAAGGCAACGACACACAGTATTAAAAATCAAGGGTATGTAAACTTTTGAATGGGGTCGTTTTGATAAATTCATCTTTTTTGTCTTGTGGACTATATGTAAACTCTAAAATCTTTTATGTAAAATATCTTATTCGTGACAGTACTAAATAAAAAATAACATGCATTTTGTATGATCCCTCGTATTTGTTTAAAATAACTGCATATTTTCCAAATCTATTACTCGGTTTGTGACCTGAAGTAGACAGTCTCAAGGAAGTTCTATAAAATAATTTTGTTTTGTTCTTTTCAAAACAATGTGCATTTTTTTATGTTCCTTCGAGGCAATGCAAACATATTTGTTGCATGATTTTACACACTGTGGGTCGAAATAATTGTCTGAGGTTATTGACAACATCATGTAACCTTTCACAAAGACTGAACTAAACTCTAAACTTTACTTTTGTCTTCATCATAATCATACATTTGCTAGAATTTGCTACAGTAATGGCTAACCATTGGTTGATCAATACCAAAAAAAAAATATTCAACACAATTCAAAGCATTCCGCCATAGCTACAAAGCACAAAACACCTTTCTTTCTTTCTTTGGAAAAATTACCAATTTATTATTTTTTTGACAGGAACCTTCGAGATCAATCAAATTCTATAGCAAATAGAAAATGTCAGTTTGTCTTCAGATGCAGGAAAGAGAACAGTGACATTTGAAGGCTTAGATGGAAAGGTTAAGATATTCTGAGGCGTGTTACTCTTTCGAGAGATGGCCCGAGTTCTGTGGAGGGTGAGCATCAGTAGCTAAAAACCCACTCAACAAGCCCCATACAAAGGTTACCATGTTGGCCATGACAGTTAAATAAATATTCACAAAGAAACTGGATGGAGTATTTCACATGTCTTTCTAAGCGCTAAAGCTTTCAAAAGAACATTGTTTCATTGTCCCTAACTGACAGAAAACTGAATAAGAAGATAGAATCTTGTAGGAATCATTGACTCAGATTGCCCGGATGCCTCTCCTAAATCAATCTAAACATCAATTTGAGCAAGAAGCCTGCAGCAATCTTGGATAAATAAAGTTTTAGGTTGTGACAAGATCCAAAAGCCCCACCTGAAGCAAGATAAGTGGTCTCCTTGGTGCCCAGACTGAGCTGAGAAAATTATCTGGGCACACTTGAACATTCTCATAAGATCCTCTGGTGCCTGAACCCTGGCCTCAACTCTGTAATACGTTCCTGTCGAGGACAGCCACAAGTAAGACCTTTAGATAACACCAACAATGCTGCATTCACAAACCGATAGAAGGAGAATGGAGATAAAGTCTGAGAAAGAACAGAAGAGACAGATACAAAGCATTTTCCTCCCAGAACCCACTTGGACGGGAACATTTTGTAAAGACAAGACAAACAAGTAAGTGTTGAGAAGTAGTTTGGCATAGTTTTAGTTATTATATTTTGCAATATTTGAACAAAACTTCTTCACTGCTTATTAATATTTTATCCAACAAATGGAAGTCATGTAATCCAACCAAATTCCAAAAACAAATTAGTTCAATCAAACTCACTTTTGACAATCTGAATTGTTTCATTGTTTTGAGTTTTATGAACTTGCTTCTTTTAAAGGAACACTCCACTTTTTTGGGACTTTAGCTTATTCACTGTATCCCCCAGAGTTAGATAAGTCCATACATACCATTCTCATCTCCGTACATCCCATAACTCTCTGGTGTTTGACGCACCCACCGTTAGCCTAGCTTAGCACAAAGACTGGAGGTATATGGCTCCAGCTAGCCTACTGCTCAATAAGTGACAAAATAACACCAACATTTTCCTATTTACATGTTGTGATGTGTATAGTCACAGCGTGTACAAATAAGGTTACATGAGACAGCCATATTATAAATGTATACACACTGGGGACTATATTCTCAGAAGGCGCAGCACTGCTCTACTTCTGCGGAGTGCGGAGTGATTTGCTCACAGTTATGTCTGTCAACAAAACCAACGTGACTAGGAAGATAGTAGCGACTGACTTTGAGGAATTGTCAGAGGATTTTTACTTTGTATCAAACCAAAATTCAGAACCATATAGTTTTGAACACCATATAGTTTTGAACACAATACTAACATACAGGGGATACATGGAGCATGGGAACAACTGCAATACAGTAGTGACCACCCTATTCATGTAATAGTGTCACTAACAGTGCATTATGTATAGCTAATGACACTGTTACAGTAGGCTAGTCATCTAAAAACATAAAGGAAGAACTTACTTGTTGTTACTTTTTACTTGACGGCATAAGAGTAGTAAATTGAAACTTTTCACTAAACAGATTTTTCTGAATTTTTACAATAATATGAAACCAACAGGAATACAAAAAGGAAATTTTGCAAAACTGTAGAACGGGGAGTACTTAGCAGTGAAAAGTGAAAAACAAAAATACTAATAAACAAATTAATTTTGTGCTGTTTGTTGAAGCAGGGAATATGCAGAAGGATGCCCTTCCAGATGAGGAGACATATGACTATAGTATTGAGCTTACTGTATGTACCAAACTGCAATCTCTATAAAACCAGTGATATAGTCCTCTTGATTTAGACCTGCCTGACCTAAGCTGAATTGGATAGCCAAGAATCCATTCCCAACCAATCAAAGCCGAACATGTTCCTGAACGAGAGGTGGACTGCCAGCCTCCAACGTAAATCTGTCGCCTCTGTAAATTTATGAGTCTATATCAATACCCACATCATCTCTCTGTAGTGCCGAGAAATAATGGTGAAAATATTGTTCTCCTCACTTGGCACCGAGATTTACAGTGTGCAAGGGAGCGAAAGAGAGAGAGAGAGAAATAAGAAAAGGAGTAGTAAGAGAAGGGAGGGGGTAATCGGACCTTCCCCAGTGATAAAAACCCCCAGCGGGATTGAGCTCTCCACTGCTCCACTCCTTTTACCAACAAGAACCATGTCAACTTCGTCCCTGCTGAGGTCTCTATTTTTAATCCCTTTGCCCGAGTTGCCTGAGGCAAAACACAATGAAGGGTCAAGTTAAAATGAGGTTTTGAGAGAACGGCCTGGAAGGGAATGTACTGAATTACCGTTGGACCTTGCTTGACATGGTGTTAGTACAAGAGGCGCTGGGGGGAAAAAGGGCAAACACGTAAAAACGTAAAAATAGATCATACAAACACACCTGTATGTTAGACATTTTGACATACAAATATACATGCAAAAAGCCCAGAAAAGCATTCGCAAAATTCAATGGCAGACAGTTTTGCAGAGCCCACACTTGCGAAGACATCAGTGTTGCTATGATTCGAAGCTCCATTCGATGACGAGCACTGGCAATTATGGGACTGACAAGAACTCGGTTGAAATGGAGTCTGAATGTGGCCTTTTTCCCCCGCTGGCCTGATACAGCTGCATTAAATAAATAAATAACTACCGTTGAACCATCTATGGAAAAGGTCAATGTTTCCACCCAGTGCACAAGCTTGCTAGCATCTGACCTATCGGGAGAGACACGTATGACACTTGAACCTTTGTGCTTACTCATCCCAGTCCTCCCAATGTAGGTTTGTTGACTTCAATAAGCAGAAAAAGACCTTTTCCCGCCAATCCCGCGGCGCCAGGATCTGATAATGTGTGCAAATGAGTCACTTGTGCCGTTCGACTTCAATATTTATATCGATGACAGGGTCCATTGTGTGATTTTAAATGCCAGCGTAGTTGATTCACAAGCCTTCAATGGAAGCCCATAGCCGCAACCTTGAAAAATGTAACAAAGCTTTTAAAAGACGCACAAGCATGCCCTTTTCGGAAAAACAAAAACGTATATCTTGCGTGTCTATGTTATATATGCTATGCTGTCAAAGACAGCACACACTAGAGCTCGATTCAAACACCCATGCAATCATATTCCTATACAACAACAATCCGGCTATGTCTAATAAACCAAGTACGACAAGTACAAACACATGCAAACATTCAGATCTGCGCTGCCGCTGAGCCAGAGAGAGCAGTTGACATTTATAGATATGAAACAACTTCAGTCTTTTCAACCACACAGTATCATTAGTTCTGTTACAATCAAAGAAGTATAAACACTGATGTCTATGCTAGCGTCAAACATTACCCTTTGACAGTAACGTGACGCTTCAAATAAAGATTGTATCAATTACAAAGTTACACCAGTAGGTGGCAACAAGTGACTGTTAGAAACGTATTAGTCACTGAATATATATTTTTAATAATTCAAATTAATTTGATATTTTTAAATAGACATTTTGTCAGAACCTATTAAATTGCATGTTATTTTGTTTAGTTGTCTTTCCAAATTGTGGGAGAATAGTGGCCTCTATTTGAAACAAAAAAAATGGTGTTTCACAATTTATCATACAATAGCACATACAATACACATCTATTAGGTGATTTTAAATGCTAACATAGTTGCTTTACAAGCTTATTGAAAATACAAACAAAGTTATTAAAAATAAATCATAAAGCATGAAAACATGCCTTGTCCAATGAAGCTCAAATGTTCATTATTAGCCTATAGCTTACAAATATCTGCGTTGTTTATTAGCCTAGCTCATGCTAACGTCATCAAACTATATCTCACGTCATTTTCATTACTCTATTAACCTAGCTTACTATTATCTTCATTCATTATTAGCCAAGATCATGCTGGCATCATCAACCTATATCTCGCATCATTTTCATTACTCTATTAGCATATAGCTTACTCAAATATGTATTAGCTTATTAGCCTAGCTCACGCTATGTTTTATAAGCTATAGCCCACACCTTGATTAGAATCTTAACCTATAGCTTACGATTAACTTATTTACCCATGTTGTGTCTCAGTCAGCTCTTTAGTTCAGAAGTCAGGGCACTGATCAGGGAGTCTGCCATTTTAAGTGCTGTCTCAAATGCAAAATCCTTCCAGTGCACTGACATCTCACATTCATTAGCCTATTAGCCTAGCTCACAACATATTCTATAAGCTATGGCAAGATCTTCAGTAGCTTATCACAATATCATCAATAACTTATTTGCCTCTCATCTTATAACCTATTATTAGCCTATTAACATTTACCTGACATAATCTTTAGACTTCACTGGCCAAGCTCATACCTTGTTCTACAACTTATCATTCGCAATAACTTCAATAGCTTATTAGCCTTCTCATGATATGATATCTTCATTATACTATCAGCATATAGCCAACAACATCATTACTACTGACCTATAGCTCACACCTCTATTAGCATAGAGATAACAATTATCACTGCATATCATCCTATTTTGTAGAATACGAGTAGTTCTGTGTGATGTCTAATTTGCCATTGTGTATTTGGTACACACACACAAAAAAAAAAAACACCTGCATCTCTATGAATGAGTCATCAACTGAGCTGGGAGACTGTTTTATAAACACGTTCCATCAAAAGTCAATCACGAGTCACGACTACGACTTTTGGGACTTTCTGATGGTGTGAGAGCTCCAAGCGTTTCTATAAGGAGTACGGAGGAATGAGCTGCTAATGTCACTGCTAATTCACAAATCCAGTGAAGCTAAAGAAAGCAAATGTTATTCTTTTCCGAACAGACTACAGGTCATTCAGCTCTAAACTACACTCAATTCAAAACATTTAAATGTTCCACCGTCTGAGAACATCTTATACTTCAAATCTAGAGTAACACATCATGGGGGTTATTAGAAATGTGAAGATTCCATATACAGATATGAAGTAGATAACATATACATACATACATATATATTAGTGCAGTCAATTTTTCCCAAAAGTATTGTCCCTTTTGAAGTGTGATAGTATAATTTACCATTATTGTAAAGAGCAGCTCTGACATTCTACCAAATATCTCCTTTCGTGTTCCACGGAAGAAAGAAACAATATGAGTTTGGAATGACATGACGGTGAGTAATGATGCCAATATGACAATCTCTTTAATGTCATCAATCAATTTTCTAAAACAGCGTTGAAAACAATCCATCTTACAGTACAACAACCTTCACTTCAGACCTGAGCAGTTTCAATTCACAGCCTACAATGGCAGATCGAAATAAAACCGATTCTTACTCCTTCAAAGACAACCATTCACTCTTGGTTATATGACAAAACCTGGTGCAAAAGTTCTACTTTTAGCCACCACGAGGCTGAGATTCTATGATTCTCAAACCAAGGCCCACATTTTTGTCTTAGACGTCTGATCTCAGAGCAGATGTCCCTTTATCGTTAGAAATTAGTTAGAGGATTGCAAAAACAGCATTGATCTAGATTCAGCACTCCGACACTAATAATTCAAACAGCCTCTATTTTCCCCAGATGGATTTCTCTGCTATACAGTGTGTGATTGACAGACGGATGACACACTCTTGCACTTCAGTAGCTACAGATGGAGTGAAAAAATCTTGCCTGTTCCCGCTGAGCCTACTGAAGGAGAACCTGGCTTGCAGTTCCTGCCCTGTCCTGCTTTTCATGTCAGACTCAGTGCTTTGGGGATTTAGAAAGACACGTCAATCCGCAGAAAAAGTCTCAGAGTGTGCCAAAAAAGCCATGTACATTGGACCTTACTATCCATAGATGAAACGGCAAGTGTAACTGGAATTTGCGGTACAGACTCTGAAATAAATATCAAAGAGTGAAGCTTTTAAAAGTGGAGATCTCTCATATCACACACATCAAAGAGTTTAGGCTACATAATGTTTGGACCTGCAACACTGTGACCATTCAATGCAGAGCGCTTCATTTAAGGCATCCCACCTTAAGCATGTCTCTTGAATTATACATCAAGCAGATGGTGTGCAGAATCGTCAAGGTAAAACCTTAAATAATTCAAAGCAGGCAAACCCCCAGTTCACCCACGCCGCATTTTTGTTTACTGTTGGTTTTGCCAAGCAGGGATTTGCAATGATAGCAGTGTGCAGCAACACGCCAATGTGAGATTCTGCTGACCAGGGACGAGACGTGCACAACATAACTTTATTATTCTTTCATATTTGAGGGGACAGATGTTCCGTCACATTATTTTTCCGCTGGCTTATGCCAGGAGTCTCAATATCAAAAGCAGCTTAGACTAAAGCGCCAACATGATTGCATGGACATACAGGAATTGCATCGACACTGATCTAGCTCGTCCTTTGCTGAATGTACTTAGAATTTCGATCTATAAAGTAAAACATAATAATTGATCAAATATATTAAATGTAAATAATACTATGCGTGTTATGTATATATGTATATGTGTGTGTGTGTGTGTGTGTGTGTGTGTGTGTGTGTGTGTGTGTGTGTGTGTGTGTGTGTGTGTGTGTGTGTGTGTGTGTGTGTATGTATGCATATGTATATGTATTATATATGTATATGTATTTATATATATATATATATATATAATTAAAAATAATAAATTCATAAAAATTCAGGGCAAGAACAGAATAGTTGGCCCTGGTGGACAATTAAATTGGGCAACAAAAAAGAGGGACTGGGATCAGGATACCTTAGACTTGTGGAGGGGCTCTTTTGGCTTGGAGTAGTAGGCTGACTAACAACCTAGCAACTGACATTGAACTGCATGAAACACACATTAATGACTGTGTACGTGTCAGAAAATTGGCGCTGAATCGACCCATGAGCTTTGTGGTGTCCCGATTTACCACAAGCAACACAGGGCTGAGGATAGGTGTCAGAGAGAGAGAGAGAGAGAGAGAGAGAGAGAGAGAGAGAGAGAGAGAGAGAGAGAGAGAGAGAGAGAGAGAGAGAGAGAGACTGAGACAGAGAGAATGAGTAAAAACCACAGAGACAGAGAGGTAGTTAGTGAGGAAAAGAACAGAGAAAGAGAGGAAGAGAAATAGAGAGAAGGAAGGAGAAAGAGAGAGAGAGAGAGAGAGAGAGAGAGAGAGAGAGAGAGAGAGAGAGAGAGAGAGAGAGAGAGAGAGAGAGAGAGAGAGAGAGAGAAGAGGAAGAGGAAGCTGTAATGAAGTGTCATAATTTACCAGTAATACTACAGATGGCAAGTCGGCTCCTTGCTGCTTTTCATTGTTCTATGCCAAGGAGTTGGTGGAGAGCTACTGTCAGTCCTTTGAAAACAGCCGTGGAGAGAGAAGCATTCACTCAACCTGTCATTTCACCCACCATTATGTTACACTTTTGAAAAAAAATTATTTCTGCTCATCATAGCAGAAGAAAATAATTGGATGTGAAAAGCATGGTCACATTCGGGTCAGAGACAGCCTTTGCCTTTCTTAAATTCAATTTTGAAGTTTGAATGTGATAAATTTCTACCTTTCCCTTTATCATTCCTTCTCTACTGCTAGACATTCACATTATTTCTTTAGATATTGTTTATATTAAGATTTTCACAAAAGGTCCGTTTCTTCCACCCACACCTTTATGAAAAGACAATTGCAAGTGATGAATCCTCACCCTTAAAGACATTAAGGACAACAAAATATATCTTTAACCAGTCCAATGAAAAATATTGCGTGTAAAAAAATATCTGCAGTCAATATAACCACTTTGTTTTAAAGGCACAGTATGTAATTGTCGGCGCTAGAGGTCACTTATTCAAAACAGATGCATAGCTTGATGACGCCATTAATGAGCGGGGATTCATGGGAATTTCCATCTTCACCTCCACAGCCAATGGAAAAAAGTAATCCAACGGATTTGGGCAGATCTCATGTTCATGGATGAGCTAATGTATTAAACTTGAACAAGGCTGCTGGAGCGAATGCTAATGAAAGACATTAATATATATATATATATTTTTTTTTTTCCTGAAAAAAGTATTTTATGCTTACCAATGCTGCATTCTTCTGATCAAAAAGTCCAGTAAATACAGTACTACTGTGAAATATTATTACAATTTTAAATAAATGCTTTTAAAGTACAAAAGACTTCTTTCAAAAACTTTTGTAAATTTTGAATGGTAATGTATACATACACTGACTGAAAATAACTTTTCCCTGCCTGATGCAAAGCCCTGCAAAGGGTAGTGCGCACGGCCAGCTGCATCATCGGAGGTGAGCTTCCCTCCCTCCAGGACATTTACGCCAGGCGGTGTGTGAAGAGAGCTCAGAGGATCATCAGAGACTCTAGCCACCCGAACCATGGGCTGCTCTCACTGCTGCCATCAGGCAGACGGTACCGCAGCATCAGAACACGCACCAGCCGACTCCAGAACAGCTTCTTCCCACAAGCAATCAGACTACTTAACTCTTGATCCATCAGGATCATAACACACACTGGACAGAATATCACTCAGCACAACCCACTGTAGATACACACACATTATATACACATTTATTTATCATTTATTATTGATCATATAGCACCTATTGTACATTGGATCTCTACTGTGAATAATAATGTATACTGTACATTGTATATTATTATTACTATAGCTTAATGTATACTGTTTAATGTTTGTTTAGTGTATATTGTTTAAAGTATATGTATATTGTAAGTATGTGTATATTGGTTAAAGCTGTGAGAACTACACTCACATTGTGTCAATTATTTATTGTTTATTGTAGTGTATACTGTGCTGTGAGTAATTGTGGGCGCATCAGATGTGTAATCTGATGCTGCTTTAAATGTTGTACATGTCATGTCGTGACTACTATGTTGCTCGGAACTGCACCAAGAATTTCACCTACTGTTGCACTTGTGCATATGTAGAGTGACAAATAAAGTGATTTGATTTGATTGATTTGATTGACAATTCTACAACTTAATCACTGACTTGTTTTTGCAGGTAGTTGCTATAAATGGTCTGGTTGGACTTTGGAAATGTGTTTACATTCTAGGCTGAACTTTTATTCCTGTTTTCTCAGATTGCATTGTAAAAAAAAAAGAAAAGCTTATCCTTGGAGCAGTTATAAATCCTTCAAGGCTATGGAGGAAAAAGGTTCTGAGGAAAGCTCCAGGTTGTGTTGTGACAGATAATGACAGGGAATGAGGGTATAGGGTGAGATTTCAGACACAATTCTCTACATCATAGTTCACTTGAGGGAGTGAATGAATGAAAACGAGTGAGCGAATTTGGACACTGAATGTGCCGGAAGTTTGTGCTTGCTGTTTTATAATTATATGAAAAACTTAGCAAACTGGCAGCTCCTGCAGTAATGAAAATATTTATCTTGAACTGTATGGATGGATGATTCAACTGCAGGTGCCATCTTCTGGTCAGACGTGGGAATTCATTCGGTGTGTGACTCTCACAGTGCATTGTGGGTATTCTCTAGCCGTTGAGCGTACACCGGTTGTACACTTGTTATTGCGGTGCATTGTGGGATTGAACAAGTGCACACAATAACGTCCACTATGGTTTCGGACACCATGGCTGTCCCCTCAAATAGTGCCCTATTTAAGGGTATGGGGTGATTTCGGACACAGCCAATGAAATGATCTGTAAAGCCAACTGATGTGCATCAGTCTTGATGGCGCCGGATTTTCACTCTTGAGTGTGCCAGACCCAGCATGAGTGTGCATATAATGGCCAGAAAGCTTCACATTTCCTTTGGTTTGTGACAAAGCATTCGAGTGACAAATGTCTCCCCGTGATCAGACAAGCAGGGAGAGCCAACATTCACAGATGCTGCCCACAGTCACTGTCCAAAGTAAATTGACAATATCTATTTGCAGGTACCTAGTTGGTATGCATTTCTGGTTTGTTACACAGGACAGGTTCCATTCATCTATGCCCATTAAGCTCAGAGGCTGAGGGGCAGGAGCTTAGAGTACAAAAAAAAAGGCGAAATAACACAAGGCCACATAATTTGACATTTTGGGAAAACTAAGCCTTTGATATGCAAAAACAACTAAGACTAAAACATAAACTAAATTAAAACAATTTGATGAACCAAAATAAAAACAAAAAAATCAAACTAAAATAGATTTATCTGTTGGCCAACCAAGAAGGAAACCTTACTGAAAACTCATTACATTGCATTTCCACCAACTCTAGCATTAAGTCTATGATGGATAGCAGGTGCTCTTACATTAATGGGCGATAGAATAAAAATTATTCAATAGAATCTGTTTTAACATTAACTAGACAGTAGACACATTATAAAATCTACACCAAATTACCTAGAATATATTTACCTTCAAAGGGAGGCGGTAATTCTTTCGTACCACACCATCTGATAATTCTTAAGTAATCCATCTAACACCAGACTATGTTTAATTAAACACATTACTTAAAATGAAAAACTATTCGTAAGACAGAACACAAAACCACAGGCTTTCTTTCCGCACTCGAACCGATCCATCATCCCGTTCAGGGCTCTTTGATCAGCGCATATGTTGATCTGTGTTTTCGGCTATGGGGACCTAATAAAAACGGCGAGGCAGAACCGCAGGTGGACGATGCACGAGGAGCCTCGTGCGGCTGATGGTTCATCCATCATCCTTTTACACAACATCAGATTGAGCCCCTCATGCGCACTGGATCTGTCAGGATGATGGAACAGCAGCGCGGCTCCAAGCAAACAGGACAGAAGTGCACAAACTCAATAAAACATCATTTTTAGCCATTATTAACTTGATTCTTTCTTGTCAACATAAAGGCTAGATTGATATAATTCCGGCTGCTCTCGTAGGCAAATACACACCTTGAGCTGTAATTGCACAGGACGATTTGAAAGATTGCCGGTGTGAGTTTGAGGAGCTCAGCATCAAGGCTACGTGTGGCTACACACAGCAGCAAAATACAGGTTGTCGGTCCTCTTTGGACTGCTAAATACTGGTATGTTCATCACAGTGACCACCTTAAATTTAAAGGAATCGAAACCATTTTTTTTTAGGTTGATTTGTGCTGTATGAATAGAACTTCAGTCAAAAGTTGTCAGACACATCTATGAAATATACACTCACCTAAAGGATTATTAGGAACACCTGTTCAATTTCTCATTAATGCAATTATCTAATCAACCAATCACATGGCAGTTGCTTCAATGCATTTAGAGGTG
This sequence comes from Romanogobio albipinnatus, assembly GCA_023566225.1. Classification (NCBI taxonomy): domain Eukaryota; kingdom Metazoa; phylum Chordata; class Actinopteri; order Cypriniformes; family Gobionidae; genus Romanogobio; species Romanogobio albipinnatus. The sequence continues at coordinate 24,939,454 of CM042262.1, read as the reverse complement.
TGTCCTGGTCAAGACAATCTCCTGAACTCCAAACTGAATGTCCTCTGATGGCTACTTCCAGCAGGATAATGCACCATGTCACAAAGCTCGAATCATTTCAAATTGGTTTCTTGAACATGACAATGAGTTCACTGTACTAAAATGGCCCCCACAGTCACCAGATCTCAACCCAATAGAGCATCTTTGGGATGTGGTGGAACGGGAGCTTCGTGTCCTGGATGTGCATCCCACAAATCTCCATCAACTGCAAGATGCTATCCTATCAATATGGGCCAACATTTCTAAAGAATGCTTTCAGCACCTTGTTGAATCAATGCCACGTAGAATTAAGGCAGTTCTGAAGGCGAAAGGGGGTCAAACACAGTATTAGTATGGTGTTCCTAATAATCCTTTAGGTGAGGTACAGATCAATGCAGCACACTGGTAGTGGAGGGAAATCCCTATAAATGTAGGAAACTGTTTCTCAATATTATTTTATACTTTTTAATTTTAAGTCAATGTTCAGAGACCATTTAACTAAGCCCTTTCTAGGTTTATTTACAAATCTCTACGGGGTCAAACACAGTATTAGTATGGTGTTCCTAATAATCCTTTAGGTGAGTGTAAGCACAGACTTCACACATTATTATTTTCTGCTAATCCCGTTCTCCACAAACACGGTGACTAGTAAAAAATCCTATTCAAATGCTATTATTTTGCCACAGACGACAACTAAATGCACTGCTAAATGAATCTTTGAATCTCATCCCAACTGATGAATCTACAGTTTGCTATCCATATTAATTTATTAGATAAAATGACCATGTACCATAAAATAAAGGCAAAAAAAAAGCAATTTTATTTAGTTGTCTTCATACGGTGAAAGTGATTTGGATGAACAAACATGTCCCTTGATCGGCAAACATGTTCCTAGATCAACATCCTTGTTGTTCCTGAAACAACCTTTCAATCAACCAATCAGATTTGAGGAACAGGTGTACAGTTAATGTCAAGTTTAGGCTTAACAACAAATGTTAGGGGCTTCTACACCGTTTTTATTCACATATCATTTAACCTCATCTCCGATTTTAGGGATAAGTTATGGGTGCAGTCAAGTGACAAGTGCAGTCCAATTAAAAAACGAATAAAAATATTATTTTTAGACAATTAAAACAGGGTTATTATATTAAAAATGGCATTGCTTGAAATAAACTTTAACTACAAATATTTTTTATTTGATGTACTAAAAGACATTTTTAAATGACAAAAACTAATGAAAAAAAAAAGCCAAAAACACACAACAAAAATAAATAAATTATTTATTTAACCCTGAAAAATGTGGGAGTTCTTTTTGATTCCTCTCTTAAGTTTAACTAACATATTAATACAGCAGTTAAAGGGGACCTATTATGCATGGGCATAAATTATGCATGAGCATTTGAGCATAAATGTGTGTCGGGGGTGTGTACACAACCACCCTATAATAGGGGTGTAACGGTACACAAAACTGACGGTTCGGTACATACCTCGGTTTTGAAGTCACGGTTCGGTACAGCAGTTTTAAAAAATGGCTTTTTATTTATTTTTTATTAAATAGTGGTTTACTGAAGAAATTGTGTCTGTCCTTAAATGTTTCTTAAAGATAATGCTGTAAACTATATAGGGAACCCTTACTTGCACATTATTACTATAATATTAAAGGTTAACAACAGAGCCCAAACTATGAGCCTATATTCAGCTGATATTCATGTTTAGCTATAGGATAACCAACACTCAAATAACACATTGTGTGCAAACATGTAAACTTCACATAAGGCAGTTTTTGCATTAACTCCTAAATCTAATTATAAAATTATGTTTTTTCTCCAATTCGTTGTTGAAATATAATCTTAGTGACTGTCATTTTCATGACAGATTTATCTAAACATTGCATTAAATAATCAAGGCATTACTAACAGGTTAACAGGTTTTAGAATTGCGCTCTAAAACTAACAGGTTTTAGAATTAATATTAATTAATATATATATATATATATATATATATATATATATATATATATATATATATATATATATATATATATATATATATATATAGGCTAATATAGTGCATATATTTAGTGAAAGAGTTGATTTCTCTAGCTGTGGACACTGAAGGACTTCTGACTCCGAGGTAAATGATGCTGCGTGACATTGTTTACAAGCTGTTTGCCGTCTTTCCGCGATTGAAACACTGATTTAGCGATTACATGACATATGATACGTTTCAGTAAGTGTTATCCTCAACATACCTTAAGATATTAATTCATGTTTATTCTTCTGGAAGAGATGATTGAGTTCACGCGCGCCGCGGCCGCTTGAATTGACGCGCCTATACAGTGATCAGTCGTCACATTAAAGAGCGTCAAAATGGCACTTATCATTTGAATTTCGTGATAAAATGGACTGAAATACCTAGTGTGTTCCGCGCTTAAAACAAGCCGACTGTTAACTAAGATTGTATTCGTAACCGTTCGGTACACACGCGCACCGAACCGAAAGCCCTGTACCGAAACGGTTCGGTAAAAATCCACCCACTCCTTTTTTTAATCCCCATAAATAATAAGCAGTGTCTCAAAATAAGCCGTTTGCAGTTTCTATGCAGTTTCTATGTGATGTCACACTGCACAGACTGCTAACCCCACCCTCAGTGAGCTGTACACAGTCCGCCATGTTTATCCAAGTATCCGGCCCTGTCCCAAATGGCAACCTAAACCCTCACGGTCTCCCTCTGAGTGCACACTTTCACAACGTAATGCTGCTTTGACTGCCGGGTAGAAGTCATCTGCGTAGCTCACAAACTTGCAGGCTCACGCTCACGAGCACCCTTCTTTAAGCTTAAACGACAAATCGACATGCGAACGCAGCGGCCATTGTAAGTCCACAAGACCAAAAGTGCACATGAAGTGTGCCATTTGGGCCAGGGCCAACGAGGCACAAGCTGTAAAGCCTCGCCCTCTTCTGCGAAGTGGGGCAGGGAGCAGCAGCTCATTTGCATTTAAAGATACATGCACAAAAACAGCTTGTTTGTTACAGCATTTACAACATGATATAATAAATTAGCTGTAGGGTATTTTGAGCTGAAACTTAAACACATTCTGGGGACATCTGAGACTTTTATTATATCTTGTAAAAAGGGGCATAGTAGATCCCCTTTAAGTCAAGCTTCTTACACTTAAAACTTCAGCCCAATGTTAAGCATTTCCTTTCTCTTGAAAGTGTCATACAGGCTTTCCCCTTATCTCGTTTGGATTATTGTAATTCCTTGCATATTGGAATATCCCAGTCCTCTATGTTACGGCTTCAAATGGTTCAAAAGGCAACAGCCAGATCCATAAACGTGAACATATTACTTCAATTTGAATGTCTCTCCATTGGTTGCCAGTGCGTTATAGAGTTGAAGATGAGAGGTGACCCGTGCGTTTGCAGTTGCTGTCCCTAGGTGGAACAGTCTTCCTTTACCCGTTATATCTGTATATCTTTTTACCCTGACATTCAAGTCATCATAAATTATGTACTTATTTTAATTATTTTGTCTGCTTTTTTCTTCAGATTTGGGACTTATCTTCTGTACAGCAAAGTGGTCAACTATTGTTGTGTTTGTTTGTGCTTTATAAAAAAATTTAATGAAAATGTAAAAATGAAAAGTTAATACAAACTATAATGTAATTAATATAAACTATAGTATCTTAATGATACTAAAATAATACAGATATAGTGAATGTTATTTCTAACTATAATTTTATATTTTAATTTGAATAAACAATTACCTGTGTGTAAGCATTTTAAACTTTGACCACAAAATTAATTTGGTAAAATATCAACAAGGTAATGAAAATTATTATAATTGTGAGGCAAAACAAAACAAGACTGAATTGGACCAAACTGCTTTTGGCCTAATACCTGTGAGGATGAAATACAAATGAAATCCTTAAAAGAAGCGATTCAAGGTGTTTAGGGACATTTACTAGTTTTGCCGGTTGCTATGGTTACAGGTATTACAAGACAATTTGAGACTCACACCTACTAATAAATACAGTTATCAATCCTCAACACTGACTGTGTGAACGTAACCAATCATAAACTAAAAACAGGCTATGAAAGTCGAGGTAGTACTGCAATTACTCTGTCAAAAATGCCATTTACTGATAATTTACGCACTCGGACTGACAGAAACAATGACATACATAAACATCACTTAGACAGGGTATTGATGTCTAAATGAACGCCTCAACAAGTATATGCTTCAGATATACAGTAGTAACAGAAGCTCAAATTAGCTGACAGACTGAATCTATGGCATTGTCTTTCTCAGGCTTACGTCAGTTCCAGCCTGTTCGCTCAGAAAATAAAGTGCAATCACACCGACAGGGCTTGACAATCTAACCTTGATTGAATTTCGCCGCCGCTTGCTCGCACTAAAACACACAAAGGACATAATTGTGAAACAACTACGTTCGCCACTTGTAATTTGCTAAAAACTACCATCCTGCCTTTCATTCTGTCCTCACATTTGACATTTACAGATGAGGTAACAGTAGAAGCTTGAGAAGGAAAATCAGGTGCAAATGTTGCATCAACAGAAGAAACGGTCTGTAAACCGTACACTCTCTGCAGCAGTGCGAACGCCTCAGGGAGGAGAGCTCCATTTTGGCTGTATTTTTCCACATGAATATTAGCATGTAGGCTAGCCTGTCTGGTTCCACTCCAAATCCTCTGTGACTATGTCTGACCTCAGACGACCATACGCCCTAAAGGGACTCATTCTGTTTGTCTACATCAGTGACACTTCAGAAAAAATAAAACTTACTGGCTTGATACGACATATACCAAGTTTGGGCAGGTTTTGCTATCAGATCATGATGAATAGCGTGCAATAAATTTTTTTTGTGGTTTTGATGTTTCCCACTTCTTTTCAAGAACAACTTTTGAGTTGAACCATTTTAACACTGACACCGCTTTATCTGCTCCCATTAAACATTAATACATTGAAATGTTTCAACCAAACAAGATCTTCGTCAGGCAATAAGGGATTTTATATTCACCTAGTAAACACTCACGCTTGATAATAGACATGGACAATCAACAAACTAAACAATTATCCACAAAGCAATAAGACGACAAACAATTATTGAACCGCATTATCAACATGAGTAGCAATACAAGTACTAGCGGTTGTTTACCACCATAACTATGTAACACCTCAAGACGAGAAGATTCCAGCTTCACCGTTTCATTCATGTTTTATTCACACTGGACTTGCCACCAAAACTTTACACACAGACAGAACAACACCTGCAAAGATGTGAAGAACGTGAGCTGCTCTCCCAAGACAATTCTTTCAGAGCTATGGAAAATGAATAATAAATGTGAACAGGAGTCATACGTCATGAGTATCGGTTCACTTTTGCAATCATTCCAACAATTTAAACTGCCCTAGAGTTCAGTCTATCTAGGATCTGGGGGGTAGCAGCTTGTAATGCCTTAAAACACATAATACATATAGCTAAACATTTATTATGGCTAAAAGTATGCTAAGCTAAAACGCTGAACAGTTAGCTTGCAAAAAGAAGCTACCCGAAAAATCACAAAAAAAAAAAAAAAAAAAAAACCTTTTCCAATCCATCAACAACTGACTCTCAAACCTGTTATTTTTAGTGAATGAAAAAACCTCCAGTGGAAGCAGTATAGTCTCATTCACAAACAAATGACTCTTAGCAGCCGGTTCTTTTAATGAATCATTCAAAAAGACTTCGGACTTGTAGTTTAAGTCAGTCTGATGGACCTATCACTGAATTAACTCACTGAGTCGGCCAGAGCAATTACTTAATCAACAAAGCTCTCATTACTTTCAGTTAGGGCAGAAAAAAACTAAATCAATCAAATTGTTAATGAAAATAATCAACAGCCAATTTGATTATCGATGTATCATGTCTACCCGCTACACAGAACACATTCAGTCACATCACTAATATATATATATATATAATTTGTACTGTCAAATCGATTAATCACGATTAATCGCATCTAACATAAAAGTTTTTTTTACATAATATTTATGTGTATATTATTATTATTATTATTATTATTATTATTATTATTATTATATTTATATTAGTGCTGGGAATCAATTAAAAAAAATTAACTAATTAATCGCATTCCCCCCCTGTAATTAATCGTGATTAATCGCACGTTTTTAATATTTTAAGTTTTTAATATTTTGATATTGTAATCATTTCAGTTACTCTCCAAATTAATGTAGAAACAATTTAAAGACAGTACATTTTAAACATGTTGTAATGGCATCTTTTTATGAATGAAGGCCAGTATCACTTATATGTCTCTATGAAACATTAATGACGTTACATTACAGTATAACTGAAAGCTCCCAATTTCAACATTTATTAGGCTTTAAAAAAACTACTTTTAATTTAAGTGAACTTAAAACAATCTTTACATAACCCCATTATAATAAATGTTATTTTTACCTGTGGCCTTCCTGTTAGAAATGTAACAGTTATCAAACACCTTTCTTAACTGCATAAATAATAAATGAAATATAGATTAATCATCAAAGCTACAATTTTCTGTTCCCGTTGTTCTTTGATGAACATCTGTTGTTGTTATTGTTTATTCAAGAGCAAAAGAGAACTCGATGTGAGCAGGAGACTAACACAAGTCTGTCTGTGCGTCGAGTGTGTGTGTGTCATAGTGTCCCTCGATTAGCTGACATGAGACGCAGCCACACAGACAGGACATTGACATACAACGTGTTCTCTTGTGTCTTGTCGCGCTTGGAAGCATTTACATGAATAGGAGCGTGATCATGTAACGCTAGACAAAAATGGATATAAAAACGGACGCTGCGTTATTTGCGTTAAATATTTTTAACGCGTTAAGATGAAAAAATTAATCGCCCGCGTTAACGCGGTAATTTGCCCAGACCTAATTTATATATATATTTAGGGATGCGCCTATATGAAAATTTGGTAACGCTTTAATTTAGGTGCAATCCTCACTATTAACTAGTTCCTTATTAACATACATATTACTATAACATTGGCTGTTTATTAGTACTTATAAAAGCACATATTAATGCCTTATTCTGCATGACCATATTCTACATCCCTTAATCCCACCCAATAAAAACATTTGACATCTACCTTACTAACTATTAATAAGCAGTAAATTAGGAGTTTATTGAGGCAAAAGTCGTAGTTAATAGTGAATATGTGTTCCCCATACTAAAGTGTTACTGAAAGCGTTACTGAATATTGATAACCAATAATTCTTTATATTTGAAAGCCGATAACCAATATATGGCCGGTATATCTGAATCCAAATTTTTATATAATTTTTGAGAGCCTGATTACAATAACAAAAGTTGCATTTGTTACAAAGTTGCAAGTTATTCCAATCATATTTCATCAGAGGATGGGTACATGGTGGTCATAAAGGGATGGACATGGTCAGAAACAATGCTCAGGTAGGCCGTGGCATTTAAACGATGCCCAATTGGCACTAAGAGGTCTAAAGTGTGCCAAGAAAACATCCCCCACACCATTACACCACCACCAGCCTGCACAGTGGTAACAAGGCATGATGGATCCATGTTCTCATTCTGTTTACGCCAAATTCTAACTCAACAAAAAAAAATCGAGACTCACCAGACCAGGCAACATTTTTCCAGTCTTCAACTGTCTAATTTTGGTGAGCTCGTGCAAATTATAGCCTCTTTTTCCTATTTGTAGTGGAGATGAGTGGTACCCAGTGGGGTCTTCTGCTGTTGTAGCCCATCCGCCTCAAGGTTGTGCGTGTTGTAGCTTCACAAATGCTTTGCTGCATACCTCGGTTGTAACGAGTGGTTATTTCAGTCAAAGTTGCTCTTCTATCAGCTTGAATCAGTCGCCCCATTCTCCTCTGACCTCTAGCATCAACAAGGCATTTTTGCCCACAGGACTGCCGCATACTGGATGTGCGTGAAAATGGTTCATTCAACAATGGTTGTGCGTGAAAATCCCAGTAACTGAGCAGATTGTGAAATACTCAGACCGGCCCGTCTGGCACCAACAACCATGCCACGCTCAAAATTGCTTAAATCACCTTTCTTTCCCATTCTGAAATTCAGTTTGGAGTTCAGGAGATTGTCTTGACCAGGACCACAACCCTAAATGCATTGAAGAAACTGCCATGTGATTGGTTGTTTAGATAATTGCATTAATGAGAAATTGAACAGGTGTTCCTAATAATCCTTTAGGTGAGTGTATATGCATAAATATATACAGTGCCCTCCACAATTATTGGCACCCCTGTTTAAGATGTGGTTGTGGACTTCTAAAAATTCTCCTTTTTTTTTAAACAACATAGAACCCAAATGCAAAAAAAAGAGAAAAAGTACAAGTTACATTAACTACATTACTTTGGTGGTAAAAAAAATCACACATTTAGAAAAAAAAAAAAAACTTGAAATCATGTGTCCCACAATTATTGGCACCCCTAACAATTCCTCTGAAAATTTTTATTGATTTTTTTTTAAATATATTTTTCTGTAGTTGCTAAAGTTGGTCAGGGTATCTAGGAACTTTTAATTAGTAATTCATGACTTCCTGTTTCCCTGGGGTATAAATATTACGTGACACAGAGGCCTAATTCTCTTACCCATTTGTCAACATGGCAAAGACAAGAGAACACACCATTCAAGTAAGGCAGATGTGTGTCGACCTTCATAAGTCAGGCAATGGCTACAAGAAAATAGCCACTCGCCTTAACTTACCCGTATCTACAGTCAGAGGAATCATTAAGAAGTTTAAAACAACTGGAACAGTGACAAACAAGGCTGGAAGAGGTCCCAAGTTTATCTTGCCACAACGCACAGTGAGGAGGATGGTAAGAGAAGTAAAAAAATGTCCTAAGCTCACTGTCACAGAATTGCATCAAAGAGTGGCATCTTGGGGTCACAAAGTCTCCAAAACAACCATCAGACGCTCTCTACATGCCAACAAGCTGTTTGGGAGGCATGCAAGAAAAAAGCCTTTTCTCACTAACACTCACAAACGTAAACGTCTGGAGTTTGCTAAGCGGTACTGGGACTTCAACTGGGATCGTGTGCTTTGGTCAGATGAGACTAAGATTGAGCTTTTTGGCAACAAACACTCTAAGTGGGTCTGGCGTAAGACAAAAGATGAGTATGCCGAAAAGCACCTCATGCCCACCGTGAAGTATGGTGGAGGATCTGTGATGCTGTGGGCCTGTTTCTCTTCCAAAGGCCCTGGGAACCTTGTTAGGGTGCATGGCATTCTGAACGCTTTGCACTACCAGGACATTTTAAATAAAAACCTGATGGCCTCTGCCAGAAAGCTGAAGATGGGTCGTCATTGGGTCTTTCAGCAGGATAATGATCCAAAACATGTGGCAAAATCTACACAAAAATGGTTCAGCAGTCACAAACTCAAGGTCCTCCCATGGCCATCTCAGTCCCCAGACCTCAATCCAATTGAAAACCTGTGGGGCGAGCTAAAGAGGAGAGTGCATAAGAGAGGACCCAGGACACTGGATGATCTAGAAAGATTGTGCAAAGAAGAATGGTCAAAGATCCCTCTCTCTGTGTTCTCCAATCTTGTGAAATGTTATAGGAGGAGATTAAGTGCTGTCTTGTTGGCAAAAGGGGGTTGTACAAAGTATTAACATCAGGGGTGCCAATAATTGTGGGACACATGATTTCAAGGTTTTTTTTTTCTAAATGTGTGATTTTTTTTTTTTTACCACCAAAGTAATGTAATAAAATGAAAGGTTGGATTTTTGTCTTTTTTTGCATTTGGGTTCTATGTTGTTTAAAAAAAAGGAGAATTTTTAGAAGTCCACGACCACATCTTTAACAGGGGTGCCAATAATTGTGGAGGGCACTGTATATAGGGGTGTGTGTGTGTGTGTGTGTGTGTGTGTGTGTGTGTGTGTGTGTGTGTGTGAATATATATATATATATATATATATATATATATATATATATATATATATATATATATATATATATATATATATATATATATATATACAGTGAGAAAAAAAAGAACACCCTGCTATTTTGCAAGTTCTCCCACTTAGAAATCATGGAGGGGTCTGAAATTGTCATCGTAGATGCATGTCCACTGTGAGAGGAAAGTCTAACTGAGGGAAGGAGGTTGTTCCCTAAAATCTCGCAATACATGGCCCCGGTCATCCTCTCCTTAATACAGTGCAGTCACCCTGTCCCATGTGCAGAATATTTTTTTAGATTACGTCTCTCACAGTGGACATGCACCTACTATGACAATTTCAGACACCTCCATGATTTCCAAGTGGGAGAACTTGCAAAATAGCAGGGTGTTCAAATACTTATTTTCCTCACTGTATATAAAGTGTATATATATATATACTAGTATTGTAGTCAAGGCCACCTAAACCGAGACCAAGACCAGCGAGACCGAGACCGAGACCGAGACAGGGCGAGACCGAGTCAAGACCAAGACCAGACCAGCACTCTTTAAATTCTCCTTAAATCCATTGTCTGAGAAATGACTTATATTTATATTAAATACAATTAGAATAGTAAGACACTAGGGCTGTTACCAATCTAACAATAAAATTCATGGCACAGAAGTTGCATCTGAATTGGTACAATTACACCTCCATAAATAATGTTCAGATTAATTTAACATTAAAACATTAACATTATTTAAAAGTCACGTAATGATTAATTCAACCGATTTTTCTAAAAGCCGCTGATTCATTTAATCACGAAACGTTGCCGAATTAGCAAAGACACAGTTTAAAATGTAATTTAATATTCAAGGTCCCGTTCTTCGTGATCCCATTGTTCAAACTTTAGTTAGTGTGTAATGTTGCTGTTAGAGCATAAATAATACCTGTAAAATTATAAAGCTCAAAGTTCAATGCCAAGCGAGATATTTTATTTAACAGAAGTTCCCTTTCAAAGCCTACAGCGAACGGCCGGCTTGGACTACATCCTGGTACTTCCTTCATTGATTACGTCAGTAGAACAGTAGAATAGACTAACCTCCGCCCACAAGAATACGCAAAAAAGGGGGCGTGGTCTTGTTGCATTGATTTTGAACCTGGCAGCACAGTAACAAAAGAAATCACATTACAAAGAAGTTAATGATTGCATTTTCAGCTGTAAGTTTTACATCAAATCACATTAATGATGTTAAATCAGACAACGCACCGGCAATTTAGTGATATCCTTGCAGTTGTGGTCTTGAGATAAAATCCTGATTCCTCTAAGTCCGAGACAAGACAAGACAAGACAAGACAGAGGAGAAATGCAGTCGAGACCAAGACCATCAAAAAATGGTCTTAAGACTGGTCTCGAGACCAAGACCGATCTCGAGTACTACAACACTAATACATACATTACGTAAACAAAAACTTTTATATTAGATGTGATTAATCGCGATTAATCGATTTGACAGCACTAATTATATATTAATCCAATTAATCAAGGACATAATCGATAGCTTGATTATCAAAATTTCATATCAAAATATTATAATATACGGACTGAATTGTTCATAATAATGGAGTTCACACGAGCAAAATTACCTCTGGTGCAATCCGCTTTCACACCAAGCAAACTCTGCCAACAAACGGATTCAAGTCCGAGCCCAAACAGAACATTCTGGGCTTTGAAAACCTAAGCAGATTTAGGTTATGTCGCTGAGATACTGAACTAGGATCATTCTGCTCGTACTTCAATCCCTTCTGCTATTTACTCAGTAATATTAAGCCTGGTTCAAACAATTCCCCTTCTTCTGAACCAATGCACTTGTGTACTCAACCTCAAAACGCATTTCTTATCAAACGCCAGTTATCGTGATGGCCAATTTCACCAAAATAGACAGTTTGATTCACCCAAAATAGCTCTGTATACATCAAAATCATCACACCCTAAATCCGAACGAACAGTTCAATATGCACAGCCCAGATCTGAGAGAATGATTAAATCTATGCAAGTTCCCAGAAACAATGATGGAAAAAAATCTTAGCGATATAATAAACTATTCCAGGATCCGCACAGAGGCAGCAGCAAAAAAGCCAGAGGGCAGGCATTTGCTGTTACGCAATCACCTGCGCTGCACTGGTGGGCAGCAGGCACCGAGGATCCCAAAGCAATTTATAGCAACATAATGCTGCCATTTAAACTAAAGAGATTGTTTCTGGCAAAGCAGCAGCATCAGAGACTTCACCTCGAATAGACTTTTTATGAAGAGACAAGACAAGAGAGCTTTGTTTCTTTGTGCCTTCCCTGGACATAAAGATCAAATAGCACAGAGAACAAAGGGAGGACATTGATCACGGTGTGGGCACAAAAGCCCACTTTAACTTAAACATGTTCAGTCACTGAAAGATCTTTAGCTCTTAATGAAAGGCATTAATATAGCCTACGTGCCCATTATTAACTACAGATGCAGCCCCGTGTGTACCAGAGGGCACCTGCAGGGCTTTCTGCAAAGCGGTTTGGAAAGATTAATGGATTTGGGAATTAAACTTACTTAAACCTTTGTACAATTTGACACATTAGAGCGATTTTTCACTGCTGAAATCTTCCTTTGTGTTATGTTGATCGGTGTGGCCCTCTGCAGATCACTATACTTTACTACAACAGTAACAGATGGCTGTATATACTTTGACAAAAATGTATTTCTATGCGTTTTTATTCTAAACTTGATTAAAAAAATAAGTGATTAAAAAAAAAATACACAAATATTTTTAATGAATACATGTATTAAGCAAGAATGCATTCAATTTATAAAAAAATTACAGTACAAGACTTTTATTACAGCTTTTTAGACAGCATTAATTAATTATTAAACAAGATTTCTGATTTTACCACCGAGAAAATGTCAGGTGGTGCGACCATATTTTAATTAAAAATAATATACATATACAATATACATATGACTTGGTATACATATACATATCTACCAAATGCGTGAATGTAAATGTAAATATGAATTATTGTCAAATGTATATCACATGGTAAATTCCCTTTCCCTTTTCTATTTATAGCCCTTTTAGTCCAATTCATATAAACGGACACTTTTCTGTGTTCAGAACACAATTTTATGTCATTTTTTTAATTTATTTTTTTATTATTATTTATATACATTATATAATGGTTTACATTTATATTTCTTACTTCATTTTGCAATTGCAGTGGGAATTGATACTTTTAAATGTAAATTTGTTGGTCGCACCACCTGACATTTTAGGTCTTTGAAACACCACAACTCAAAAAGTCAATTGAATTGTCAATTTTTTTTAAAGAGTATCTTATAAAGGAAATATTGTAGATCAATTTGATATGTGACATATGTTTATTTTATTTTCTTTGGAAAATAATGAATTCGGACAAAACAATACATATTTTTAAATAGAATTTCCATTGATCAAAAATCCTGAATTTAGTTTTTGTTTCTTTCGACAAAAATGTTAAAGGGTTAGTTCACGCAAAAATGAAAATTATTTTTGGGTGCAAAAAAACTAAAATAACGACTTTACCCAACAATTTCTTTGCTTCCATGTCAGTCTCTGACACTGTTTACATTGTAAACACAGTGCAGCGCTTCCAGGTTCTACGGCAGGATGTCGGCTCTCCATTGGCTAGCTCTTGCACCAGCATCACACACATGCGTCGTGGTGCTCACGTGAACAGCATCGGAGACTCACACGGAAGAGAAGAAATTGTTGAATAAAGGCATTATTTTTGTTTGTTTTTTGCGCACAAATAGTATCGCTTCATAACATTAAGGTTGAACCACTGTAGTCACATGGACTATTTTTACAATGTCTTTAATACCTATCTTGGCCTTGAAAGTGGTAATGGCGTTGATGTCTATGGGGGGAGGGGGGGTGTCAGAAAATCAGAAAGGTCTTACGGGTTTGCAACGACATGAGGGTGAGTAATTAATGACAGAATTTGCATTTTTGGGTGAAAATGAAACCCTTTAAGTGGCACAAATACAAAGTTCTGTCATGAAACTCTAGATGGCACAGGCATCTTCAAGCATTGGTTCTTAACTCAATCTGTTTGAAATAACATTGTTCTCTATATACCACAGCCGACTGGTTCCAATGAGTTTGCAGCTTAACTTTCAAATACTTGGTCAGCGTTTGCATAACAGTTGCAGCACGCTTTCAGAAACCCTCCACCTTCCCAAGCTCCACCTGTATAGATCTTCTATGGGTAATTCATGCATGCTATTGTACAGTAGCAGCATGTCTTACTTGCTCACAGCAGCATGTCTGTGCATGTATTGGTAGTAGCATGTCCATGTTTGCTCTGCAGCAGCAGCAATAACAGCAGTAGCAGATCTATTTCACCAAGACTAAAGATATTAACATTGTCGTATCCATTACCATGCCAAACACTGAGAGCTGTCATGACAGAACTGTTTTTAATATTAATATTAATAAGAATTGTTTCTTTAGCAGCAAATCAGCATGTTAGAATGATTTCTGATGTACCATGTGATGCTGAAGACTGGAGTAATTCAGCTTTGTCATGACAGGAATACATTTAATTTTAAACAACATTAAAACAGAAAACTGTTTTTGTTTGTTTGTTTGTTTGTTTGTTTTTTTACTGTATTTTGATTAAATAAATGCTGCCTAGGTGAGCCTAAGAGACTTCTTTCAAATTCACCATTCAAAAGTGTATGAATGGTATTCTATATTCAATAATCAAGGTACCTTTGTCGTGAATACATTTGATTTCCTTTAGAAATTGTAAAATAAAGAATGCATTTTTAGATATTTTCACTTAAAAAAAAAAAAAAAAAAAGCCATTTGTTACACCACAAAATGAAAAGTCAAAAGTGACTAAAATGATAAGAAAAGAAAAAAAATGTTTTCCATTAGACATTCATATGAAGTGACCTAAATATTTGTAATAATTAAAAAAATGTATTTATATATATATTTATATATTTAGTATTAATAAATATTTATTTTGCATTGCCATATCAGCACCAAATGCTAAATAAAGAGCTTTTTTTTTTTACTAAAACCTTGTTTGTTGATTAATAAAACTTCATGGAGATGTTGCACACATAGAAATTTATATAATTACATATGGTTGAATATTTAAGAACAAAATATTATGAAATAATCAGGCTGAACTTACCCTCAGGTGGTTCTTCACGCAGGTAAGGTGGAAGTTCTTCATTATTAGGGTCAGCAGGTGCTTCCTCGATCACCTCAGTCTCTGCACTCGGGCCCTTGAATTAACATGATTATACAGTTCATGCTGTTAATACATAAACACAAACACAACAATGCAAACAACAATAACACATTCCTCATTATGCAGTACAATTTCATGTTCCATTAAATATATAATATATATAATTATATATATATATATATATATATATATATATATATATCGATCAGGCATAACATGATCACCGCTTTCACACTGTATCACTGCCTCCGCCGGCTTGCCTTTTGCCTTCTACACCTCACAAAAATGTATTTGCCAATCTTTCACTATGCAATTGATTACATCATACTTATATTTGCATCTTGTCAGATGTTTTATCTTCATTATGACATATTTCGTAAAGTCTGCTATACACTTTATACACATTTTCTTAAATTACAAAGCATATTTATATCTGAAAAGTTATAGTGCAGAAGGTACTGTATAACATGAATGACCCAATAACAACAACAATTACCATTATGACCATCGTCATCATCATCATCTCTTCCCTGACAACCATTTTACAGCCTCGTACTGCCAAAAACATAAACTTTATGGTTGCAAAAATAAATAAAAGTAAACCTGCATAGCTTATACAATGTATTCTGCATTATCATGCTGATGAAATATTATACCCTATTTAGCCATCGACTCATTGTCAGCTGTCCCGTTTATCTAATATCAGAGCGAGATAATACAACATATATCCGAATAAATCGCACAGTAAAAAAAGGCCCGCATGCAAATACTTCTGATTTCAAAAATTCAGCAGTTTGTGCTCTTGCAGAATCAGGTAAGAACAGGTTTGGCTTTAATACTGCCACGCAAAAACAAACACAATCCTCCACTCACCTTCATAACTGAGGCTATTAATACAGTTTTAGAAAGGGCGTCTCTGCACTTCAATATTGATGGAGACGCACAAGAATATAGAATGGAAATATCGCTTAATACGAAATAAATACAGCGTTTGCTATGTTTTTCAATGTAAGAGGAAGTGACGTTGGGGATGTTTACGGAATTTGGGGATGCTGTTGAGCTGTTGGCCAATAGGGGGCAGCAGCGCGTTAATTATACTCACTAATGTACTCACTGACTGAAGAGCTGCGGTTACTGTGCTATTATGACTGAATATGAATGAATAATTGATTAGGGACTAAAACAATATTTTTATGCTTGACTTTACTTTCTTAGGTAAACCAGAAATGTATATAAAGGCCTATATGTGTGCCATATTTGACCTTATTGTGGCTTTTTTCTTTTTGGATGATTACAAAATAAAGCAAATAAATACAGCGTTTACACAAATGTGAAAAACTGTACACGTTTTTACAGATTAAGGCTTCATTTTTGTAGTTTTGTAAGATTTATCCACCATATAGTTAGACTCTGTTTTAATGTTCAGACCACCCCCACCCCACTCTTATTTTTTAAATAAGAAAAATACATGCTGCATATTCATACAAATGTTGTTTTATAAACGTGTGGGATTGTGGTGATACAAAAACTGAATTTTAATTATTGGATAAAAAAGCTCCACAAGTAGTAACCTAGAATAACACTTGATGGCTGCTCTGTCAAGTCCTCGTCGTCAGTGAGGAACCTGGGTGTGCTCTTTGATACCAATCTTTCGTTTGAAAGCCACGTTTCTAGCATCTGTAAAACTGCATTCTACCATCTTAAAAATATATCAAAATTACGGCACATGCTCTCAATGCAAAATGCTGAACAGTTAGTTCATGCGTTCATGACCTCAAGGCTAGATTATTGTAATGCTCTACTGGGTGTTTGCCCTGCTCGCTTAATAAATAAACTCCAGCTGGTCCAAAATGCAAGCAGCTCGAGTTCTTACTAGAACCAGGAAGTATGACCATATTAGCCCAGTTTTGTCAACATTGCACTGGCTACCTATTAAACATTGCATACATTTTAAAATCTTGCTTATTACTTACAAAGCACTAAATGGTTTAGCTCCCCAATACTTGAGCGAGCTTTTAAAGGTCCCGTTCTTCGTGATCCCATTGTTCAAACTTTAGTTAGTGTGTAATGTTGCTGTTAGAGCATAAATAATACCTGTAAAATTATAAAGCTCAAAGTTCAATGCCAAGCGAGATATTTTATTTAACAGAAGTTCCCTTTCAAAGCCTACAGCGAACGGCCGGTTTGGACTACATCCTGGTACTTCCTTCATAAATGACGTCGATAGAACAGTAGAACAGACTAACCTCCGCCCACAAGACTACGTGGAAAAAGGGGGCGTGGTCTTGTTGCTGTCCCACGTGGAGAAGAGGACGTGTCGCTTGGAGAAAAGGAAGTGTTGCGTTTGAGTGTGTTTGTCGCCATGTCGTCGAGACGCTGTTATTTTCATCCCGGAGTCAAATCACTTTTGTTTGGCTTTCCCAGGGACGCTGTAGAGATCATTAAGCGCGCATATATCTCCCGTTAAGAGGCGTGATCTTTCCACGTGCGCTAAGCTGCTGTCGAATCACAACACAGGAACCGTGCTACGTTCGCTAAGCTGCTGTCAAATCAAAACACGGGAACCGCTGGCACAATCAGAACTCGTTACGTATTTCTGAAGGAGGGACTTCATAGAATAAAGGAACTCATCAGCCGTTTTTAGGACAGTGAAAACAGCGGTATACAGATAAGTACATTGTGTTAAAAATACAGGGTTTTTTTACACGCGAAACATGAACACATGTTATATTGCACACTGTAAACACAATCAAAGCTTCAAAAAGACACGAAGAACGGGACCTTTAACATATTATACTCCATCACGTCTTTATCCAAAGCAACTTACAAATGAGAGCAATAGAAGCAGCTAGAACAGTCAAGGTCAACAGTCAACAGTCAAATGATTGTTAGGCTTCATTAACTAGGTCGGGCGGAACCGGGAACACTTCCCATAACACCTGATGTACTCGTTACATCATCAGAAGAATGGCATCTACGCTAATGATAGTCTCTCTGTTTTATCCCGAGGTTTACTGCAGTCAGCCGGATCCGGGCCGTATCCAGATCAGATGGTGGACCCGCGCCCAGAGAAGACCAACGCATGACCCTGAAGTGTCTGCAGAGACCGTGATTAGACTCCCCCTAAAACTGCCTCATCGACACGGCATCTCAATAAACCCGTCTCCAGCGTGATGACTCCGATTGTTCGAATATTACAATTAAATAATACTTAAATCGATATGTCATCCACAATAAACCCGTCTCCAGCGTGTTGCCTCTGATCATTCGAATATTGCAATTTAATAATTATTTAATCAACATCATCCTCAATAAACCCGTCTCCGGCGTGTTGCCTTGGGTCCTTCGAATATTCTGATCTATTATGACCTCTGACCTGTAAAGCTGCCAGAACAATAATAATAATAATAATAATAATAATAATAATAATAATAATAATACGCTGTTTGTTAATTGGCCAGAGGAGAACTGGCACCCCGACTGAGTCTGGTTTCTCCCAAGGTTTATTTTTCTCCATTAGGTCACCTGATGGGGTTTTGGTTTCCTTGCCACTGTTGCCTCTGGCTTGGCATGCTCAGTTGGGGACACAAAATTTTCAACTAAACATCGAAATAAATCTAATTAATAAACTAAATTAACCATATAAACCAAATTACTGATCTAATTATTGATCTAAAGCCCACACTGTCACCGTATGGAAATTGAAATGAACTGATGACATCAAATGGCTATACAGCTTAATAAAATTATGCTGCATTATTTTCCTGTTTAACACTGTAAAGCTGCTTTGAAACAATCTGCATTGTTAAAAGCGCTATATAAATAAAGTTGACTTGACTTGACAAAGCAGAGGATTAGGCTCACAGCTGAGATAAGGTGAGAAACTCTCAGTCCTGACAAACTATCTCTTACATGCTGCTGAATAATATATCACCTCATCAAAAAGAGGACTAGAGGTGACAGAGGTGGATTTGAGTTTTATTGACCGGAAGTGAAATTGATGTGATTCTGCATCTAGGGCAAAGTCCACTGGGCAAGGTATTAAGCTTTGCTGTTAAAATAGTGCTCAGAAATATTGTGGAAAGAGGGCATAAATGGACTTGACCTGTTTAGCAAATAATAAATTATAATGTTACTCTATGGCATATGATAATATAATACCAGTCATTTAAAATTATAGTTTTCTTACTTCTAATGCTTGCTTCTAATTTTAAACTAATTAAATACATTTAATTTTTGGGAGTATTTGCTGTTCTTTTTTTTTATTTTATTAATTTTATTTATTCTGACACATTTAAATACTTGACCTATGCATACTTGAAGAAAAAAACGTGATTTGCTATAGACAGACAGACAGACAGACAGACAGATAGATAGATAGATAGATAGATAGATAGATAGATAGATAGATAGATAGATAGATAGATAGATAGATAGATAGATAGATAGATAGATAGATAGATAGATAGATAGATAGATAGATAGATAGATAGATAGATAGATAGATAGATAGATAGATAGATAGATAGATAGATAGATAGATAGATAGATAGATAGATAGATAGATGATAAATAAACACATCAGTTTAATTTCAAGAACAACAAATACTCCAAAACTTTATTTATTTATTTATTTATTCCCCAAGTATGCATATTATTTTTAGGTCAAGCATTAAATTAAGGCATTAAATTGTAGGTCAAGCATTAATTAAAGTATCTTAATCCTAATAATTTATTAATGATATGAACAGTAAGGTCCTTTCCAAGTTATAGTGCACACTATATAAAACACACATTTCTTCCCTCTCGTCTGACCGCAGTTATGAACTGAGAGACTCAGCTTAACCTGTTAAAGGGTATATTTATAGCCCGCCATGATTAAACGGTTCTGTTAGGACAGATAGTGGAAAGGTACGAATGGTGAGAATGGTTTGGCCCTTTAAAATCCCCAGTGAAATCTAGGCACTTTAGTAGAGTGAGGTGATAGGTCAGGGGTTTAACTTAAACTAGTCACGCAAGGCGTGCTGCTGTCTCAGACGTGCTGTCTGCTGTCTCAGACGAATGCTTTGGAATGTACACTTATGTTTGGACCTAAGTTTGAAAGTATGAAAAAGTTATGGAAGTTTAAATTTACTGTAAATGAAATTTACTGCACTAAATATATTTTATTTTATATAACATACATATTTAACAAAATAATTTTACTCTAAAATTACTATAAAATAAACACAATTAAAAAAGTTATTTTCCAAACTGATATCACAAAAACTGAAGTTCCTGAGATTTTGTGTAGGGTCTGTACCAAAAATATCCACCGGGTGTCATCCACATTCCATTTATTTATTTATTTTTTGATGCGTTCTCCTGTAACAAATGTATATACCAAATTTCACTTATATCACAAAACAGACACCAAATATGGAACCTTGATTTGTCAAGATCGGAAAAGGTTTTGATTATTTGAAACCTGACACCGCCCACTAGGGGAGGAGCCCGCTAAAACAATTTAGAGTACCGTTTCCATGGTAACGCAAAGTCCAATTTGTAAGCTTTTGAATGATACCTAATTTATGTTCATTACTAAAATATGTGATATGAAAAAGGTGATAAATAAAAATAGAACCAAGCGGGGTTAATTGTTGCTGATTTAAATATATAATATAATATAATATAATATAATATAATATAATATAATATAATATAATAAAATATATAATTATTCGAAGAATTTGTTGTGCTTTTAATATTTTATTTCTTTAATTATAACATAACATTCAATTTAAGTATTTCATGTTTTTAAGTTACTTACTTGTGAGATTTTCCTTTAGTTTTTTTTCCTTTCACACTTTCAGTAACAGGTCAGTTAATTCTACATTTCTCATTTTAGATCGTGAACTTTCACCGTGAGGATTCCGCACGTCAGATCAAAGAGCAAATGAGATTTAGGCCTTCTAAAAATAGCAGTACGTTCATAGTAAAACAACACTTTCTAGTTGTAAGTGGATTATGTCGGTTTACCTGTGAGGAGAATGCAGCGCGGCACTTTCGCTTCGGTTATCGTGGGCATTTTCAGATGATAATTTTGGACAAAGACTGGACTTGAATATGGGTCAAATTCAAAGTTATGATGATAAGGAAGTGGAACTATCAGACATCCAGCCTCTTTATACCAGATTCATGAGAGAGTGCCCAAGTGGAGCCCTGCATCTTCACGAATTCCGCAAGATCTTCGGAATTCAGAGCACATCAGAAGATGAGGCTTTGTACATGGAAACACTTTTCAAATCTTTTGACACAAACAAGGTAAGTTTCTTTTTTTATTTTAAGTTAAAAAGGTCAAGTATTTTTATATCATTAAAAATGCAAGTGCACATTTACTTAAAAATTGAATAGTGATTGCAAAGCAGCAATTTCTATGCATAAGATGAGATTATGTGCATATGTGATCAACTCATCAGCCGAGAATCATTTGTGCCCATTTGCAGGATGATGTTATAGACTTTATGGAATTTGTAGCAGCCATCCACCTGGTTCTGAGAGGAAATCTAGAGGACAGATTGAAATGGTCTTTTAAAGTCTATGACAGAGATGACAATGGAAAGTTGGACAAACAAGAGGTCAAACGTATTATAAGGGTGAGAGTGGTCTTGATTCTCACCATTGTCATCTTTGTTTTTCCTCTCCTAACAGGTGTCTTGCTTTTTTTCTTCTAGATCATTTGCCAACTTAAGAAAAACAGCCTCAAAATGACACCCACTGACGTTTGTGACAGGATATTCGACCTTTTAGATCAAGACAAAGATGGTAAATTGCTTTTTTTCCCTTCCTCAAATCAATATTATCAAGTTTTTAATGTGTTTATATGTATTTGAAAATGCTTTAAGACAAACCATGTGCACATCCATCAGTCATCACCATTGTTGAGTATTTTCTCCTTAAAACTGCAGTGTACCAAACCCAGTCTAAAAAGAGGTTTGAAACCGCCCCTGTTTCCTACTGTTAAAAACATGTAACCAATCCCGTCTATCCTCTGATTTTCTATGATGTTTAAAGCGTTTCTAAGTCTTTCTTGACACTGAGATTGTGAACGGGAACATGGATTGTATAATATAATAGGCTAATAATATTAATTACCATCATGTGACCGACGTTGTACAGAGCAATACAAAAAGCGCATTACCATTCTGATACATCGACTTATAATTCGCTCTTCCTCTTTTTCTTCTTAATCAGTTTCTTTTTCAAACATCTATGGCTGTATTAAACCAATATTTCCACTTGCTATTGTGTAGGATTTAACAATAAAAATAATAATTGTTATTATTATTACCAACTACAGTTGATTTAGTGGCTCAAGATAGAGCCCTATCACATACCCGGCGCAATGCGGCACCAGGCACGACGCTACTTTCAGACCGACGCAGTTATCATTTTCACGTCCAGCACCACGTTGTTTAAATAGCAAATGCACTCGTGCCCATCTTTTCGCCCATGGGCGTGCTGGTCTGAAAACGAGGTGTGTCCAGGTGCATTGTTGGCGCGTTGCTATTTTGCAGCAACTGAAAACGATTTTGCCATTGACCAACTGAAACCTGGTCCAAAGCTAATAGTGCAGTATTTTTAGTGTTATTTAAAGGGCACATTAGTAATATGCGCCTGTAGGAGTGTGCACAACAAGCATACACTCTGCTTGTTACACACACAGGGATGCGCAGCAGCAAACAAACATTTTTAAAT
This sequence comes from Romanogobio albipinnatus, assembly GCA_023566225.1. NCBI lineage: Eukaryota > Metazoa > Chordata > Actinopteri > Cypriniformes > Gobionidae > Romanogobio > Romanogobio albipinnatus. The sequence continues at coordinate 24,916,459 of CM042262.1, read as the reverse complement.
ATTACAAATAAAAGATTCCTCTCTGGAGAAGCGTTTAGTCTTTCCATTCTCAAATTCTGTCATTCTGTCTTAAATATGTCATTTTTATTATCAAAGATGATTTTTAAGGGATAAAATTGTTAAATGTAGGGGGCCTTTAAAAACCAAAAATATAATATCTTGTGGTAAACAGCTAAAGGTACACTATGTTGCCAAAAGTATGTAGACGTTCAAAAAGCACTCCTAAAAATGGTTAAACGTTCAATTTCAAGCCATACCTTTACACATTTTTCTTATATATGAACGATGAATATATTACATTGTTTAATGTTGAACATATATAGATTAATATATTGTGTTAATATATAATTTATTGAATAATACATAAGGAATTCCCACTTTTCATATATTGATATGTATTGATATGTGTTCAATATGTGAAAATATATTTACTTGTAATGTATGTAATTTTATATTCAATAATACACTTCATGAAATATAGATGAACATGTGCACACTCATTCGTGTATATATTTAAGAAATATTTGCATGTATATGCTGTATATATATTTATATAATTTATATTATATATGCATGTGTGTGAATTTAATAAGTATACAAACACACACACACATATTATGTAAACACAAACTTTTCTTTTGGATGCGATTAATCAATTTGACAGCACTAATGCATATAAAATGTTGCCATGACTTTAACAAGACATCCAATTGTCCAAATATCCTAAAATTTTTAAATGTTTTCAGTAAACATTTTCACATATCAAATGTGTAAGTTTGCTATGCAAACAATAAAGTGAGATAAAGTCTATGAATGTGTTTTCATTTTTATGAAAACCCATACGTTAGCTCAATAAAGGGAAATTAATTTAATATTTCAATAAAGCATGTTACATGTTAAAATGTAGTGCAGTTTTTGTCTTCATTGCTTGATATTTTGTAAACGTATATTCATATAATATATATATGGATATATGGATCCATACATGGTCAATGCAGTATATTGAAAAATATAAGCACTAGTTTCCCTTAAATGGAAATGTGTTATGTATATATCACATAATTTCAAGTATATTCTCTATTTTTATTTTGGCTTTCACTTTTCTGGGAAGTCTTTCCACTAGATGTTGTAACATGTCTATCGGGATTTGCTTCCATTCAAGTGCACCTGGATGTCAGGGGCTAATGTTGGGTGATGGGGTCTGGCTCACTGTCAGCATTCCAGTTCATCCCAAAGGTGTTTAGTGGGATTCAGGTCTGGGCTTTGTGAAGGCCAGTCAAGGTCTTCCACACCACTCAGTAAATAATTTCTCTACGGACAGTGCTTCAAGCAAAAGTGCATTGTGATGCTAGAATAGAAAGGACCTGACGGCATGAAGTCAGTTTGTCACTGTATACATTAGGAATTTTATACATTAGAATTTCAGTTCCTAAAATTACAAGGGCTTTACAGGGGATTCACATTAGACCATATAGTGTATCAAACAGAAAATGAGTTGACCAATTAGATTGTTCCATATATATATATATCAGTGGAGAATGGGCCCAATGGGCGACTGATTCAAGCTGATAGAAGAGGAACTTTGACTGAAATAACCACTCGTTACAACCGAGGTATGCAGCAAAGCATTTGTGAAGCCACAACATGCACAACCTTGAGGCGGATGGGCTACAACAGCAGAAGACCCCACCGGGTACCACTCATCTCCACTACAAATAAGAAAAAGAGGCTATAATTTGCACGAGCTCAACAAAATTGGACAGTTGAAAACTGGAAAAATGTTGCCTGGTCTGATGAGTCCCGATTTCTGTTGAGACATTCAGATGGTAGTCAGAATTTGGCGTAAACAGAATGAGAACATGGATCCATCATGCCTTGTTACCACTGTGCAGGCTGGTGGTGGTGGTGTAATGGTGTGGGGGATGTTTTCTTGGCACACTTTAGGCCCCTTAGTGCCAATTTGGCATCGTTTAAATGCCACGGCCTACCTGAGCATTGTTTCTGACCATGTCCATTCCTTTATGACCACCATGTACCCATCTTCTGATGGCTACTTCCAGCAGGATAATGCACCATGTCACAAGGCTCGAATAATTTCAAATTGGTTTCTTGAACATGGCAATGAGTTCACTGTACTAAAATGGCCCCCACAGTCACCAGATCTCAACCCAATAGAGCATCTTTGGGATGTGGTGGAACGGGAGCTTCGTGCCCTGGATGTGCATCCCACAAATCTCCATCAACTGCAAGATGCTATCCTATCAATATGGGCCAACATTTCTAAAGAATGCTTTCAGCACCTTGTTGAATCAATGCCACGTAGAATTAAGGCAGTTCTGAAGGCGAAAGGGGGTCAAACACAGTATTAGTATGGTGTTCCTAATAATCCTTTAGGTGAGTGTATATATATATATATATATAAATTTTGATAAATACTGTGTGTGTGCGTGTGTCATTTCCATCAGGGAATACACACAAAATGCCTGCATCATTTGAGATGTGGTGGAAATGATATTTGTTTCTTGAAGAAAATGTCTGAAATCTCCTGTGATAACACTATGTGGACACTCATAAGTGTGTGAAAATGATGTTTACTTTCTAAAAATCCACATGAGCACATAGATGAATAAACAGCCTTATATAATAATCCTGTGTGCGGCAGCCTAAATATGTGTAGGCTTAGACTGTTGCTAAAATAAGCCTGTCACTGGACAGGGAGAGAGGGAGCGGATGTTGAAAGAATTAATTAAAGACAGTCTTCCTCTTCATCCACAGGTCAAATATCCCTGACAGAGTTCATGGAAGGGGCTCAAAAAGATTCCTGGATTATGGACCTCCTAAAACTGGACACTAATGCACGGGGTTGGTTCAGGGAAAACTGGGTGAAAGGAACATGAGTTTTCAATCTGGTCAAGGCCCATGGGACAAAACCTGCTTGCCCTTTTACAATCTATCAAATGGGAGAAACCTGGTATAGAGGTCAGAAAATATTTGCCTTCTGTCACAAGCGAGTACGTGCCTCATCATACATTGATCACATTTATGTTCATCCAGTCTGCATGTGTAAAAGCGGGTTCCGTCACATTTTCTTCTGGATGTGGTGGTGATGATGCTGGTATTCTTATGGCGGATGGATATAATTACCCAAAAAATAGATTCGATTAAAGGGTTCATAGATGGAACTATAACTAGGTTCCTTAGTCAAATTTAATATTTAACCCGATTATTTTAAATGTAAGAAAAAATTTTTTTCACTAATTTCACAATTATGTTACATTATGTAATTTTTTATATTATACATTTATATTACTATTATATAAATTGATTACCATAAAATACACGGTGTGTCTATATTATTTAAATATGTCTATCATTTTACTATTCAACCCAATTCATTTTAAGAAACAATTGTTTTTCACTTATTTCACAATTATGTTGTAATCAGACATATTATAATAATCAAAATATTATAATTTATATATTTTGTATATATATTGAAGTGAATAACACTGATTATCTCTTCATCACGGCACCTGTTAGTGGGTGGGATATATTAGGCAGCAAGTGAACATTTTGTCCTCAAAGTCAATGTGAAGCAGGAAAAATGGGCAAGCGTATGGATTTGAGCGAGTTTGACAAGGGCCAAATTGTGATGGCTAGATGACTGGGTCAGAGCATCGCCAAAACTGCAGCTCTTGTGGGATGTTCCCGGTCTGCAGTGGTCAGTGTCTATCCAAGGAGGAAACAGTGGTGAACCGGGGACAGGGTCATGGGTGGCCAAGGCTCATTGATGCACGTGGAGAGCGAAGGCTGGCCCGTGTGGCCCGATCAAACAGCCGAGCTACTGTAGATCAAATTGCTCAAGAAGTTAATGCTGGTTCTGATAGAAGGTGTCAGAATACACAGTGCATCTCAGTTTGTTCCGTATGGGGCTGCATAGCGGCAGACCAGTCAGAGTGCCCATGCTGATCCCTGTCCACAAAAAAAGCGCAACAATGGGCACATGAGCATCAGAATTGGACCACGGAGCAATGGACGTGGATGACCGGGTGCGTGTGACCATGTGCGTGTCGCTTACCTGAGGAACACATGGCACCAGGATGCACTATGGGAAGAAGGCAAGCCGGCGGAGGCAGTGTAATGCTTTGGGCAATGCTCTGCTGGGAAACCTTGGGTCCTGACATCCATGTGGATGTTACTTTGACACGTAGCTACCACCTACCTAAGCATCGTTGCAGTGACCAGTTCATGGAAACAGTATTCACTATATACACACACACACACACTACTACTATACTACAGTGGTGATAATCATTTTGTATAATAAAATATAGTCTATTATATTTATTTTATTTTAAATTATGATGCCTATTCCATTTTTATTTTATTTTTTATATTTGTTCAGGTGTGCTCTTAAAGGTGCTATGTGTAAGTTTTTAAATGTATAAGGCTTTCTCCTATCCCAGTTTTGCATGTAGCATATACCATTTTTTTATGTGTCCTTGTTCCACGTTACATGTATTTACCATAGTAATATTTAACTATAAATTAGGCATCATAGCATGCAACTGACCCTAATCTTACCCTAACCCTATAGTAAGTACATGTAGTTAATTATTATTACTCAGTACTTAAATGTATAATTACACTCACTGTAAAAAAAATCAGGTCTCCAATTGAAAATGTTCAAGTGACTGATCACATCTAAATTTTTAATTTCTGTGAATTGATACAATTTAATTCACATAAATTCAATTTGGCCAATTAATTTTTTTTTATGTGATCGGTCACTTTTTTATAGTGCTGTAACAGGGACACATTAAAATAAAGTGTAACTCAAATTTGCAAATGAGTGTTATCTGATTGTATGATACTTTGAACAATAAGTGCTTTTACATGCAGGATCTTACACCGATCATGTATATGCCTTAAAGTCTTCTTTTATCAGGTAAATGTCATAAACTGCTTATTGTGTAAATGTCTTGTGCATATTTTGAGGCGCTAACTTTGCAGTATTGACCATTTGAGGCTGGAATATCTGTTTGAGTGAAAGATGGAGCAAAATGCTTGAAGGCCCAAAGCTTATTATTCACGACTGTTGGAGAATCTATGTGCTCGAATAAGAGCTGGAATCAAACGAATCCTGTAGGAAACCCAGCATGGAACCAGAAGCGCATGTATAATTCATGTCTGCATGAGTTTACAAGACATGTGACATACAGGACATACAGTACATGCATCTTTTATACACATAAATAAACCTTGTTTTTCTATGATTTATCGACCTGAATTTGAAGACAGATTTACTCCAGCATGGTGCCTCCCAGTATGCGACGTGTTCACAGATGGTGCTTAGCAATGAACTATTCTTAACAGTGACATAATTCAAACCATGTCATTTTTTTTACCCTTAAGCCTAAATGGAGTTCATCCTCTGGCTGAACCACAATTAACCCCTATAAATCATCTAGGTACGGTCTTTTAGAGATCTTATGAAAGACTGCATTCCTCAAATTAATTTGTAAATCATTTATATATATTTTTCCTCTCTTGAAATCTCTGTGATTGACAGTTAACACTTAACAATGTGAGTAACCGGTGCCGGATTAGCATGTTTCAGGATAACATTTTCAAATTTCAGTATCATTTCACATTTCAAATTGTTCAAATAGTATTTGTTATTCTATTAAACGAATTAATTATGCTGTGTATTACTTTGTTACTCATTTACAAGTTCAGGGGTGATTTGTTGCCGCTTCTAATAGAAATCAAATCGCTGAGTTGAACTTTTGACTTGTGAAAGATTGTACAGTTCTGCATATACTCATCGCTACAAAATAACTGTGGCTTGTTGTATCTCATTTTCTGTAACTCACTGGGGTTTGGTATTCCTGAAGGATTCAAACATTTTTAATCTAATTTCAGATGCATTTCTGTTGCATCAAAGAGCTTAAAACAGATCTGTTTAGCATATCTATTTAACAGCCTTCTGAAGCAGTTCCTGGCAGTTTATTCAAAATTCATGTGGCTTCCTGGCCTACCATAACAAGCGCATTAAAATTCTCTCTGACATACTGTAGTTCTCCCAGTCACCAGGAAGATGCTAAATGCTTTGAAGAGACATGAGTATTACAGATACTGTTAAAATTCAACAAAGCTTGCATGGAAACAATTGCAATTTTTACTAAATAAAGAACACAATGCAATATGTATACTATTATCTATCTATCTATCCATCTATCTATCTATCTATCTATCTATCTATCTATCTATCTATCTATCTATCTATCTATCTATCTATCTATCTATCTATCTATCTATCTATCTATCTATCTGAGGCAAGCTAGTAATACTTACTTTATTACACCTTGCTAGTACCCTTTTTCCTTTAGAACTGCTTTAATTCTTAAGGGCGTAGATTCCGCAAGGTGCTGGAAACATTCCTCAGAGATTTTGGTCCATACTGCATCACACAGTTACTGCAGATTTATTGGCTGCACATCCACAATGCAAATCTCCTGTTCCATCACATCCCAAAGCTGCTCGACTGGATTGAGATCTGGTGCCTGTTGAGGCCATTTGAGTTTAGTGAACTCATTTTCATGTTCAAGAAACCACGTTGAGATTGTTGTGACATGGTGTGTTATCCTGCTGGAAGTATAGGCATCAGAAGATGACTACACTCTGGTCATAAAGGGATGGACATGGTCAGCAACATTACTCAGGTAGGCTGTGGCGTTTAAACAATGCCCAATTGGTACTAAGTGGCCCAAAGTGTGCCAAGCAAATATCCTGCACACCATTATACACCACCAGCAGTCTGAACCATTGATACAATGAAGGATGGATTCATGCTTTCATGTTGTTTAAACCAAATTCTGACCCCATCATCGGAATGCCACAGCAAAAATCGAGACTCACCAGACCAGGCAATGACAACCAATCCTCTATTCTCCAATTTTGGTGAGCCCGTGTGAATTGTATCCTCAGTTTCCTGTTCTTAGCTAACAGGAGTGGCACCCGGTGTGATCTTCTGGTTGTAATGAGTGGATATTTGAGTTACTGTTGCCTTTCTATCAGCTCAAACCAGTCTGGCCATTCTCCTCTGACCTCTGGCATCAACAAGGTTCAACTGCTGCTCACGGGATATTTTCTCTTATTCGGACCATCCTCTGTAAACCCTAGAGATGGTTGTGCATGAAAAGACCAGCCCTTCTTGCACCAACAACCACACCACTTTCGGACACAGCTCATGTCTACATACCTAAATGCATTCAGTAGCCGCCATGTGATTGGCTGATTCGATTTTTGCGTTAATGAGCAGTTGAACATGGATGTTCTCTTGATTGAACTCTTGATGGAAATAAATGTTGCAATGTTATCTCCATCAAGATGTGCATCAATTTTTGATCAAGATCTTGCATTGACAATACAAGAGTCCAGCACTCTGTAAAGTCTCCTCCAGCACATCCCAAATACTTTCAATGAATTTAAGGTCTGGACTTAGAGGTGCCAATTCATGTGTGAAAAGGATTCTTCATGCTCCCTCTCCCAACCATTCTTTCACAGTTTGAGCCTGATGAATCTTGACATTGTCATCCTGGAATATGGCCATGATGTGTCTTCGTACATGGTTGTTTAAGAAATGAAAAGCTACACACTCCATCAATTAGAGTTAGTATAGCATATTAATGTTACAAACTGGGCCCCATATGTGCGATCAAAAGTAGTCTATAGTCTTACTGTATGTTAACAATTGCATAACTGAGCAATATTCTTTGAAGATATCATTGTGCAACTCATTCTGAACTCAGTCCCAAAAAAGACCCATTGAGACTGGATGCATCTATGTTTAGTAAGGAGGAATTTCAGCTATGAGACAAAGGCAGTGACAGCAGAAGAGCAGAGGACTGGTCACATGATCCAACAGAGACAGAAGCTCTAGAACGTGAACCACCATAAAATGTTTTCATACACTAGACAAACCCATGGCAGGAATTGACCTGTGTGAGAGAGTGAACAAGGGTGTGTGGCCTTTACACTGGGGTCAAATTTGTCCTCAGAAGTGAGACATGACAAATCCTTTTGTCGTAACCATGTGTGTGTGCATGTGTGTACTGTGCTTAGAAAGTCAGTGTTGCTAGGAAGGCTGAATCTCTAATCCGATGACACAGTCATGTGACGGCTCTGAAGTAAAGTGTCAGTCATTTGGGAACACACAGCAGTTTTATCAATAGCAGATATTTTTTTATTGTTGAATATTGCATGCAATCCTGCAGTCTTTATTTAACTTGCTATTGGCATATTTGTACATTTGTTTGAGTACAAACACATGTACCAACATTCGTGCAGCCTACTGTTGTCCCTTTAGGGCCATTTGTTCAAAGAGAAACAGCATACAGTCAAAGTTTATTTATACAGTGACTATGTTTAGAATAGCATAATACTCTTACTATTTCTGCTGTTTATATGTGTAGAATGTACATATGTAGTGTTGTGGACAAAATGCAAATATATGTAAAATATAAATTAATTCATTCATTAATTATTTATTTATTTATCTTGACTCATTTTGTTCTGACTTACAGATGTTAAGACATTCTGGGTTTTTTTTTATTCCAAGATGAGTAGACACTGCAACGTGATGACTTTTTTTAATTCATTAAATTAATAAATTTTAAATGTAATAATACCGATTATTAGTTTAATAATTTATCGCTTCATAAAGTGTGCTGTTCCGCATTCTGCTTTTAAAAATAGCAGCCGTACACAGTATACACTCACCTAAAGGATTATTAGGAACACCATACTAATACTGTGTTTGACCCCCTTTCGCTTTCAGAACTGACTTAATTCTACGTGGCATTGATTCAACAAGGTGCTGAAAGCATTCTTTAGAAATGTTGGCCCATATTGATAGGATAGCATCTTGCAGTTGATGGAGATTTGTGGGATGCACATCCAGGGCACGAAGCTCCCGTTCCACCACATCCCAAAGATGCTCTATTGGGTTGAGATCTGGTGACTGTGGGGGCCATTTTAGTACAGTGAACTCATTGTCATGTTCAAGAAACCAATTTGAAATGATTCAACTTTGTGACATGGTGCATTATCCTGCTGGAAGTAGCCATCAGAGGATGGGTACATGGTGGTCATAAAGGGATGGACATGGTCAGAAACAATGCTCAGGTAGGCCGTGGCATTTAAACAATGCCCAATTGGCACTAAGGGGCCTAAAGTGTGCCAAGAAAACATCCCCCACACCATTACACCACCACCACCAGCCTGCACAGTGGTAACAAGGCATGATGGATGTTCTCATTCTGTTTACGCCAAATTCTGACTACCATCTGAATGTCTCAACAGAAATCGAGACTCATCAGACCAGGCAACATTTTTCCAGTCTTCAACTGTCCAGTTTTGGTGAGCTCGTGCAAATTGTAGCCTCTTTTTCTTATTTGTAGTGGAGATGAGTGGTTCCCGGTGGGGTCTTCTGCTGTTGTAGCCCATCCGTGTTGTGGCTTCACAAATGCTTTGCTGCATACCTCGGTTGTAACGAGTGGTTATTTCAGTCAAAGTTGCTCTTCTATCAGCTTGAATCAGTCGGCCAATTCTCCTCTGACCTCTAGCATCAACAAGGCATTTTCGCCCACAGGACTGCCGCATACTGGATGTTTTTCCCTTTTCACACCATTCTTTGTAAACCCTAGAAATGGTTGTTCGTGAAAATCCCAGTAACTGAGCAGATTGTGAAATACTCAGACCGGCCCATTTTGACTTTCAGTTTGGAGTTCAGGAGATTGTCTTGAACAGGACCACACCCCTAAATGCATTGAAGCAACTGCCATGTGATTGGTTGATTAGATAATTGCATTAATGAGAAATTGAACAGGTGTTCCTAATAATCCTTTAGGTGAGTGTATATTATAATCATAAGCTTCAGTCAGTATGCAAATGAATATTTCAGGTTACAAGTTGAGCTTTATTGACAGAATCTGCATAGTGTAAAACAAACAGAAAATTTACAGACAAAATGTCCCCACAAAGATGGCAGTATCCAACATTTTTTGGTCCCCAAAACAGCTTATAAATCAAACAACGAGATGTTTTTTTGAAAATAGAAAGTTTGATAGGTTTAGGTTTAGGGGATAAAAAATACAGTTTGTACAGTATAAAAAAATCATTGGAATGTCCCCATAAAACATGGAAGCCCATTGTGTGTGTGTGTGTGTGTGTGTGTGTGTGTGTGTGTGTGTGTGTGTGTGTGTGTGTGTGTGTGTGTGTGTGTGTGTGTGTGTGTGTGTGTGTGTATTTGTGTGTGTGTGTGTGTGTGTGTGTGTGTGTGTGTGTGTGTGTGTGTGTGTGTGTGTGTGTGTGTGTGTGTGTGTGTGTGTGTGTGTGTGTGTGTGTGTGTGTGTGTGTGTGTGTGTGTGTGTGTGTTTTCTATCCAGGGTGGTCTTCAACCTGAATGCACACTGACTCATGGGGACTCATGTCACCGTGGGGACCTAAATTCAGGCCCCCATGAAGAAACAAGCTTATAAATCATACAGAATGAGTTTTTTTGAAAATGTAAAAATACAAAAAGTTTTCTGTTATGGGTGGGGTTAATGTAAGGGGATAGAATATACAGTTTGTACAGTATGAAAACCATTAAGTATGGACAATCCCCACAAAGACTGCGAACCAGACGTGTGTGAGTGTGTGTGTGTGTGTGTGTGTGTGTGTGTGTGTGTGTGTGTGTGTGTGTGTGTGTGTGTGTGTGTGTGTGTGTGTGTGTGTGTGTGTGTGTGTGTGTGTGTGTGTGTGTGTGTGTGTGTGTGTGTGTGTGTGTGTGTGTGTGTGTGTGTGTGTGTGTGTGTGTGTGTGTGTGTGTGTGTGTGTGTGTGTGTGTGTGTGAGAGTGGCTGTGTTTCCATCTACAGTCAATGCTGGTAGATCTGTGTGTCACTAGCAGAATGTAAGGCCAGGTGGCAGGCTGTCACTACTGTGCGGTACTGGGTGGCCTCCAACTGAAACGTCGCCAAACTTCAGGCCTCTGGAGAATCAAACGAGAGAGACTATGGATTATCTCAGCGTGAGCTGAAGAATTCAAATGGCCGGTTGCCCTTGGAAATGTAAACTTTGGCTAACATTTGACTTTAAGACTCTATACCAGTGATCCAATGATTGTGATATTGTTAACTTATGACCTCAAGTAAAAGTCCTTTTGAATGATATTTCCTATGTGGCAGGTCCATTTACAAGGTTCAGGCCCTGTCAGACCCATATACAGTATATATATATATATATATATATATATATATATATATATATATATATATATATATATATATATATATATATATATATATATATTTTATATTATATATGTAATGTAGACATATATTGAACATAAATTAAAACAATTTTATCATTGTCTTACAATATCTTTGGTAACAGGGTTGAAGGTTGAGTTATAACAGAAATAATGATAAAATGGAATAAATATAACTGTATTTGCTTGTCTTCCCACCAAATAATGTCAATTGTTGGGTGTTTTAAACCTGTTATTTAAATTTTTATAGTATTTATTCATAATTTGATTTCGCTTTTATTCTTATATTTGAGTTTAAGTTGTATTAGTTTTGCTTATTTTTGTTTGTTTTTTAAACATACTTTGATTCAATTTGACTTGTTAGTTTTTTGTTTTTTTTTGTTTAAGTAATATTTGTCATATATTTGTATAAATCGAAAGCATTTAGTTTTAGTGTTAGTTAACACTAACAGGGTTACAATAAAATCTGCTAAATATATTATATTATTTGATGTAATATATTGTTAGTTATTAAAATGAGTTCATAATTGAAAGGATTTTTTTACCACAATGAATTAAAGCTCAGATTTATGATTTGAATTATGGAGAAGGTCAAGACTTCTGGGGTGGGACAGACCATAATCACAATTTGATGTGTTCTTTTTATCCTAGGTTAATTGTATGTTAGACAATAGTTTATCAAACATGTCTAAGAGTTCTCACAACATAAAAGATGGGATTTGTGGAGTTAAAAAAAGTCAATGTGCCATTGTCAATGGCACAATGCCGTTTTCTTGGCACTATGCAATCAAGTCGCTTTTGTGTCCATGTAATTGTTAGACCTCCCACACATGACAAACATCACAAAGTGTGGCACATTGACAGTTTCCTCGATACCATGATTTTCTTTTAGGAAGAGACGCTGATAATCATTCCTCATTTGGTAGGCTTCGGTTCCCGGTGTAATGTCCACACCCATATGGGGCGGCAATGCGCATTTCCTTTGAAGGCCAGCTAAGTTCCTCACATCTGACAAATAACAGACAACAGACAAATGGCCATTCGTCTATTATGACCAATGCATGGCGTCTTATTTATAACGGCCGCTGGGATGCCATTCTCTCCCAGTGAACTGGCTACCTCTCTTTCCAACAATAGTCCACGCTGTCCTCGAGAGCCATAAATTGTCTTCTAATATTAAATGCAACTGTCTATCGACAGTATCCATTGTGAGACACCCCATCTTCACATGGGACGGCCCACCTTTGAGTGATGTAGCTTTGTAATGTGTCCTAAAAAGGCTTGAGGTTCTGAAGCCCTGGTGACACAGCTCCTATATAAATACGGGAGCAGGTGAACTGGCCGGTCACTCTCTTATTTTCTACCGCTCTCGAGGGAGCAAGTTTTCCAGGCCTCTTGTGCAAGCTCTCCTGGGTGAGTGTACTTCAATGGATCTTTATGTTAGACGGTTTGTTGGACTACAGCAGATAGTGTAGCGAAGCTTGGTTTTTGGATATGCGTAGTGTTTTTAGTTCACCCAAAACTTCTAATCATCTACCGCGTTCAAAACTTTCCAAACTTGCATGGCTTTGTGGAGCACAAAAGAAAATATTTTGAAGAACTGTATTTGTCCAAACAAGTTTGGGGTCAGAAAGTAAAAAAAAAAAAAGAAAGAAAAGAAATTAATACTTTTATTCAGCAAGGATGCATTCAATTGGTCAACATTGACAGTAAAGACATGTATAATGTTTATTTCTATTTCAAATAAATGCTTTTTAATGTTTTGAATCCATAAAGAATCTAAAAAAAAGTTATCACGGTTTCCATAAAACTATATCAGGCAGCACATCTGTTTTCAACATTGATAATAATAAGAAAGATTTCTTGAGCAGCAAATCAGTATATTGAAAGGATTTCTGAAGGATCACGTGACACTGAAGACTGGCGTAATGATGCTGAAAATTCAGTTTTGAATCAGGAATAAATTATATATTAAACTGCATTAAAATAGAAAACAGTTATTTTAAATTGTAATAACATTTCACAATATTGCTGTTTTTACTGTATTTTTGATCTAATCAATGCAGCCAGAAGAGACTTCTTTCTAAAACATTTTTAAAAAATCTTATCATATTGAAAGTCAGTTGCTTTCATTGTATGGCCCAAAAAGCACTTCAAAATATCTTCTTTTGTGTTCTGCAGAAGAAATAAAGTCATACAGTATATTCATTAATCATTTAATGAATTTTTTGGTACATACATAGTTGGATTTTGCATCTTCGTAACAACTTCAAATACGGAAGCGGCACAATAAAAATATAAACTACAGCTTTTTATGTTCAACTCAAGATATCAAATAATAATAAATGATGTATTATTTAATAGCACATTGCAGGTCTGCCGAAGGGAGGGTAGGACTGAATAACACAAGTTATCAGAAAAGCTCTTTTTAAGCACAGAAGATGAATCATTTACGCTTAGCTTCAAGTGCTACATAAATTCAACATAAATTCAAGTATTTAATAGGCAAGAGAAAATCCTTCTGCTTTTAATGGATGTCATGTGTTTGCTCCCTGTGCCATTGGTGCTCAAACACCAGCTGTCTAAGCAAACATGTGCGACGAGGAAGAGACCACCGCTCTGGTGTGCGACAATGGCTCAGGTCTGGTGAAGGCCGGCTTTGCCGGTGACGACGCCCCCAGGGCCGTGTTTCCCTCCATTGTGGGCCGACCCCGCCATCAGGTGAGACCACGGCGTCCACTGACGTCATCTGGGGCTTAGTCTTACTTTGATCCACTCAGTAAAGCCCCACTTAAGTAACAGTACTTACGCTTTGACCTTTGACCTCTAAAGGCGACAGTCCTTATTTCTAATGTTTATTATCAAATTCTAGAAAAGGAATGTAAATGCTTCAATATTTGAATCAAATGTATTGACAATTTTTAAGTTGGGGACATAGGGTCACCCTAAATGTGTGGATTGTGACTGAGGGTTGCGTTATGGTCTCTTCCTTTAGGGTGTCATGGTCGGTATGGGTCAGAAAGACAGCTATGTAGGAGACGAGGCCCAGAGCAAGAGAGGCATCCTCACCCTCAAATACCCCATTGAGCATGGCATCATCACCAACTGGGACGACATGGAGAAGGTAGACCATACAATTAATCACTTTTAACGATTAAATCTGGTTAAAAAGCTGGATTTCTATGGCGTTCCATTTTAAAAGAATACATTTGTTGTCCCAAGAACTCATTAAAAAATCTTAATGTTCTATTTGTTTACCTGGATATCTGTAAAATGCAAGTATGTTCACTGAGAGTTGTAACAGGGAGGATGTCAAATAACACAACAGCAATAACAGAAGCAAACTTAGCGTACAAAAAGGTCTACACTTTTTGGCACAAACAGAAAAACATCATTTTTGGAAACGTAAATGATGGAACACGATGACTCAAAAAAGGGGGGGAAGGATTTTTTTGATGCTGTTCAGAGTTTTTACTAGACCAAAACATGTTCAGAAAGCATAACCAGTTTAAGTTACAGCAAAGGGATAACATAGATTCTTCCTCAGTCAGTTGTGTTGTCACAACACAAGGATTTAGCATTAAAAATAAACTGTTAATGTTAATAAAAACTTGGTTGTGGTTGTGGAACCACTGTCCATAATTGAAGTTAATTTAAACCAGGCTATCATTTTTTGAGTGTACTGACTTATACGTTTGCAATAGCTGTATGAACATGCTTTTTGACACAAATGGAACCTCATAGATTTTGCCTGTGAAAATCTGCCAAACAACGGGTAAATGTGACCGCATCTTTAAACCATATGAACTGAAAATATGGTGCTTCTCCGTATGTAGGCTAATGAAAAATGCAACATTATTTTCTTAGATCTGGCACCACACTTTCTACAATGAGCTCCGTGTGGCCCCTGAGGAACACCCTGTTCTATTGACTGAAGCTCCTCTGAATCCCAAGGCCAACAGGGAGAAGATGACTCAGGCAAGCCCTTTTAAAGACTCAAATCATGACATGATAGTATTATAGCCATAATCATATTAAAAACATATTGGTTTCTATTTGTATTTCAGATCATGTTTGAGACCTTCAACGTTCCGGCTATGTACGTGGCCATCCAGGCTGTGCTCTCCCTGTACGCCTCTGGCCGTACCACAGGTTAGCATTGCCTAACATTGACTATCATAGTTGTTCTAAACTGCATTTGTTTGGTTTTTCATGCTTTTTTCATGTGCTCCAGGTATTGTGCTGGACGCTGGTGATGGTGTGACCCACAATGTGCCAGTATATGAGGGTTACGCCCTTCCACATGCCATCATGAGACTGGATTTGGCCGGCAGAGACCTGACTGACTACCTCATGAAAATCCTGACTGAGAGAGGCTACTCGTTCGTCACCACTGGTTCGTCACCATTTTTCACATAAATTATAACTGATAAAAGGTTCATATTTTAATTCATTCGTGTAATAGATAATAAACCGTATCTCAAATGTAAAATGTTGCTTATTTTATACGTCTCGTAAGCCTAGTTTTGGCACCACCTTATGGTCAACACTAGTAACTGCGAAAGCGAACTGTACCAGCTGCTGTTCTTTAATAATTTAAATGCATCTAATACCTTTCTAACTCGCTGTTACAGCCGAGAGGGAGATTGTTCGTGACATTAAGGAGAAGTTGTGCTACGTGGCTCTTGATTTTGAGAATGAGATGGCCACCGCCGCCTCCTCCTCATCTCTGGAGAAGTCCTACGAGTTGCCCGACGGTCAGGTCATCACCATTGGTAACGAGAGGTTCCGCTGTCCCGAGACCCTCTTCCAGCCCTCTTTCATCGGTCAGTTTCTCATTTGTTCATTTGAATAATTGCTTCCTTTTTTGTACTTCTTGGATGTTTTCTTTCACTAGTCAAAAACCCTAGAAACTGTATAAGATATATAACTAAAACTAAAATATTTTAGAACACTAATATCTTTAACAGTCAAATAAAAGTAGCCTAAAATGAATTTAATAAAAGAGCAACAATTTTCACTTTTCCCAGTAGGAAATAATAACTATTTTATTATTTCATTTTTTTAGATTCTTATTGATTCCATTAGGATTAGAAGTAAATTATACAAATATAAAATAAAATATTTTATTATAAAATATTTAAAAATAAAAATCAGGTTATTTTTAATTTAATTTAATTTTTAGATGATTGTTATTTGATTTATTGAGGATTGGATCTAATATATATATGGATATATATATATATATATATATATATATATATATATATATATATATATATATATATATATATATATATATATATATATATATATATATATATATATATATATATATATTATAATGAATAATATTTTTTAAATATTTTAAAATAAAAATAGTTTAATAAATACTAACATTTTCACAGTTTCCAGTAGGAAATATTATTTTTTTTATTATATTTTATCTTATTTTTAGATTATCCTTTTTTTAATTTTTTTATTAGAATTAGATCTAAATTATAACATACAAAATTAAATATTTTACAATGGAATAATATTTATATATATATATATATATATTAGATCCAATCCTCAATAAATCAAATAACAATCATCTAAAAATTAAATTAAATTAAAAGTAACCTGATTTTTATTTTAAAATATTTTATAATAAAATATTTTATTTTATATATATTATAATATATTTATATATATTTTAATATTTTTTTTTATAAAGACTAACATTTTCACAGTTTCCAGTAGGAAATAATAATTTTTTAATTTAATTTAATTTTTAGATTATTATTATTTGATTCAATTAGGATTAGATCTAAATTATAACATATGTTCATATGGTTATTTTTCCATCAGCACAACTTAATTTTCTCCTAAGAAATAAAATATTATATAGACAATGAGTTATTTATTATTTTTCTGTTTAGCCGAAAACTATTTAATCGCCGTCCTCATGTAGCTTTTGAGAAAACAACTTTTGTTATGTCGAGATCACAAGGAAACAAGATAAAATAATAATGCATAGCCTCTTAGGGCTTCCATAGAATCATGTTCACATTCCTTTAGGATTTTTGATTAGGTTTCTTAATGATAGACAAGCTTTGAATATCCCTACATTACGCCTTGTTTTTTAATCAATTATTCATGCAAGTTTCTAGCCATTCTGAAATGGGGCCTATATTGAACCACTAAGCCCACACTCAAAATATATTCTCCCTTTTGAGCCATTGCCAAGACTAGATTCCCATTGATGAAAAATTCATGTTATTAATAATTCTCAATCATTTGCACATCAGTCTATGTGCAGCAACACAATTAAACCCACCTTCCATGGGCACAGCAAAGCGGTCAAGATTCCCGCAGAGAAAAATTCAAACAACTGCATTTTTCAGCTATATCTCTTACATTACAGTGCACTTTTAGGAGCGGTGACACAGTGACGGATCTCCTTTTGTCAGGAACTAATTAGGAGCGTTTCAGTATATGGCCAGAGGCTGAGGGGCTATTTATGGTGTACAGGGTTCTTAGTCTTGACATTGTACATCAATCACTGTTTCCTTATCCAGTAGAGCTGATAGGACAATGGCTCACCAGCAGTTCTTCCCTTAATGAAATCAACGCTATTATGCAATCTGCACTTAGGCTACATGAATTAGCATGGTACTGCATATGTAATGTATTTAAATGGAGCTTGTTTCATGTATATTCCGTTCCCATTCATCATTTAAATGACATTGTCTGTAGGTATGGAGTCTGCTGGTATCCATGAGACCACTTACAACGGCATTATGAAGTGCGACATTGACATTCGTAAGGACCTGTACGCCAACAATGTACTGTCTGGCGGTACCACCATGTACCCTGGTATCGGTGACAGGATGCAGAAAGAGATCACAGCTTTGGCTCCCAGCACCATGAAGATCAAGGTACAGTTTAGGACTAGTTCATTTCAGACCAACTATTTTTAAACGACTAAAGGCTGTTCACACCAAGAACTATAATACATTATAATAACTATAATCTAACTATAACAATACAATAACTATATTAGCATCAACACCAGCGGATGATATCGTTCTGTTTATTCTAAATTGTGTCGAGTTTTGTCGTCGGTCGCTTTAAATTCTCGCGCTCTTTAAGCAGGATGGATTCTGATTGGCTGTCATGTTTTTATCGTTCATCGGCTGAAACAAAATCGCCCTGAAAGTGATTCAACGATATCGTTTCGTTTCTCTGTAGTGTCATTATAGTTGTCGTGTGGATTCTGCTGTTCTTTTAAATTTAGATCAATATTTAGAACTATATCTTTATCGTTATATTTAGGGTGAATTCAAGTTGATTGGTGGCAAAAAGTGCCCCAATCACAGGCCTTAATACAGATTATTTTAATGTTTTATAAGTGTCTGACATGAATATACAGAACCAAAATTTACTTTTTAATCTATTTTTGTTTTTGACACAATAGTAAATAAATAATAATTTCACTACAACAATAATGAATATGATCAAATAGCAATTTAAATAATTAAGAATATTATCACTCATATTTATTCATATTTATTATTAGTTGTTTTGCAGTTTAAATATTTTTTGACAGATATAGATTTTTTTTATGTTTTAAGTGTCCAATAACCGACATGCTGAACCAATAATGTTTAATTATCGCTAAATTTCTAGATACAAACAAAGATAAATAATAATCATTAGACAACAATAAAAAACAATAATACTATGTTAATTCATTAAGATTTTTTTCATTAATAATTGCCGTTTGTTTATAATTGTGAAATTTATTAGCAGTTTCTGTGTGAAAATTGTTTCTACACCAGTCTTGTTTTAATATTATTATAAATAATAATAATGATAACAATAATAATAAATTATTACTGTAATTATTGATATTTTAATTATAATAATATATATTAGAAAATAAATATTATTATAATTAAAATTAAAAATAATTTTGTCATTTATAATAATCATTTGTATTATTATGCACTCTAAAAAATGCTGGGTTAAAAAAAAACCAAGTTATGTTGAAAATGGACTAACCCAGCGGTTGGGTTAAATGTTTGCTTAAAACAACCCAATTGCTGGGTTTAAAAAAACAATCGCTTGGTTGGTCCATTTTTCACCCAACTTGGGTTATTTTTAACCCAGCAGGGTGTTTATTACAGTTTCGCTGGGACACATTTCTCAATTATTAGGTCACTTTTTCATACTACTCTTCATACTTGAGCACATCAGTCTATGTGGGCTAAACTGTGGAACAATTATCATATTATTATTATTATATGAATTCTTGTTAAACACAAACACCACCAAAACTTTAGAGGTGATTGTTAAAAACTTTATTATGATTATTACTATTTATAATGGTAATTAACTCTTCCTTTGTCCACTAGATGATTGCCCCTCCTGAGCGTAAATACTCTGTCTGGATCGGTGGCTCCATCCTGGCTTCCCTCTCCACCTTCCAGCAGATGTGGATCAGCAAAGACGAGTATGAGGAGGCCGGACCCTCCATTGTCCACAGGAAGTGCTTCTAAACCTTCTCTTCTCATTCTCCTCTGTCCTGGACTCTCCATGTCACGTCTTGTGTTTGTACCGCAGACGTTTGTTTCAAGCTCCCCTGTACAACAATTCAAGTCTACAGCCACAATAAATTGTTCAATAAATACATTTACATATTTTCAATAAACTTCTCTTTGTATGTATATAGCACTGACAGTGCGTTCTCCAGCTTTCAGGTTTGAGATCATTCTTCACCAAGGCCACCGGATGGCAGACTGCTGCTGTGATATTGCCCATGAAACACCCTTGAGATCAGTGTACTAACTTGCTGAAATATTTATGCAAAATAACTTACGTCAAACCTGCCTAAACCACATTATAATGTCATTTGATAGGCAATAGGCGCCTGTTTAATCTACCGAGAATTCAACTTGATCCTGCCCTCTGAGGGGTTTTGCTGTGATCATCAATAGCCCTAAATATATGATGATAAGAAAACAGGTCAGTTTAATGTAGGCCAGA
This sequence comes from Romanogobio albipinnatus, assembly GCA_023566225.1. Classification (NCBI taxonomy): domain Eukaryota; kingdom Metazoa; phylum Chordata; class Actinopteri; order Cypriniformes; family Gobionidae; genus Romanogobio; species Romanogobio albipinnatus. The sequence continues at coordinate 24,896,110 of CM042262.1, read as the reverse complement.
GGCACAGCTGATACTCTCCGGCTGAGCAACAGAACACTGTCTCACAGCTGAAACCCACCAATCTAGGGCAGAAATATGTGAGGTAAAGAATACTATTGCAGTTGCTTCTATTATTGACGCAGTATGAATGCAGTTTGTTTTAGAACTTTGTATAAATAACCCTAAAATCCCTCATGAAGCATCCTGTTACAAATGAGTATTTTGCTTTTGAGAAAGCGATTCAAATGCTGCATACTTAAAGGCATAGTTCACCCCAAAAAACAATTTGCTCATTCCAAACCTGCTTTAATTTCTTTCTTCTGTGGAACATAAAATAACATTTGTAAGATTTGTTCACAAAATGGCGTCCAAACAACAACATTCTTCAAAGTATCTTCTTTTGTGTTCTGCAGAAGAAAGATATTCACACAGGTTTGGGATCGGTAAATGTCTCCACCTCATATGCTGGACGGGACTGTCTTCACTCAGTTTCCAATTATATCACAGAGACCCAGTTTTGTGGGTTCTGGACGATGTAAAGGGTGTACAGTAGGAGAGGAAAAAAGAAGGCAGACTTATTACAGCAGACGCTGCCCCACTTCTGACTGACGGAGAAATCAAAGACAAATGAAGGTGGAGACATCTAGGAGGTTACAGTGATTAATGCATCTAGACAACAAGAGAAAGAGAGAGAGAAATTGAGAGATGGGGAGAGAGGGAGGGGGAGAAAGAGAAAAAGAGTAGGTTCAGATCCATTATGAAATCTATTCATGCTTATTAAAATCTTATTTTGCTGCTCCTTTATTTCGCACACAATGCAGCACATTCTATCTATCTATCTATCTATCTATCTATCTATCTATCTATCTATCTATCTATCTATCTATCTATCTATCTATCTATCTATCTGTCTGTCTGTCTGTCTGTCTGTCTGTCTGTCTGTCTGTCTGTCTGTCTGTCTGTCTGTCTGTCTGTCTGTCTGTCTGTCTATCTGTCTATCTATCTATCTATCTATCTATCTATCTATCTATCTATCTATCTATCTATCTATCTATCTATCTATCTATCTATCTGTCTGTCTGTCCATCCATCATCCACCTATCTATCTATCTATCTATCTATCTATCTATCTATCTATCTATCTATCTATCTATCTATCTATCTATCTATCTATCTATCTATCTATCTATCTATCTATCTATCTATCTATCTATCTATCTATCTATCTATCTATCTATCCATTCACCAACCCACCCATCATCTATCTATCTATCTATCTATCTATCTATCTATCTATCTATCTATCTATCTATCTATCTATCTATCTATCTATCTATCTATCTATCTATCTATCTATCTATCTATCTATCTATCTATCTATCTATCTATCTATCCATCCATCCATCCATCCATCCATCCATCCATCCATCCATCCATCCATCCATCCATCCATCCATCCATCCATCCATCCATCCATCCATCTATCTATCTATCTATCTATCTATCTATCTATCTATCTATCTATCTATCTATCTATCTATCTATCTATCTATCTATCTATCTATCTATCTATATCTAGCATCATTATCATCTGTCCATCCATCCATCATCCATCCATCATCTATCCATCCATCCATCCATCCATCCATTCACCCATCCATCCATCCATCCATCCATCCATCATCCATCCATCATCTATCCATCCATCCATCCATCCATCCATCCATCCATCCATCCATCCATTCACCCATCCATCCATCCATCCATCCATCCAGTTAGTTAGTTCATTAGTCTCACAGCTGTCTAGAGGGAATGTGTAAAAATTACTTTTAGTCTATTTTAAGTACAATCCTGAAACATTTACACGAACCAACATGAAATAGTAATTTTAAAACAAACGCATAATTTATTTACATTTTTATTTTTGTAACTCGTGAATGCTAAAACCCCCCGATTCAAACGTTTTGTCCTAGATGCAGGTGTGTTAGTTTGGGTACTGTGGCTCCGCCTGCATTAGTAAACCCCTCTAGTGCTGGAGACGCTGGTCAGAAGAGCCCCTGAATCCAGCGCAAATATCTCCTGCTTCCCCTGCGTGTGCTGCGCGCTCGGGTCGATGCGGCGCATTTAACACTGTCCACACGTGCGGAATACACGGCCCTCTTCCCCCGAAGAAGTGCTAAAGGGGTCATTCCCTTCTCTGTTCGGACTACTCGACAAAGCCGAGCGATTCTACGGAGATTTCTATTCCTTTGGACAAAGGATAAAGAGCAAAAGAAAGGAAAAAGTGCGCTGGATGCTGTAAGTACGCACCTTTGTTTTCTCTCCAATACGCGTCTCTCCAATACAATTTTCATTATAGGTTTTGTTAACTTAAAGACAACATTAAGAAACTCCGAAGTTTGTATTGTCGGACAGAGCCCACACCTGACTAACTGTGATGCTGGAGATGTGAGGCTGACGGACAAGCTCTTGGCAACTTCTCCTGTGTCTCAGTAGACCGGCTACTGATCGGATAAGCCATGTCTTGCTGTGCTTCTTCTATAGTAAAAGCTTGGGATGTAGAATCTGATTGGATGTTTAGAAATAAATATTAATTTGGACTTGGATTTGAGATTATGTTTTTTTTCTATTTCTTTCTGTGAGATCGATCATTGGATTAAGGATGTAGACTATGTAGATCAATTGGAAGCACAAACGATGCCCAAAGTTAAGAGACACATAACTCTAAAAGAAACATAACTCTTCACAATTTAATAAACAGTAAAAATTTGTTGAGAAATACTCATTTGTTTCCATCTTATCATTTTGTAAAAACTTTTAAAGAAGCTTCAGGCTGAGATGCAGATTAGTGGTCAATCGATAAGGGGTTTTAAAAGGTTAAAAACCTATAACTAGAGAACAGATTGGCCGATATGTGACAAGTAGGCTAAGGGACAAATTGAAGAGGTTTATTTTGTGACAAATACCATTTGACTATACAGTATTGTTAGTTACTTAACATTTAAATACTGTAAATACTTGGATATGAAACATTGATTTGCTTTTCCTTTATCATATTTCATATTACTTACATATTAGGCTACACATGCGGCTAGGAAACATGGTCACTTATACAGCGTTGCCATGGGCAACGGTTATTATCTAGAAATATATGACCACTGAACGACCAAGAATCAATTATTCCAGAGAACCAATAAAGTTATAGTAACTGAAATGTTCTACACATAAACGAAAAGCGAAGTATTTCCACACATTATCCATTGACATTATTATTGGTAGATGTGGATATACTGTCAAAATGGCCAAATAGTGGCTGATTTATCAGTTTAGCTGTAATATCAGTCTTTAACTAACATAGACAAGCACATTTTAAGAAATAGTAGTGATAAAAAGTGACAATAGTGATATCAAAATGGTCCAATGGTAGCCAGTTTATTGGTTTATCCAATGAAGACAAGGGATGCAAAATGGAAAGTGGGAGATTCTATTTATCTGCATATAAGATGGAAACACCATGTTTATTAAAGAAAACAAAACTCCCTTCAAAAAATGATGTTTGTAAAATTCAAAGCTTAAGTGACTCCAGTATCCCTTGGGAACTTAAAATCCTCTAGGAGTTTTGACAATAATTTATGTGCCTCTTAAAAGAGTTTTTAGGTCAGCATTATTCAGACACGCCACATTATGCGCAGATTCAGGTTTTCTCCCATCCACTGCTTGGGTAGTGATGGTCTCATGGGTTTTCCAACCTGCGATTCCATAGCAACAGAAAAGATTGATTTCACTAGTGACACTTCTCAGGGCCGCTGGAGCCACAATCCATTGTATCTCCCTTGATAAGTATCAGGAGACTTTAAAAGACATCTTGCCTGAACCCGACCACTGCAGCGTCCAGTGGATTTATCAGTACGTCCAGCGCTTGTTCCGGTCTCTCAATGTTTGCTGCTTAGTGTCCTGATGTTTTGATATGAAACTGTATCTCATGATGAAAATTTCTCTTCGTAAACTGTATAGCAAAGGTTGAGTTTAGGAAATGTCAAGTAATCCACCTCAGCTTTCAACTTGACGTACACTGCCAGCTCTGTTCAGAAAATTCTGCCTTTTCTGCTACCATACTGCATTTCAGAAACATGTCAAGATGTGATTTTCCTCTCAAGAGTCCTAATAAATACATCAGAGCTCTCTTTTCATTTCAGAAGCATTTAGCGCCTGGGTTGACCAACATGCGACATTCAAAACACAATGCGTTTGATTGCTGTTGTGATTGTGCATAAAAGATCTCAGTCAAATTGCCTCCAGAAAATGGCAATTAGGAGACAAACAACATTATCAGTATTGTAAGGCATCTTCAGCGTGCCGGTCAAGGATTCTGCTTGTATAGCAAATAGGAGCTGCAGCTGTGTTGAGCGGCTGTGGTGATCTATCCATTACGGGGATGGGGTTGGAAGCTCTCTGTTATCCTGTGTCCCACAGAGATAAGAAGTGGAGAGGAGGATTTTAGCAGACTGGATTTGCAGCCACACACTGTCCACTTCAGGCTTCTAAGCAATTTATGAACACACGCAGGCCCAGTAGGTAATTCCAGGACTCTGTTTGTCTGATTCATGCTGCAGTGTTGGGCAGTAGCTTTAACTAAATAAAAGTAGTAGCCTATATAGCCTAGGTTTACTAACTAGGCCTACTTTTTCCACGTAGCCCATGTGCTGATGGATGCTGTATCAAATGTACATAAACAGTGTTCTCACTCACTATTTCACACAGTAGACTATGCAACATTTGAAAGTGCAATTCATCCTAGAGAATCGGTTTACCTTAAAAACGATTAGCCTACTTAGTTCTTTCATATAGCGTTTGAACGATCAATTCATTCTAGTGAATCGGTTCATAAGCGCTCCTCGTGCAGCATTTGAAAGTCTGATTCAAGGACCGGGACCCTCTCTTTCATGTAGCGTTTGAAAGTCCATTCTACATCGTTCTTCCTTAACTGGACTTTCTCTCATTTTGAAAGCATAGTTGTGAACCATTGGATCTTAAACGGTCCTCATGTTGGGTTGGATTGAATTCGATGTAGTGAATCGGTTCAGTGGTTCAATGGCTGATTGTGGTTAGAAGAGGCAAGGGGAAGCTGAGCAAAACACCAATATAAAGTTACATTTTTAGTCAGTTAATCAATTAAAGTGCATAACTCAGATGCATATATTGTAAATATATTTAGTTTTCGTTTTGTTTTATACGTTTTATACGTTTAGACAAGTTTTAAACCATACACGAACATACCATAAGAAGAAGCGTAAATGCGCCTCTCATATTAAACTGACCAATCAGAATCGATTTTAAAATGACGCCGCGACTACGTCTATTGGAGGTCTGACCAAAATGCGTCTGGAAAAGGATCAATGCTGAAAGGAAGTTCCATCTTTCCGCATAACTTATATCTCAAATCAGTAATGTAACCATCCAAGTCAAACAGCTCTTAGTAGTGCATCAAACATTTAGGTGCAGAGAAACTTTCAAAGTTAGTCAAATATTGATGAAATAAATGAATCAAGGATCTGATAAACAACGAAGAGCATGTTCTGCGCATGGGTGAGTAACGTTAGACGTTCGATGGAATAGGGCTCTCCATGCATACATAAACGTTTATATAGTTACAGTATTTAAATCTATAAGATTTGTATCCGTTGATTTTACAACACTAGCATGTGTTGTGTTGTGTTTGGGAGGGGAGGGGAGGGGAGGGGAGGGGGGGGGTCTCGGATATCTTAAAGTATTTATTTTATGTAGGCTAAGATAATTGGGAAGATAAATGGGAAGATAATTATTAAAGGGTACTATACAACGTTAAACATCAATGTACATATTTATTTATCAACCTCCATGAAAAATTCCCTCTCGATCTCAGCTATTTTAGCATCGGAAATTTCGATTTTGTATACACGGTTCAGGAAATTGTACCTGTGCCGTTTCTTGGATTTCATTATTAGGGTATTATTTAATAAATAAATTAATTTATATATTAAATTATTATTTTTTTGTATTCTAGGGTAGGGTAGGCATGAACAATATAGTAGATTTTACACTACCCATCAAGTCAATCCATGAATATTGAATTCATTTCTAATCATTTTAAGTAACCAGCTAATATTAATTCATGTTCATTACGAATATAGACAAACATTATATTACTGTAATTGTCTAGATTGACAATATGTGGGTATAACATTTTTTTTCAACACGTAATGTTTTAAACAATATTTTCTGCAGTAAAAAAAACTATATTCTACAAACTACAAAAACAGAATATCTACATTTATAATTTTCTTTCATGGAGATAACACGGATAATGTGCCATGCTTTAGTGGAGGATTTCTGTCACCTGGTGGAAAACAAATATTTTGACATGACATTACCACTATAACCAATAGATGGCTGCAGAGGACCACTCATTATCTCATTTGCCATTTCCACTCCCATTTATAGTTCTTTTCGCATGTTTTGCTTTTGGATTTTTTATAAAATTAATATTATGACAAATTTGATTGTATCTATCCATAAATGCACACACGTTGTCCTCTGCTTTTGACACTGGTGCTGCACTGTTATGTATTGAAGAACACACTGAATAGCGCAGACTAAAATACAGGGATGAGCCAAAGCCTGTCGGCGGTTTCATATTAGGTTTTAAAGGAGACTGAGGCGAACATGAATTAGTGTACATATTACTGAGTTAATCGCAAATTTTTAGGGGGGCTGGGTGGAAATTTATGGGGTCTACAATTGCCCCTGAATTGTACAATATTAAAAAGCGCCCTTATGGCGTATATGTTGGCTTGGCTATATAAATTTGGGTGTTTTATTCTGTCACCTTAATTTATTATAAAACACTCATTGTTTTTGTGCTAGCAAAAATGCCTCAGAATGAATTTTATTTATAATTTTTGTTTGTTTAATAACAGTCAAATACAGAGGACTATATAACAGTTCAAAGAATGTGAGATTAAGGAAAGACAACAATAATGCAAAAAAATTATATAAAATATTGTAACATGTTGCTCTCTTAGGGACCTTTAGTACTGTTTTTTTAATGTTGTTTTGTTTATCTGCTGCTTGGAGAGTAGTTCCCCAACACTGAGCATCCGTTTATCAAATGAATGCACATAAGTGCATTTCATTATGTTCTGATCATGGCTTCATTATTATATTATATGCTCTTCAGTTAAGGGCCGTTGTGTAATTGACAGTACGTGGAGTAAAGGAATCATTAAATGGAGCCTCTAAATTGATTACATTTTCCCTAGAGAGTGAGCGGTTGAATGGATTGATGAATAAAAAGATGAAAACCTATCTGAGAAACAAAATACTGCCATTGTTTGTACTGATATGGTGTAAAGCAGAGGCGGTACTCCGGGGGCAATAATTGTCCCTCGTATTGACGTGTGGATTTCTCGATGAGCTCAGATTGAACACAGCTCATGGGAGGGGTTAGATGACATGTTGTGATAGAACTGGGCCTTGCTTCTCATTTATTTTTCATCAGCTTCACCTCGCTTGTTTATAACACTGATGTTCAGACTGTGATTCGTACTAGTCTGCACCAGCGTGTATGCAAGCCCCAGTCTTGCCCTATTTTACAGCTGTGCGGTATTGCTGTTAAGCCACCAGGGGTAAGGCAAGCGGACGCAGATCCAGGCCAGCCCGCTCCCATTTCGCTTTCCCTCTCTTCTCGCCTCTGTATGCCACTGTCTATCCCTCCGTCTCAGTCTATTGCTCCTTTGAGTCCCACAGCTCTGTTTCTTTCCGCTCTTCTCTGTGGTTTACTCGCTGGCCCAGATGAAACCCATACTTTAGTTACCCTTCTCCTTTCAGACATTTCACAGAAGCTTCACTTCTATTGCTTACTCAAATATGGCATCTAACGGCTATGGACATGAATGATCGCACACCGTGCAGTTTGTTGACGAGAGCTGTCCTATTTCTTTTAAAGAGATTGGTCTTAGGACCGTCGCCTGGCGGAGGATAAAGTAGCCGAGAAATCTCTTTGAAGGAGGGAATCAGCCATATTTGCAGACCAGCATGTCAAACACTGTAAAAAGTGATAACCTGTAATTTTAAAGAAGCTATTTCTAATATCATAACCCTTTTGTTTTGCTGTTGTAACAATGCATTTTTATTAATTCGGTGATGTTAAAGTGCCCCTATTATGCTATTTTAAAGGTTCCTAATTTCTCCTACAACAGATTTGCATGCATCAAAGGTCAAAAAACACTTTAATTTTCTCATAATATACATTGCACATCACATTTTTCCATGATTCTCAAACGACTTGTTGGATGAATCAGTCTTTCTAAGGCCCCGTCCACACAGAGACGCGTTTAGCTGCATACGTTAAAATTTTGTACCGTATCAGCATTTCATCCACACGGATCCGGCGTTTTGGGAGCATGAAATTGATATTTTTTATTGAATCTGAAAACGACATCATTGCCTTTTCGTGTACAGCCAATCCGTATATTTTGTGAAACAGTGATGTCACACACCACATCCCGCGCGGGAAAGACTAGAAAGGGATACAACTGCGGGCACTGGGCATGGGCACATCAATATTGCGTAATTTTTTAAGTACTGTATTTGCATTATTGTAAGGATAGGGTTAGGGTGTAGGTAGGCGTTAATAAAACACAAGCACATTTATTTATTGTTATTTTATTGTGAGATTTTGCCTCACTTCCTACCATTGCTGTACCCCTTCTAGCCACAACTCTCTTCACCGTTTTTAGTGTATTTCTGTGGCAGAATTACAGTGCCACATACTGGCCTGGCATGTATACATCGTTTTGAGTCATTTTCATTGCTCTCGTGTGTACGCAGACGCAGATATTTCTTGAAACGAGGGAAATAAAAGATTGGATAGGGAAAGCTCTGGCTTCGTGTGGACGGGGCCTAAATCTCTCCTTTCTGCAAGCCTACTCTGCTCTGATTGGCCAGATGGCTCAGTCTGTTGTGATTGGTCTACCGCTTACAACGCGTGTCGGAATCTTAACGCCCATTACCATAACTGAACTTCAGCTCCGGAATCTGTACACACTGTAAAGACAGTAACGATGACATCGATTTTACCGTATCAAACCGAACGCAAGTCAGATGAAACATTAAACTAGTTATTCAACCCAAGCCTCCATTGCAAGGACGACTTGAGCAGGACGTTTCTCAGGGATACACTACTCAGTTTGATGTATATTATGAGATGTTGCCGCTCTAATTCCTCACCATCAGCATTAACAAGAGTATGTCCAACAACAAAGCCATGAGTATATTTCTCATTTATTGCGATGCACTTGCGGGAACTGTATTTATAACAGCTCATATGTTAGCTAAGCACTAACGTGAATGACTGATGTAACATTTAAAGTTTGTGAAATAAATCTTGCTCCATTCTTTATGTTTACTCAAAGTAGTAGGAACGACAGACAATCTGCATTAATAGACACAGTTTTAGGTAATAATGGCAAACAGCTGCTTAGCAGAAGTATTTCAGTAAGACTAAGCTGGAAACTTACACAATATCAAAACTACGTATTTTGAACACCCGGTAGAAAATATATACATCAATAATTATTCATACGTACGATGACCTAGCAATCACCTATATGATATTTTCGCATATGAATTATTGTTTAACTACTTGGTCTCAGGCCAACCACTCCGCCTTGCTCCCAATACAGACTTTATATAAACAAACGTTAAATTTTTTTGATAAGAAACCACGTCACTTTCATCATTGTAAGATTTTATCAAAACATAATCTGTTGAATTGGGAAAACTTGGTTAAGTTTTTAAATGGCAGTTTAGCTTATAAAATTCTCAATGGCCTGGCCCCACCACCTCTTAGTGAGTTTCTGAGTTTAAGATCAGAAAACAGTCGTCTCACTAGTGGCACCTTTAGAAGGGACTGTGTTATTAATTTCAGAAAAACTGCTTTTAGTCAGTCTGCCTTCTCGATTAAAGCTGCGAAAGAATGGAATGACATCCCAACGTCAGTTAGAGAATTAAATAGTTATAATGAATTTCGTTCTTCTTTTAAAACTTGGCTTTTTAGCATGCAAATTTGTCAACATTAAAAAAAATTATTTTTTATTTATTTTAATTTTTAATCTTTTTTTTATTTTTATTTTTTTCTGTTGTTTTTGGAAATTATAGGTTTTGTTGTATTATGTTATATTTTGTTATGTTTTGATTAAATTGTTGTATTTGCATTGTATGTTTAGGTTGCCTGTTGTACATCTGGCACTAGGACTACAGATGAAAACTAGCCTCTTGGCTAACTCTGACATATTTTGACTTGTCATGTTAATATGCATTGTCCTTGTAATAATAAACTAAACTAAAAAACCATCTAGAACACCATAGCAACACCCTGGCAATTGTCTTGGCATTATAGTGGTGAGGTTTGCATGAGCAAGCACTAAAATGTAGTTATTGCTCTTTTTCTCTTTTGGTTTTATGAGGATGGGATTTGAGTTTCAGAGTTGCTATATTGCAAAAACTATGAACCCAAGTGCTTTTGATGCAACATCCACATCACTTTTTGATGAGAAAAAATGTGTTTATGAAATATTAATGGTTGTGCATTGGTTTAATGAAGGGTGCCATATTAGATACTTCTCTCTTATATATGTTTATGGGAAGGCTGAGCTCTTGCAGAGCTGTCAGTTCCTGGAACTGTCCATGTTTCTGAAACAGCAAGTTTGACTGCCCTCAGGCAGGCTTTTGGAATAGAGCAACCTAGTGTTCACTGCTACTGCTGGTATAAAATTATACAGCGACTACGTAGAAGTGAACTAACCTTCATATGAGATGTTCCTCAACAAATCCCAGGAAGGAAAATATTACTTCTGTTGTTTTTCAGGATATTAGGGTGAGCTTAATTCCCTCCAGAATCCTTCTTATGCTTATTTTTTTTCTGTGATGAGCGCAGGATATATTAAGTTACGTTTTAAGCCTCACACATTATGACAGTTTATACCAAACCTGCCATTTTTAATGCTTAATGCATCACTTCCATTAACTATAACAATGCAAATGTGTTTAGTAGTTGTCGTGGCAACAGTGGCAGATATTCAGAGTGAATATTTTGGCAGTACTTTTAATAAATAATTGCCGTAATGAAAAGCATCGGTGTGTTTTTTAAATGAACAGGGAAAACACTAAACTTATTGTACTTATTAAGTACAGAAATTATGCTTCTAGGTCAGTATGTGCTTGTTTTTTTCTGCTTCTTGAGAATTTCTGCCATATACTATGTGTCTCTGAACTAATAATGAATTCTGGAAATTAAATGTATGATTTTGTAAGCTAATGTATAATTCTAATGTATCTCGGTATGGATCGCGTCCAAAATATGAAATCTAATGTGTAATGTGTGTAATTGAATTATGATTGCACAAGCATCATAAACTGACTATAATTGCACACTTATGACCACATATTCTATATTAATCCACCAAGTAGTTTTTTATTTTATTTTCCAGCATATTAGTTAATATTTTATGTATTATTTTGATCATATTCATATATTATTTTCCAATTTATATTCCAGTTATTTCATTTTCGCTTATTTGTGTTGTTTTGATGTATTTTTTTTAATAAACAATAGGCCAGTGATTTGATGTGATTTCAGTGATTTGAAGTGTATATTGGGAATTAGAATTATAATAATTAATATGCATCAGCTTAAAGTTAATCTATATTTTTGAGTATATATATACAGTGAGGAAAATAAGTATTTGAACACCCTGCTATTTTGAAAGTTCTCCCACTTGGAAATCATGGAGGGGTCTGAAATTGTCATCGTAGGTGCATGTCCACTGTGAGAGACATAATCTAAAAAAAAAATCCAGAAATCACAATATATGATTTTTTAAAATCATGAAAATAAGTATTTGAACACCTGTCTATCAGCTATAATTCTGACCCTCAAAGACCTGTTAGTCTGCCTTTAAAATGTCCACCTCCACTCCATTTATTATCCTAAATTAGATGCACCTGTTTGAGGTTGTTAGCTGCATAAAGACACCTGTCCACCCCATACAATCTGTAAGAATCCAACTACTAACATGGCCAAGACCAAAGAGCTGTCCAAAGACACTAGAGACCAAATGGTACACCTCCACAAGGCTGGAAAGGGCTACGGGGAAATTGCCAAGCAGCTTGGTGAAAAAAGGTCCACTGTTGGAGCAATCATTAGAAAATGGAAGAAGCTAAACATGACTGTCAATCTCCCTCGGACTGGGGCTCCATGCAAGATCTCACCCCGTGGGGTCTCAATGATCCTAAGAAAGGTGAGAAATCAGCCCAGAACTACACGGGAGGAGCTGGTCAATGACCTGAAAAGAGCTGGGACCACCGTTTCCAAGGTTACTGTTGGTAATACACTATGACGTCATGGTTTGAAATCATGCATGGCACGGAAGGTTCCCCTGCTTAAACCAGCACATGTCAAGGCCCGTCTTAAGTTTGCCAATGACCATTTGGATGATCCAGAGGAGTCATGGGAGAAAATCATGTGGTCAGATGAGACCAAAATAGAACTTTTTGCTCATAATTCCACTAAACGTGTTTGGAGGAAGAAGAATGATGAGTACCATCCCAAGAACACCATCCCTACTGTGAAGCATGGGGGTGGGGGGGTAGCATCATGCTTTGGGGGTGTTTTTCTGCACATGGGACAGGGCGACTGCACTGTATTAAGGAGAGGATGACTGGGGCCAAGTATTGCGAGATTTTGGGGAACAACCTCCTTCCCTCAGTTAGAGCATTGAAGATGGGTCGAGGCTGGGTCTTCTAACATGACAATGACCCGAAGCACACAGCCAGGATAACCAAGGAGTGGCTCTGTAATAAGCATATCAAGGTTCTGGCGTGGCCTAGCAAGTCTCCAGACCTAAACCCAATAGAGAATCTTTGGAGGGAGCTCAAACTCCGTGTTTCTCAGCGACAGGCCAGAAACCTGACTGATCTAGAGAAGATCTGTGTGGAGGAGTGGGCCAAAATCCCTCCTGCAGTGTGTGCAAACCTGGTGAAAAACTACAGGAAACGTTTGACCTCTGTAATTGCAAACAAAGGCTACTGTACCAAATATTAACATTGATTTTCTCAGGTGTTCAAATACTTATTTGCAGCTGTATCATACAAATAAATAGTGAAAAAATCATACATTCTGATTTCTGGATTTTTTTTTTTAGATTATGTCTCTCACAGTGGACATGCACCTACGATGACAATTTCAGACCCCTCCATGATTTCCAAGTGGGAGAACTTGCAAAATAGCAGGGTGTTGAAATACTTATTTTCCTCACTGTGTATATATATAGTCTTTTTTCCAGTATTTTATTTTTTATGTGTTTTTCATTTTTATCGTTGTTGTTTTAGGCCAGTCGTGGTGATTTTGGCAGTGATTTTGGGAATTAAAATGAGTAAAGTAAGTGCATCCTATTCTTTACATATTAAATTGTATATAATATTGATTGTATATCTTTATGTAACCTCTGCAAGGTTATGTTATGCTTATAGTTTTCCTTTGAACTTCTTACAAGCAAATAATATCTAATTATTTCTGCAAGATGAAAGCAGGTACTGTGTAATTTATTTAAATGCCCACAACTGGATAATATTCACTTCACAGAAAACCAATATATCATCCAGTGCACAATAACACGGCTGTGAAAGGACTTGAGTGTCTGTGTGTTTATCTGCCAACACTGAAGTTGTGTTAAATCTGCTGGCAGCTTCTTAGCACTAAAGTGCATGTGGGTGCAATTTCTTCTCCATGCTCTAAGGTTTTAATTGGTGGCACCCTTCAAGCGATAGTCGACAAATGCTTCCTGCTTCTTGAATCCTGTCTTGGTGGCGGGTGATTGTAAAGGTCGAGCGAGAAAACCAACACTGACAGCCCTGATGAATGACAGGGCCTTCTGACTGAGCCACTGGGGAGAGAGACACAAGAACGGCTGATTTTCACCAGCGCGTTATTGCATAGGACATTTAGCGTAGGATCGGGCTCAGTTTCGCTAACAAGCATGGTCGCACTCAAAGTATAATGTTTGAACATTACTTCAACACATTACATAAGCGGATTGTTAGTTTGTAGGTTGTGTAACATCTCATACAAGCACATTCCTGCACCAAAGCCCCCCTAAACGTTGTATCGTGGTATTTTACTCAATAGCAGTTATTAGGCTACACACTGTAGTTTAGCATTATCAAGATGCACTAGCACGAAAAGGTCAATTTTATTATTCCTGAACCTTTCACTAGGTAAAATGCACAGGGAATGTGGTGAGCGCTTCTAATTAATCTTCAGCTGTCTTGCTTTGTCTCGTTCGCACATGCCATGATGATTTAGGCTTTAGCAGAGTGCCGTTAGTCAGATATTTCACCTGACCTCTTTGCTTTAGTTACTGTCTGAGTCTCTTTCTCTTTCTACGTCTCCATCACTGTCTGATATTGCTTGCCCCCCCCCCCCCAAAAAAAAACCCCAGACATTTTGTTTGCCATTCAAAAAAATTGTTGTGATTTCTAACGCTTGTGTACACTTCAGAAATATGGCGTGTGCTAACCCAAGACACAGAAAACAGCTCCATCTGTCCCTTTTGGAAACCTTTAGTTCAATGTAAGAAATAACAGCCAGTAAAATATACAAAGGGATCCAGAAGTCGGTGAGCCCCATGAAGTGGGATTCAAAAATTAGCTAAAAATAAAAGGTTTTAGGATGCAAGACCTCACTGTTTTATTTTATTTTATTTATTTATTTTGTTTTTGAATTTCATTAATTTAATTTCCAATTCTTTTTTAGCATTTATTTTTCCAGTTTTTGATTTGTTTTATCTATTGTTGTCATAAATAACTATAAAAATATATTAAACATTTTTATTATAAAAATAATAGGCCACTCAAGGTGTTCCCTTTCAGTCGGTCACGTTCGACGTACGTCGGACGTCACCGACGAATTGGGATCACTTCAGAGAGCCCCTATCAGCTTCGAGATATGGAGAACAGGCCAATGGGCCATTGGCGTGCGAGATTTGCATCTCGCGCTCCGCCCCGCACTGCGGGTATAAAGCGGAAGCGAGAGCAGCACCCAGTTGTCATTCACTTCGGAGCCGAACTGGCGTTTGCACGAAGAGCAAGACAAATGAATTCTTCTCAGCAGAGAGATACTATTGGAGGACGTGAGGACGCTTGTGTTGGCGAGACGGCACGAGTATCAGCGAGACTGCGTGCTCACCGCTGCATGCAGCAAAAACTGCTGTTCTCACAGCAACCAAATTTCTGTGTTGGTTCGATGAGGGCGTTCCTTAAACAGTGAGTGCAGACACAGGCTGCACTTTTCCCTGTGTTCTGCCGCAGTTGTCCCTGGGTGCTTCAGCACTAAAAGTCATAAACAGCACTAAAACTCACAATCGCTGCATCACGTGTCTGGGTATCCTGCATGCTGAAGCAGCGTTTGCGGATAGTTTGTGTTCCCACAGCGGGAACATGACTATCTCTGCGCTTAGGTTGAGACCTTCGGGAAGGTGTAGTCCCCCTCCCCATACCTTGATCTAGTGCTATTCCTGCACCGCAGAATAGACCTACTTCGACGGATGGCCGGGGTGACCTGAGGATTACGCTCAGGGCAAACCCGCCGAGTCAGCCTCCGCGGGCCCCTGATCCCTCACAAGCGCCGCAACCGGTAGAGCTTCCGGAAGAAGTTGCTGGCCCCTCCCATGGGCGTCCAGCGGTGACTTTTGGGGCTCCAGCAGACGATCAGATGTCGATCGCTGCATCGGAGCAGGAGTTCCAGTCCTTTGGGGATGAAGATCCGACTGTACTGCCTCCCTCTGGGAGAGTGGCAAAGGTCGAGTCGGACCCGGAGTTGACGGCTATGCTTTCCCGGGCTGGCGAAAAGGTTGGGCTTGAGTGGAACCCTCCACCATGTCCCGAGCCTTCTAGGTTGGATGATTGGTTTCTCGGGGTGGGTCGCGCTGGTTCTCGGCGTCCCGCCCCGGTGCCTTTCTTCCCGGAGGTGCATGCGGAGCTTACTAGGTCATGGTCGACGCCGTTCAGTGCTCGGAACCGACCTAGTGGCTCCTCCCTCCTCACTACCCTCGACGGCGGACAGGCCAAGGGTTACGTGGGAATCCCACGCTGTCACGATGCAACTGTGTCCGGCAACTGCTTCCAACTGGTGTGGTGACCCGTGTCTCCCGTCTGTAAGTTCTCTTCTGGTCTGTCCGCAAAGGCTTACAGGTCTTGTGGACAGGCCGCGTCTG
Source organism: Romanogobio albipinnatus (assembly GCA_023566225.1). Lineage (NCBI taxonomy): Eukaryota > Metazoa > Chordata > Actinopteri > Cypriniformes > Gobionidae > Romanogobio > Romanogobio albipinnatus. The sequence goes on along the minus strand of CM042262.1, from coordinate 24,879,821 downwards.
CCTTGCATGCCATGTCACTGCTTCAGGTGCACCAAGCCCAGGCACTCATGGACATGCACGAGGGTAGGCCTGACCCAGAGCTCCTCCGGGAGCTCCGGGCAGCGTCGGACCTCGCCCGTTCCCTTGGTCAGGCGATGTCCATGCCCGTGGTCCAGGAGCGGCATCTCTGGCTCAACCTGGCCGACATGATGGAGACCGATAAATATCGGTTCCTGGACTCCCCCATCTCCACGGCCGGGTTGTTCGGCGACGTGGTTGAGAGCTTTGCCCAGCAGTTCTTGGACGCCCGGAAGCAGCCCGGCGGCCCGCTGCTGCCTCCACCCCATTGCCGGTCACAGCGCCTCTGGCAGCCCGGTGTCCCCCCAAATTCAGAGGCATCCACCTGTTCTACGGGCGGAGATCGCTGTCCTACTGGCGAAGGATGCGATAGAGCCGGTACCTCCAGCCGATATGAAGTCAGGGTTCTACAGCCCATACTTCATTGTGCCTAAGAAAGGTGGCGGGTTACGACCAATCTTGGACCTGCGGTTCTTGAACCGGTCCCTTCACAGGCTACCGTTCAGAATGCTAACGCAGAAACACATCTTCAGGTACATCCGTCCCCAAGATTGGTTTGCAGCGATCGACCTAAAGGATGCGTACTTTCATTCGTCTCGATTCTTCCTCGACACAGGCCGTTCCTACGATTTGCATTTGAGGTACGTGCATATCAGTACAGAGTCCTACCCTTAGGGCTGTCCCTGTCGCCCCGTGTCTTCACGAAAGTCGCGGAGGCGGCCATTGCTCCCATGAGAGAACATAGTTGAGGATGCGAACATCATCTCGACGACTGGCTGATCCTTGCCCAGTCGCGAGAGCAGTTGTGCGAACACAGGGACATGGTGCTTCGGCACCTCAGCCAGTTGGGGCTTCGGGTCAACTGGGAGAAGAGCAAACTCTGCCCCGCGCAGAGGATCGCTTTCCTCGGGATGGACCTGGATTCGGTCGCCCTGACAGTGTGCCTCACCGAGGAGCGTGTCCGGTCAGTGTTGAACTGGTTGAATTCGTTCAAATGCAGGACAGCGGTACCACTGAAACATTTTCAGAGGCTGTAACGCCGCTCGGATTGCTTCATATGAGGCCATTTCAACGCTGGCTACACGACCGAGTCCTGAGATGGGCGTGGCACAGCGGGTCCCTCCGTGTCCAAGTGACGCCGAGGTGCAGCCAAACCTTCAGCCCGTGGTCGGACCCTTCGTTTCTGTGGGCCGGAGTGCCCATAGAACAAGTGTCCAGGCATGCTGTTGTCTCCACGGATGCCTCATCCACCGGCTGGGGTTCCACGTACAACGGGCGTGCAGTTTCGGGTCTGTGGACGGGGCCTCAACTGCAGTGGCATATCAATTGCCTAGAGTTGTTAGCAGTTTGTCTTGCACTCAGCCGCTTCAAGGAGCCGCTCAGAGGCAAGCACGTTCTGGTCCGTACTGATAACACTGTGGCCGTTGCGTACATCAACAAACAGGGTGGTCTACGCTCCCGTCGCATGTCACAACTCGCCCGCCATCTCCTCTTATGGAGTCAGAAGCATCTGAGGTCGCTTCGGGCCATTCACATTCCGGGCCTGCTCAACCGTGCGGCCGACGAGTTATCGTGGTTACCAGTGCTCCCGGGAGAGTGGAGACTCCATCCCCAGGTGGTCCAGCTGATCTGGAGTCACTTTGGGGCCGCACAGGTAGACCTGTTTGCCGTCCCGGACACGACCCATTGCCAGTTGTTCTATTCCCTGAACGAGGGGACCCTCGGCTCGGATGCCCTGGCCCCGGGACCTGCGCAAATATGCGTTTCCCCCAGTGAGCCTTCTAGCACAGACACTGTGCAAAGTCAGGGAGGACGAGGAGCAAGTCCTATTGGTCGCTCCGTACTGGCCCAACAGGACTTGGTTCCTGGAACTAGTGCTCCTCGCGACAGCACCCCCTGGGCCCATTCCTTTGAGGAAGGACCTCCTAACTCAGAGACGGGGCACCCTTTGGCACCCGCGTCCGGACCTCTGGAAACTCCATGTTTGGTCCCTGGACGGGACGCAGAGGTTCTAGGTGGCCTACCAAAATGTGGTAGACACCATCACTTCCGCTAGAGCTCCTTCTACGAGGCACCTCTATGCTTTGAAGTGGAACCTGTTCGTCGATTGGTGTTCTTCTCGCCGAGAAGACCCCCGGAGATGCTCGATCGGTTCAGTGCTTTCCTTCCTACAAGATGGGTTGGAGCGAAGGCTGTCTCCCTCCACCCTCAAAGTTTATGTTGCCACTATCGCCGCAAACCATGACATGGTAGATGGTAAGTCTGTTGGGAAGCATGATCTGATCGTCAGGTTCCTGAGGGGGGCGAGGAGACAAAATCCGCCTCGCCATCCCTCTATACCCTCTTGGGACTTAACTCTGGTGCTAACCGCACTACAGAGAGCGCCCTTTGAGCCTTTGCAGTCGGCAGAGTTGAAAATCCTGTCCCTAAAGACAGTACTCCTGACTGCATTGGCCTCTATCAAGAGGGTAGAGGACCTGCAGGCATTTTCGGTCGACGAATCGTGCCTGGAGTTCGGGCCTGGTAACTCTCATGTAATCCTGAGACCCCGGCCTGGATATGTGCCCAAGGTTCCCACCACTCCCTTCCTGGACCAGGTGGTGAGCCTGCAAGTGTTGCCTTCGGAGGAGGCAGACCCAGCCCTGGCTTTTCTCTGTCCCGTCCGTGCCCTGCATGTGGGGTGTAGCTTCTTCCTGGGCATTGGCTCGTGGCGCCTCGCTGAAAGATATTTGTAGAGCTGCGGGCTGGGCGACACCTAACACGTTCGCTAGATTTTATAGCCTCCGTGTAGAGCCGGTATCTTCCTGTGTGCTCACTTCCCATAGTCAGTGACCCTGAAGTGCCCGTTCTAGTGTCGGCTTGCTGCGCCACTCCCTTCCCTGTGGAACGGATATGTGCGCTTATTGCTCCAGTCGAGTTCCCCAGATCGGCAAACCCTGTCGTGTCCTCTGCAACCCGCGGCAGTCAGACGTGGAGGAGCGTCCGACGCCAGGTCTAACACATGTATGCATTGGTGGAAATTGTGTTAGGCTGGGTTCCATATGTTGTGACCCCTACGGCGGTCCCATAGATGTATTCTTCCACGGTACGGCTCCCTACGGCGAGCCCGTGTCTTTCCCTTGGCAGAGTTACTCTGCCGTCTCAGTGCAATGTTGTCCCCTGCCGACTTTGGCCAGGGCCACCCCTGCGACTCCCGTATGTTGTACTGCCCAAGGCCAGTCCATACGTGTATTCTCCTTAACTCCCTCCGGGCATGATGTGGCTTCCGCAGCGGCCCTTCCGGGCACGCTTTCCCAACGTTATCCAATGAGTCTGCTGAGTGGGTCATGCGGAACAGCAGTGTGACTCTCCCTGCATGAGTTTTCCCGCCCGGAACAGATGGGGTCTGAGGGGCTCTTCGCTGGGCGCTGGAAGTGGTAGTAACTGTGTCGTTTTCCAAATGGATCCCAATTCGTCGGTGACGATTGGCCTGTTCACTATATGGCCAACTGGCCTGTTCTCCATATCTCAAAGCTGATAGGGGCTCTCTGAAGTGATACCAATACGTCCGACGTACGTCTCCGTTCCCACCTTCAGGGAACAAGGGTTACCATACGTAACGAGACGATTTCAAGTATATTTGCATGTAACCTCTTCAAGGTTTTTTTATTTAATTTCATTTTCAGCATATTAATTAATATTTTATTTTAGATAATTTTTGATAATTACAATATTAAAAAAAGTACGATATTATGCTTTGGAATATAGTGAAGTAAAAGTTTCCCAAAATAAAAATACGCCGATAAAGTACAGATACTTGAAAATGTCCTTAAGTACAGAATCAAATTAAAAATACCACCACTGAGAAATATATTAATTCATATGCTTTATCTTAAAGTGTATTCTAATTTTTACATAATAAATGATTGTTGATTGTACGTAATCTCTGCATAGCTATGATACGTTCTATAACTACTTATATAATGAAATAATGAAAATAAACTAAGATTTAGCATAACTGTACATTTTAGGTTAAACATGGCTATCGCAAATGTTAAACAAGGCCTTTTTCATTCTCAGGTGAGTGTCAGTTCAATTATCCCTGCAAGGTAGTGCAGACCCACAAGATGTAGAGTAGAAATATTAAAATGACGTGATATACAGTCTGACATTTCAGTGTACTGCTGCGCTCCTAAAGTCATCCACAGACGAAATATAAACACGCTCAGTCTTGGCAGATAGGGACTGTTCAGAACATTTGGTGAACCCAGTGAACAAAAGGCCACAGAGAGATAAACAAAGGGAGCTAAATGACTAGAAAAAAAATATTATGTATGGGAATAGTAAGCACTCAAGTCAACAGGAAATCAAAATTGCCCCTCTTTACTTTATTAATATGTTCCTGGTCTTATTGTGCATGATTCACTGCAAACTCTCCGACCTCACATCTACATTCACTTTGTTATTTGCACTACCGACTGTTTATTACAGTAACAACTGTTTACTTATGCATTTTGCACCACCATATCTTAACTGGAATATGCTCATTTGCACTGCCGACTGTATTTACAGTACCAATGTTTACATTTGCATTTTGCACCGTACTTCTAACTGTAATATGCAACCACTTTCCACTGCACTTTTACACTTTCTTTCGGATAGCTCTGTCCATAATTTATTGCACTAACTTAATCCACTGCTATATTCCTCAACTTGCCTAACATATTATTGTTTACCTCTATCTGTAAAATTCTGTTCAAAGTAATAGCCATCTGTATATTATATTCATAGTACATATTCACCTGTAAATTCTGTTTATAGTAATAGCCATCTGTATTTATTCACTGTATATATTCATCTGTAAATTCAGTTCTGTTTATAGTAATAACCATCTCTCTACTTATACATATTTATATATATTCAGTACATTTTTATGCCCTGCACTTACGCAACCATTGTATATATCCTGCACTTGCTGCTATTGCACTTCTGGTTAGACCTAAACTGCATTTCGTTGCCTTGTACTTGTACTTGTGTAATGACAATAAAGTTGAATCTAATCTAATCTAATTGGTGCACATTATTTCAATCAAAGTAAAAACAAGTTTGTCTTGGCAATCTTTTATCAAGTTATAATAACTTACTTAATCTCTGAAATGACTTCACTTAGACTGGACAATAGGCTGATCCATCAAATGACCTCCAATAACCATTTTAACCACCTAGAGCAGTGGTTCCCAACCACGTTCCTGGAGGACCCCCAACAGTGCACATTTTGCATGTCTCCTCAATCAAACACACCTGATTCAGGTTATCAGCTCATTAGTAGCTACTCCAAGACCTGATGTGGGTGTGTCAGACAAAGGACAGATCCAAAATGTGCACTGTTGGGGGTCCTCCAGGAACGTGGTTGGGAACCACTGACCTAGAGGTCTCTAGTTGTGGTTTGTTATGTGATGTTATAGGTTATTCAGCATATTTTATTTTCACTTTATATTCCAGTTATTATCCAGTATTTTTTCCAGTTTTTATTTTACTCAGTTTTATTTTCCTGCATTTTATTTTTGGTTAAAGTGTACATTTTATTTTCCAAGTTGCAATTCCAGTTTTTTTTTTTCAAGCTAATTAAAAAAAAGATTTTAATTTAATTTAATTTGTTTATTTTACGCTTTATTTTCATTTTATTTATTTTTCACTTTCACTTTATATTCTAGTTATTATCCAGTATTTTATTTTACTCAGTTTTATTTTCCAGCATTTTAATTTAGGTTAAAAAGGGGTGATGAATTGAGAAATCAACTTTCCTTTGAGCCTTTGGTATATAAAAGTTAATTGTGATATAGAATATCCTGTAAGTTTCAGAGCTGAAAACTTCCTTGTTAGTCAAAGAAAAGCTTTTATAGACACCAGGCCCAGAAAACGAGAGCTCTCACAATATGTCGACCATTGACGTAATAGGACGCAGAAGCACCGCCTCAAGCCTGCCTGTCGCTACCGAGCAATAAACATGCCACTTCCAGCTCACATGCGTAAGACATTGCGTTCGTTCGCTTCATTTCACCGCGGAATCGATTGTAAACAAGATACAGGTCGAGACTGGATTTGCAGACATATTGAGATTAAAACATAATGCTGTGCCTTCTATATTGGATCCAACAGGAACGGTGCAACACACTTATGTGAGTAAAACATGTTTTTTTATATGTGTTAGTATTGCATTTGATGCAATTGGTCGTTTGATATATATCGATTACATACCTTAGCACGCTGTCACAGGCTGGAGAAGGTCTTATTGGTTCATTCGTGATCAGTCTCGGACTTGTAACGCCAGCTCAAGAAGCCCAAAGTCCTGGGGCTATGTGCTTTTCAGACGGGCTACCAAAACGTATCACCGACCTGCCGGCAGGCTATAGTGAAATAACATTCCTTTCTTGCGTGCGCGCGCGCGTGTGTGTGTGTGTGTGTGTGTGTGTGTGCGGTTTGCGTTTATATTCACTGATGATCGGGCGAAATGATACAGAAATAACATTCCAATCAATCGCAGGTGGATGAGAGATAAATCATTGTGATTGTTTGATAAAGACATTTTTCGAGTCCTGTGAACGTTTCTCCAGACGCTTTCAAAACTCCTCACGTGTACTGTCAGGGGAGCTGAAGCTCATTAAATATGCAAATATTATCCAATCCTAGCTGTGGGCGTTTACTTCCAAGTCTTCAGTGCGTCACGCCCATCAAAACCGAGCGTTTTTCAGAGAGCCTCAAAACCAAGGCAGAAAGTAGCCTATTACTTATTCATTATGGTGTTTTTGAATGTAAAAACTACGCAAATGTCATAAGTTGACCTCAGACAACAGTATACATTTTTTTTAAAAAGCCGGTTCATGACACCTTTAAAATGTTATTTTATTTTCCGAGTTGTATTCTAGTTAATTCCAGTATTTTATGTTCAAGTTAATACTTTTTATTTTTTATATATATTTATTTAGTCATATATTTATTTTATTATTATTTCTTTCCACTGCCATTTTATAAAGACAAATAGGTGATGTTTGGTGTATTTTGGAAATTAAAATTATATTCATATGCTGCAGTTTAAGTGCATGTTAATCTTTACATTACAAATTAATGTTAATTTTATCTGCATGTAATCTTAACAAGGTAATATTAGGCTAGACTATTGCTATGAAATACAAGCAAATTATATACATTTTCCAGTATATTGGGTATTTATTTATTGGTAAATATTTTTGTTCAATTTAATTTAGTTAGTTTACTATAATTCAGGCATTATGCATGCCATTGAATTTATTGTAAAATGTGCTCTCTCTCTCTCTCTGCAGTGTTGATCATGCCGCGGAGCCCCATGTCTAGCGAGGAGGAAATGGCTCAGAGTTTCTCGGACTCAGCCAGTTCGGAATCAGACAGTTCCCGAGATGAGCCTCCCAGGCTGGATCGACCTACCAGTGGCCGACTAGACAACAGCCTGCGAGACACAATTCTCATCTGTGTGGTTATCCCTGACCTGCAGCAGTCTGTGCGTTCACACACACATACAAACACTCATGTTTCACCTCAGGCTGTTGAGCCATGTGGATGTTTCAAAATTATATTACAGGAAATTGCTTCCCTCTCACAGCTTCAGCCTTCTCTATAGAGAGCTGTTTGGGTTTTAGTGGACTAAAAAATGGGAAAGTATGCAACTGGGAGAGGCAACAAGTCTTTTTGACATATTTTACACATGTAAAGTAAATTACATTGTCATGCATTAAATGAAGAAAGTTCAGAAAGGCAATATCATGTAGAGACAGGCCTTCTCCATATGTGAAAGTAATAGTTTTATTTGTTAGTCCATTTGAAAAGGTGAAACACAAGCAAGCATGACAAATAAGTTAATATTAACTTTAAGTGAACTGACACTTTTTAAATCCATAACAACATCATTCACTACAACAATGGTTTAAAAACTACTTTAATATTAAAATTTATGACAATTGTATGCTGGGTTGCCCTCTTGGGTGTTCCTGTCCATTAGAGCCCGATTTGTTGTAATATTGCAACCAAATCAGGCTAAATACGTTGTAGAATTAGATTTATTGTAAATAAAAATAAAACTATAAATCACTAATAGAAGCCATTTTTACTGCTCTTGCTCAAAACAAGTTCTTTAAAAATATCTGTGCCTGTTGTTACTGAAACTGTATACTTTGGGAAGAGGCAGAGGATTGAATTGTGCTTGCACATAGCTGATAAGGTTATGGTTAGCATATTGTGTTATTTCCAGTGTCACATTTATTGAGCGTTACAATTATCCCGGGATCCATATTGTGCATTCACATGTCAACAATTCCATCTCAGTCACAGTAACTGAAAATATGCTATTTTTCTGATAAGAGTATGCTTATTCTTAAGTATCCCAGGTGGGTCATATTAACACTTTTGTCTATATACGCTAAATATGCGAATTGTTTGCAGATCGCATTAGTGTGAAGGACATTCTCATTCCAGAGGGCATTTAATTGGACAAAAGTCAGTGAAGTGCAGGATGAGTCAAATTTTATGATTTGTTTTACCTGAAGGAAAAGACTCGATTTAAATGCATATATCTGAATTGTGTCAATAATTAGGAGTTCATTAGCATATAAATTATCTCAAAGCATACATATGCTGTGTTCAAAATTTCCCCCTACACCTTCATTCACTATTCCTTACATTACTCCACTAATATTGTCCACTTGAAGGAGTGAATGACAACGAGTGAGTGAATTCGGACACTTGAGTGCGCCGGAAGGGCTGCCGCTTTTGCATAGTTTGTGCTTTTTTTATAATTATTTGAAATGTAGCAAACTGGCAGCTCCAGTAGTAATGAAAAGATGTATCTTTTACCATGGAAACTAGAGTGTATAAACCGTAGTTAAACAATTTAATAATATATTAAAAATGAATTTATATACCTACATATATTACACTGGACCAGCGCGGTTTATAAAATGGATGGATGATTGATTCAGCTGCATGCACTATCTTCTGGTCAGACATGGGAATTAATTCGGTGCGTGACTCTCACTGTGCATTATGGGCATTCTCTAGCCATTGAACATACAGCGATTGTGCACTCGTTATTGCAGTGCATTGTGGGATTGAACGAGTGCACTCAATAACGTTCACTATGGTTTTGGACACCACTACTGGCTGTCCCCTCAAATAGTGCCCTATTTAAGGGAATAGGGGCGACAGTCACAGGCTAAAAGACACAAAACTAAATCTAATTTCATGTGCCTTTTAACCCTCAGAGACCTAAGGGTATTTTTACAATAAATTTTCCGCCTGGTGTTATTTACTAAAAAAGCTTGTAAAACATCAACCCTGTTGTGCACAGACAATTGACACACCTCTTTTTTTTCAAGACAAGTTGCACTGTCAGTATATTTGTGTTGCATTGATGTCACCTGAATGTAAAATAAGTTATGGGACCATAAAGACAAATGAAAACATAAAACGGAAATTGAATCCCTCAAATATTTATTGAAAACACACACAAATAAATAAAAGCTAAGCATATTTCCTCTGGAAAACTGTTTGTTCAAGTCTTTGGAGTCCTGGAACTCAGGAATAAACATGATAACTTATACAGAACCAAAACTATTTACATTTTTCCAAAAAAAGTCCAGGCGCTTTTGGCCTCTTTGGATTTTGGATATTTACTGGTGCCAAGCCTCAAAACAGTTCCTATCAGGAACTTCTCTTCAAACTTTCTCCTCAAACTTTTTCCTCAAACTTTGTCCACAAAACTACTCAAAACTGCAGCACGTCTCTCTCTCTATCTCCTCAATACTAGCCGTGCGAATCTATCTCTCCACAATAACAGAGCTGTGGTTCATGCGTAATGACGCACACCAACGTGGATGACGGATCAGCCTGTCATTGGTCAAACCCTCATCCAAAATGGCAGCTAGCATCGCGCTAGCGGCAAAAATGACGGAAAATGTATAAATTATGGACATCAAGTGGATATATCTTGGATGTAAGCGTTTTGACTTATTGCTGAACAACTCCAAAAAGATGCACATGTTCCAGGCTGGATAGAAAACCTTCTGTAAAGGCTACAAAGACACCAAAGACACCCCCGTGATGGCTAGCTCGTTAGCTTTCTGCTGGAAAAAACGGTAAGAAAATCGATAAAAGTTTAATGAAATAATATAGATTTTTATCGGAGGTGCCGTGTGACGTCGTGGGCGATGCCGTCGGGCTCTGAGGGTTAAGGTACAGTTAAGGTACGGTCACATTTATCACTGTTTAGTGATTTTTTGTGCATGATCAAAATCCAATCATTTCAATACACTCTCAAAAATAAAGGTACAATGGGGGTACAATTTTGTTCCTTGGGGAACAAAACGTATAACTGTACCTTTAAAGGTACACAATTGGTCCTTAGGGTACAATTATACCATTGTTTCCTCTACTTAGAGGTACAACAATGTACCCTTAAAGAAAATGTATGTAAGATTGTGGCCCACACTTGTACTGCAATCACTTTCAAATTACTGTAGAGCGGTGTATCCCCTCTCCCCCTCCCCCTGACTCGAGGTTGCCAGATAGGCTGCAGGATTCATCAGGAACGTAGGCTGCTACACTTGATGATTGATTCAGCTGCATGCACTATCTTCTGGTCAGACATGGGAATTCATTCGGTGCGCGACTCTCACTGTGCATTATGGGCATTCTCTAGCCATTGAACGTACAGCGATTGTGCACTCGTTATTGCAGTGCATTGTGGGATTGAACGAGTGCACTCAATAACGTTCACTATGGTTTTGGACACCACTACTGGCTGTCCCCTCAAATAGTGCCCTATTTAAGGGAATAGGGGTGACAGTCACAGGCTAAAAGACACAAAACTAAATCTAATTTCATGTGCCTTTTAAGGTACAGTTAAGGTACGGTCACATTTATCACTGTTTAGTGAATTTTTGTGCATGATCAAAATCCAATCATTTCAATACACTCTCAAAAATAAAGGTACAACGGGGGTACAATTTTGTTCCTTGGGGAACAAAACGTATAACTGTACCTTTAAAGGTACACAATTGGTCCTTAGGGTACAATTATACCATTGTTTCCTCTACTTAGAGGTACAACAATGTACCCTTAAAGAAAATGTATGTAAGATTGTGGCCAAAACTTGTACTGCAATCACTTTCAAATTACTGTAGAGCGGTGTATCCCCTCTCCCCCTCCCCCTGACTCGGGGTTGCCAGATAGGCTGCAGGATTCAGCAGGAACGTAGGCTGCTACAAGGAGCTTCCAATGGCAAGTGACGAGTCCTACACAGAACGTTTTTTATTTTACTTTAGTTTTTCTGATTCATAACGAGGTCTTTTAGGTTTTGTAAAGTTTTATTTTTTATCCAAAAAGTTTGTAGCTGCAGCTGTGGTAACTAGAGCAGAGCTGGCAACCCGGATGCTGAAACACTACTGACTTCGTGATTGGTAGATAGGTGGAGGGTGGCGCTTCAGGCCAAAACACAACATGTCAACATCAACATCAGTTGAGGGCTGCAACTTCACTTTTTAAATGACAATATCCTGGCCGGACAACTGTTGTCAGTGATATAAGTATTTGAAATTAACATGATTTCTTAATGTCTAGTGACATATCAGGGCGATTTTATGATGAATTGAAATACATTTCTTACATACAGTTCCTTTAAGGGTACCACCCCAGTAATGGCCAATTGTTCCTTAAAAGGTAAAAAGAGTGAAAGATTTTAGAAAGCAGTTTGGTTTGAATGTGACTTCTTTGTGGGCTGTTTCATACATCACAACACTACTGAGACAATTGACAATGGACCTTTTTTGCACAATTTTTTGCCAAACTTTCGCTAATGTGATTGCACCTTTTATAGTTGTTATGTTTATTTATTAGGGTCAAAGAGAGGGTTGAAAATGTTCATGAAAAATGAAATAACGACCTAGTATTATAATATAGTATATAATATAGTATTATAATATAGTATTATAATATAGTATAATATATATTATATTATAGATGAGTCAAGATGGCGCCGAGGATGGCCGCAACGTCGCAAGCTCTGCTGAAACATTGTAGTTTTTTGTTTGTTCTGTTTATAGTTTTTGTGTTTTTTGTCTTGGATGTTGTCTGCCTTACTACGTACGACGACAGACAGACACTTTTGGACATTGGTTCGGCAATCGCACTCCGAAAACCGGACTTTAAATTCTTCAGTGACGAACCGCCGTTTACAAACACGGCAGCGGATCCCTTTGTCTGGACGGCCCGACCGCGCAAACGCGGCCGGAGAAGAGGGAAGAGAGCTGGCGTACTCACCAGAGTAAGACGCCGCGCAAACCGACCCCCACTTCCCAGTATTTTACTGGCAAATGTTCAGTCTCTGGACAATAAACTCTGCGAGCTGAGAGCGCGGATCTCTTTCCAGCGAGACACGAGGGACTGCTGCATTATCTGCCTCACAGAAACTTGGATGTCCGCTGAGATTCCAGATTCGGCCATCGAAACCACGGGGTTCTCCGTGCATCGAATGGACAGAGATAAAGATCTCTCCGGGAAAAGCAAAGGCGGGGGTGTATGTTTTATGATTAACCGATCCTGGTGTGATCAGAGGAACGTACATTCTATCAAGTCTTTCTGTTCTCCTGATCTGGAATTTCTCATGCTTCTGTGCCGACCATTCTGGCTACCGAGGGAATTCACCGCGGTCATCATCACAGCTGTGTATATTCCCCCACAAGCCGACACAGACCGGGCACTAAAGGAACTGTATAGGACAGTGAGTGAGCAGGAAACCGCGCATCCTGAGGCTGCGTTTATTGTGACCGGAGACTTTAACAAAGCCAACTTCAAGCGCATCGCACCTAAATACCACCAACATGTTAGCTTCAACACGCGAGGGAACCGCGTCTTAGATCACTGCTACTCTCCCTTCAAGGATTGTTACAAGTCCCCCCCGCGCCCACCATTTGGCAAATCGGATCACGCTTCCATCCTACTTTTGCCCGCATATAGGCAAAGACTCAGTGCTGGTCGGACCAATCAGATTCTATGCTACAGGACTGTTTTGATCACGCGGACTGGGAGATGTTCCGGTCGGCCTCTGATGACGACATCGAGGTTTACGCTGATAGCGTAACGTGTTTCATCAGGAAGTGCGTAGATGACGTTGTTCCGACCAAAACAATTCGGCTGTACCCTAACCAGAAGCCGTGGCTAAATGGGGATGTTCGCGCGGCACTCAATGCGCGGACCTTCACTTTTAACTCCGGTAATGCGGAGGAGCATAAACAAGCAAGTTATGCCCTCCGGAAAACCATCAGAGCAGCAAAACGGCAGTACAGGGACAAGATTGAAGGACAGTTCAACACCACCGACTCCAGAAGCATGTGGAGGGGAATTAACACCATCACGGACTATAAAGGGAACACAAACTCCACCGTGAACACCGCTGCCTCTCTCCCGGACGAGCTCAACACCTTCTATGCTCGCTTTGAGGGAACTAACACCGCCCTCGCGGAGAGAGAGCTCGCGGCTGAAGATACAGAGGTTAGTGCACTCTCCGTATCTGTCGCGGATGTAACCCGATCCTTCCGGCGGGTGAACGTCCGTAAAGCTGCGGGTCCAGACGGCATTCCCGGCCGTGTGATCAGAGCGTGCGCGCACCAACTGGCTGGAGTCTTCACGGACATTTTTAACCTGTCCCTCTCCCTGTCTGTGGTCCCCACATGCTTTAAAACGTCCACCATTGTGCCTGTACCTAAGCAGTCAAAAACCACCTGCTTAAACGACTGGCGTCCTGTTGCTCTGACCCCCATCATCAGTAAATGCTTTGAGAGACTAGTCAGAAACCACATCTGCTCTGTTCTCCCCCCCTCACTGGACCCACTGCAGTTTGCATACCGCACAAACCGCTCCACTGATGATGCCATTTCATCCACTATACACACTGCTCTCTCCCACCTGGAAAAGAGGAACACGTATGTGAGAATGCTGTTTGTGGACTACAGCTCAGCATTCAACACCATTGTGCCCTCCATACTTGACGGGAAACTCCGGGCTCTAGGCTTAAACAGCCTGTTATGCAGCTGGATCCTGGACTTCCTGTCAAACAGACGCCAGGTGGTCAGAATGGGCAGTAACATCTCATCATCACTGACTCTCAACACTGGAGCCCCTCAGGGCTGCGTTCTCAGCCCACTCCTGTACTCCCTGTACACACATGACTGTGTGGCAACCCACAGCTCCAACACCATCATCAAGTTTGCTGACGATACGACGGTGGTAGGTCTTATCACCGACAATGATGAAACGGCCTACAGAGAGGAGGTGCACACTCTGACACGGTGGTGTCAGGAGCACAACCTCTCCCTCAACGTCAGCAAGACCAAGGAGCTGGTGGTCGACTTCAGGAGGAATGAGAGAGAACACCGCCCCATCACCATCGATGGAGCACCGGTGGAGAGAGTCAGCAGCTTCAAGTTCCTCGGTGTCCACATCACAGAGGAACTCTCATGGTCCGTCCACTCCGAGGCCGTTGTGAAGAAGGCTCATCAGCGCCTTTTCTTCCTGCGACGGCTGAGGAGGTTTGGAATGAACCGCCACATCCTCAGACGCTTCTACACCTGCACCATAGAGAGTCTGCTGACTGGCTGCATCACCACCTGGTACGGCAACAGTACCGCCCGCAGCCGCAAGGCCCTGCAAAGGGTAGTGCGCACGGCCAGCTGCATCATCAGAGGTGAGCTTCCCTCCCTCCAGGACATTTACGCCAGGCGGTGTGTGAAGAGAGCTCAGAGGATCATCAGAGACTCTAGCCACCCGAACCATGGACTGCTCTCACTGCTGCCATCAGGCAGACGGTACCGCAGCATCAGAACACGCACCAGCCGACTTCAGAACAGCTTCTTCCCACAAGCAATCAGACTACTTAACTCTTGATCCATCAGGATCATAACACACACTGACAGAATATCACTCAGCACAACCCACTGTAGATACACACACACATTATATACACATTTATTTATCATACAGCATCTATTGCACTTTGGATTTCAATTTTTCAATCTGTGAATAATATTTTATACTGTACATTGTATATTATTATTACTATTATAGCGTAATGTATATTGTTTAGTGTATGTTTAGTGTATATTGTTTAAAGTATATGTATATTGTAAGTATGTGTATATTGGTTAAAGCTGTGAGAACTACACTCACATTGTGTAAATTATTTATTGTTTATTGTAGTGTATACTGTGCTCTGAGTAATTGTGTGCGCATCAGATGTGTAATCTGATGCTGCTTTAAATGTTGTACATGTCATGTCATGACTACTATGTTGCTCGGAACTGCACCTAAGAATTTCACCTACTGTTGCACTTGTGCATATGTAGAGTGACAAATAAAGTGATTTGATTTGATTTGATTTTGAATTGATTAATACTAATTATTTTAATTATTATAAAATGTCTTTCTGTCAGTCAACCAACACCAAATAATGTCAAATAGCACGGTTTGTGTTTTCTTTTGTTGTTTTCTCCCTCAGAACACAAATGTTTTCTCCTAGTTAATCTGCACACCTGCTATAGCCTGATAGAGCGTTTCTCTGTCTGTCTCTCTCTCTCTCTCTCTCTCTCTCTCTGTGGCTTTGCCAGAAATCCATGAGGTTCAGTTCTGATGCCACAGTATGGGTTGCTAAGCAGCAGATCCTGTGTACACTCACACAGAGTCTGAGGGATGTGCTCAACTACGGGCTCTTCCAGCCGGCTGTGGATGGGAGGGAGAGTGGTTTCCTGGAGGAAGAACGATCCCTGAGAGACTATCCACTATCCTCTAATAAAGGGGTTCCGAGCCTTGAGGTAACGCATCGGCTAGCTTGTTGCTTGAATGTTTCGGAGTCAACTTAAGCTCGATCCATGATGTAACTTTGGCACAATACATGCAAGAAAGGGACATGGGGCGTCACTATCTGCAAAGTACTTCCACAAACATCCACAGGGATTATGCCGGTAGATGCTTAAATAGAAGTTAATTTGCCTTGAACAGTAGCCCTGTCACTAAAAGGAAGATTTAGGCAACTTTAACGCTCAAATAGCACATATCTTTGCACAAAACAATCAATTTAAGTGCTTTATTAAATATATGAGCTCAAGATTTAAGCTTTTAAAAACTGCAGTGTACTTTCCCCATAGACTTTGAAAATGCATTATTGCTATTGTTTTATTTATTTGGTAACACTTTACAATAAGGTTTCATTTGTTAACATTAGTTAACTACATCTACAGCATTTATTAATCTTATTTAATGTTATTTTTAACACTTATTAATACTTTTTTAAAATCAAATGTTGTTTTTGTTTGCATTAGTTAATGCACTGGGAACTAACATGAACAAACAATGAACATTGCATTTTTATTAACTAGCATTAACAAAGATTAATAAATGTTGTAATTAATGTTAACAAATGAGACCAATATTTTTCAAATTAAGGAACAAATCATAATGGTTTTCTGTGGTAATCAACATGAACAATAATTAATATAAATAATCAAAATAATGAGTATAATTGACCTTTATTTAATTTTTTTTTATAATTAAAGGAATATCAGAATTGTTTTCTGTGGCAATCAACATAAACAATAATCAGTAATTAAAAAAATATTGTGAATGAAAATGACCATGCATATTTATAATTTATGTAAAGGATGATAAGCTTGTTTTTAAATTTGTTTTATATTTTATTACATTTGTTATTCTTTTTTTTTTTTTTACATATAAACAAACATCAGATTTGTTTTCTGTGATAATCATTAATGAAATGATTATCAAAATAATTTTAATATACTTGCCCCATAGACTTCAATTGTAAGTGTATTACAAAAAAAGTTATTTTTTTAATTGTATTTATACATTTTTTACAATTAAAGGAACAAATCAAAAATGTTTTCTGTGGTAATCAACATGAATATAAGTAATAAATAATTTTATTGTGAGTATGAAATATCCATTTATTATTTATGTCGAGGATAACAAAATGACAAAATGGTTTTGACAGTGATGATAACTGCTCTAAATTGCAACCGATGCAGCGTTACAAGGCCGGAGTCCTTCTTAAGATGTGCTTTCTGTGCAGGAGCATTCTCAGCTCTCTCTGTGAAAAGGCTGATGTCAGGCTGGTGTAACAGGAACCTTTGTAGTTCTCCTGTATGTTCATTCAAGCCTCAGGGACTGAAATAATCGTATCAGTATCAAGGCAGCGACCAGCCAAAAAGAGCTGCAAATGGAGTATAATGAAATATTTCTATTTTATCATTTGTTTGAGCTAAAGATAATATCAATTATTTTAAAACATTATCAAGATTATTTCTATGTTCTCTCGCTTACAAAAACGTGTCGGTAACATGATAATACTATAGTACTTCTAAATTAATGTACGCTATATTTGTTATACAAACATAGTTTTTTTTTTTTTATTGTAGTAGTACCATTTTATGGTTAATGCTATATTTCAAAATGTTTATTATATTAAAACAATGAATTTTTAAAGATGATATTAATTACCAAATTTAACCAGTATGATTTCATTTTGCAGTTCCGCTACAAGAGCAGAGTATACCAGCAGCCAAACGTCAACGAAAAGCAAATCGAAAAACTCCACACACAGGTGAGACTTATTTTTTTTTATATATTGTGCTGTGACATATGTAGATTCGCCTACTATGCATATTCATCAGAAAATGACTATTTTTGACACACAGGTGGTGATTAACTTATTTTCCGTTATGATAATTTAGTCTTTTACATACATATCAAATGGAAGCTATTTGCTTAATTGCAAGCAGAAGAGGGCGTCTTGGGATACGACTAAAGCCTGAAAGAAACATTTGAAATCTTGCTTTTTATATTCAGTCACTAGGATTGAATATCTAACATACAACATTCATTTTAGATTCTGCTGCTTAATAATGCAGCAGGCCGGAGCATTTGCATATATTTGGACTTTCGGGTCGAGATGGTCATTGATGTTGACGGTTTAGTGTTTTGGCCAGTTTTTGCTCTGAAGTCATGAGCATTTTTGCAATCACCGGTGGAGGTTATTCCACGATCCTCGCCCAAAAGCAGCCCCGAAGCTTCGGACCAAGTTTTAATTGCTGACTTTTTCCAGCACTGTGTGTCCTGTGCTCGGTCTTTATTGCTCAGCCTATTTATCTTCCGTCCCCACACTGCTTCCCTCAGCATTTAAAATTCTCCCTCTCATTGCTCTGAGCTTTCAAGCTCCCTTAATAAGTTATTATATTAAAGCTCCGTAAGCCACCAGGGTTTGCAAAGGATGACGTAAGAACCGCTTTGTGTACATCTTTGTTTCGGAGGAACAGATATTCACCCCACTTCATACTAAATGTCAATGAATTTACCGCCCTTTGGATGAGACGTTAAACCGAGGTCCTGGCTCTGTGGTCATTAAAAATCACATGGCACTTCTCGTAAAGAGTAGGGGTGTAACCCCGGTGTCCTGGCCAAATTCCCTCCATTGGCCCTTACCAATCATGGCCTAATAATCTCCATCCACTGAATTGGCTCTATCACCCTCTCTCCTCTCCAGCTATCGCTGATGTGTGGTGAGCGCACTGGCGCCATTGTATTGTGGCTGTGGTCGCATCATCCAAGTGGATGCTGCACACTGGTGGTGGTTGAGGAGAGAACCCTGACATGAGTGCAAAATGCTTTGGGTGTACAGAAGTACATATGAAAGCGATATATAAATGCCTAATTCATTCATTCATTCAATTATAATTATGCTTAGTGAGGTTTGCTTTTAAAATCTGACTTCATTATTTAAAGTAAAAAGGTGAATTTGTTACCTTAAAGGTGCAGTATGTAATATTGACAGCTAGTGGTTGGAATATTGGAGGGAGTTGTTTCCCCAGCCCCTTCCTCCTCAGAGTTGACACTCACGTGGGTTGCCAGATTGAGTACACACAACAGGAATGAGACAATTGACAATCGAAGGAGACAAGCCTCATACTGTCTATCTGCATTTTAATATGCCTCTAGAGCTTTTTATAAAGATGCTGAGGTTTTTTAGGTCGGGTAGAATCTGCAATCTCTGACCTAGTTTGTTTGCTGGCTTCCGTGGCTGTAATATGCTGTGTTTCCCGCCAACTGGCAACCCAGGAGTGTCGGAATACTAGTGGGTAAATTGTCAGTGGGCGGGAACACACAGACTGAAACAGTAGAATAACTGGCTGTAGCATTGTTATTCAGAGAAACAAGTATGTGAACTAGCATGTTTCCTACATATTTGCAAACATACACTATGTTGTCAAAAGTATTGGGACACCCCTCCAAATCATTGAATTTGGGTATTCCAATCACTTCCATGGCCTCAGATGTATAAAATCAAGGCATGCAGACGCTTCTACAAACATTTGTGAAAGAATGGGTCGCTCTCAGGCGCTCAGGGAATTCAAGCGTTGTACCGTGATAAGTTGCCACAATAAGTCCATTCTTGAAATTTCCTCACTACTAAATATTCCAAGGTCAACTGTTAATGGTATAATAAAGTGGAAGCAATTGGGAACAACAGCAACTCAAGCCACGAGGTGTTAAGCCACGTAAAATCATAGAGTGGGGTCAGCGCATGCTGAGGCACACAGTGCGCAGAAGTCGCCAACTTTCTGCAGAGTCAATAGCTACAGACCTCCAAACTTCATGTGGCCTTCAGACTAGCTCAAGAACAGTGCGTAGAGAGCTTCATGGAATGGGTGCGTAGAGAGCTTCCACGGGCATGCAAGTTGCAGCTCCTATCTCTTTGAATGGGGGAAACATCAAATTCTCCAAAACTGTTGTCAAGCTTACGATTAAATTTCATATTTGAAATCACCAATGAAATCTGACAACTGTCTCATAAATGTTGTTTCTAAACATTCGAATCATGACAAAAAACTAAATTTTTCAGCCTGGACAAAGCTAATGCGCATGCGCAGTCTTAAACACGAATGCGCAGCCTCAGAACATTGCTTGTTTCTATAGCAACCAGAGCTTCCAAGGGAAGCTGCAGTAACGCAATGACTTTTAATTTAGAAGGCAGGGCTTATTTGCCATATTGGGCATTGCACTTTCTCCCATTCATAAGTAATCAGAGTGCATATAAAAGAGTACAGAGTACAGATTCCTATATAAAAAGTCTTTGCATCTACTTCTTAGTTAGCTTTGGGTTTAAAGTTGTTAGCTGGCAACAAGGTGTGAATTATTGAAAGCTTGTGTTGGTAAAACGGGATCCAGAAGTAAAAAATGCAAACTCTAATATTTTGTGCAGCAATGGCAAATACTCTCACTTTTTGGAGGCCTTTGCATGTGCACTTGGTTGTGCGTTAGAGTTGGCGTGTTGATCTGTGTTTGTAGCATGCCGTAGTTCACTTGTATTTCTTTGCCTTGCCAAATCAGCTGTGCTCCCTCCCTCTCCCTCTCTCTCTCTCTCTCTCTCTCTCTCTCTCTCTCTCTCTCTCTCTCTCTCTCTCTCTCTCTCTCTCTCTCTCTCTCTTCTCTCTCTCTCTCTCTCCTCTCTCCTCTCTCTCTCTCTCTCTCTCTCTCTCTCTCTCTCTCTCTCTCTCTCTCTCTCTCTCTCTCTCTCTCTCTCTCTCTCTCTCTCTCTCTCTCTCTCTCTCTCTCTCTCTCTCTCTCTCTCTGATGTCTCTGTACTGGGAGCTGCTCTCCTATCTATTTTTATCCAGCCTTGTTATCGTGGCATGCGTGTCCCAGAGATCTCACCATGAGAGGCAGTGAGCAGAGACCCTTCACACTCTCGTCAACTGTTCATTTCCAACACTTGTTAACTTCCTCCTCAATCATTAGCTGTCAGTGTTTCTTGTTTCACCTCACCTGCTCTCTTGTTTTCCTCTTACACCTTCTGCAAGGTCAACCTGAGAAAATTTATGGACTACATCCAGCATCATCAGGTGACAAAGTTGCCAAGATGTTGGAGCGGGGGTTGGACCCCAACTATCATGACCCTGACACTGGTGGTAGGGGATGCCATATCAGATAACCTCCAAAATTGACAATAAATGGCTATTCAGGCCCTATTCAGTTCTACTGTTTTTGATTGACTACATATCTTCTTTATCAATACTGTTTGGTCAGACCATTACATTATATTTCAGCAGTTTATATTTAACATATTTACTCAGATTTATCATATTTACTCAGATCCTTCATGCTCCCTCCCAACCATTCTTTCACATTTTGAGCCTGATGAATTTTGACATTGTCATCCTGGAATATGGCCATGAAGTGTCTTCCTACATTGTTGTTTAACAAATGAAAAGCTACACACTCCATCAATTAGGGTTAGAAGAACTGTTACCGAACATATAACATGCTAGAAACATCATAATCATTGCAATAATAATCCAATTATTGACTCTTTATTGAAGCATTTGCCAATTTAAATCCAAACAGCAACTTTTTTTTTTGGCCGGGTAGTGTGTATATATATATATATATATATATATATATATATATATATATATATATATATATATATATATATATATATATATATATATATATATATATATATATATATATACACTCACCTAAAGGATTATTAGGAACACCATACTAATACTGCGTTTGACCCCCTTTCGCCTTCAGAACTGCCTTAATTCTACATGGCATTGATTCAACAAGGTGCTGAAAGCATTCTTTAGAAATGTTGGCCCATATTGATAGGATAGCATCTTGCAGTTGATGGAGATTTGTGGGATGCACATCCAGGGCACGAAGCTCCCGTTCCACCACATCCCAAAGATGCTCTATTGGGTTGAGATCTGGTGACTGTGGGGGCCATTTTAGTACAGTGAACTCATTGTCATGTTCAAGAAACCAATTTGAAATGATTCGAGCTTTGTGACATGGTGCATTGTCCTGCTGGAAGTAGCCATCAGAGGATGGGTACATGGTGGTCATAAAGGGATGGACATGGTCAGAAACAATGCTCAGGTAGGCTGTGGCATTTAAACGATGCCCAATTGGCACTAAGGGGCCTAAAGTGTGCCAAGAAAACATCCCCCACACCATTACACCACCAGCCTGCACAGTGGTAACAAGGCATGATGGATCCATGTTCTCATTCTGTTTACGCCAAATTCTGACTCTACCATCTGAATGTCTCAACAGAAATCGAGACTCATCAGACCAGGCAACATTTTTCCAGTTTTCAACTGTCCAATTTTGGTGAGCTTGTGCAAATTGTAGCCTCTTTTTCCTGTTTGTAGTGGAGATGAGTGGTACCCGGTGGGGTCTTCTGCTGTTGTAGCCCATCCATGTTGTGGCTTCACAAATGCTTTGCTGCATACCTCGGTTGTAACGAGTGGTTATTTCAGTCAAAGTTGCTCTTCTATCAGCTTGAATCAGTCGGCCCATTCTCCACTGACCTCTAGCTTCAACAAGGCATTTTCGCCCACAGGACTGCCGCATGCTGGATGTTTTTCCCTTTTCACACCACTCTTTGTAAACCCTAGAAATGGTTGTGCGTGAAAATCAAAGTAACTGAGCAGATTGTGAAATACTCAGACTGGCCCGTTTGGCACCAACAACCATGCCACGCAAAAAAATTGCTTAAATCACCTTTCTTTCCCATTCTGACATTCAGTTTGGAGTTCAGGAGGTTGTCTTGACAACCCTAAATGCATTGAAGCAACTGCCATGTGATTGGTTGATTGGATAATTGCATTAATGAGAAATTGAACAGGTGTTCCTAATAATCCTTTAGGTGAGTGTATGTGTATGTATATGTATGTGTGTATATATTCACTACCATTCAAAAGTTTGGGGTCGGAAAGATTTTTAAATGGTTTTTAAAGAAGTCTCTCATGTTCACCAAGGCTGCATTTATTTGACCAAAAATACAGTAAACTGTAATATTGTGAAATATTATTACGATTTAAAATATTTTTTCTATTTTAATATAATTTCAAATTTAATTTATTCCTGTGCATTTTCAGCATCATTACTCCAGTCTTCAGTGTCACATGCTCCTTCAGAAATCATTCTAATTTGATGATTTGGTGCTCAAGAAATATTTATTAATATTAGCAATGTTGAAAACAGTTGTGCTGCTTAATATTTTTGTGAAAGCAAGATACATTTTCAAGGTTCTTTAAAGAATAGAAGGCTACATGAACATAATATATTTGAAATAGAATTCTTTTGTTAAATTATAATTGTCTTTACTGTCACTTTTGATCTATTTAATGTGTCCTTGCTGATTAAAAGTGTTAATTTACAGTGCATCCGGAAAGTATTCACAGCGCTTCACTTTTTCTACATTTTGTTATGTTGCAGCCTTATTCCAAAATGGATTAAATTAATATTTTTTTTCCTCAATTCTACAAACAATACCCCATAATAACAACATGAAAGAAGTTTGTTTGAAATCTTTGCAAATTTATTAAAAATAAAAAATCAGAAAAAAAATCACATGTACATTAGTTTTCATTAGTTTGCCTTTGCTCAATACTTTGTTGAAGCACCTTTGGCACCAATTACAGCCTTGAGTGTTTTTGAGTATGATGCTACAAGTTTGGCACACCTATTTATGGGCAGTTTTTCCCATTCTTTTTTGTAGGACCTCTCAAGCTCCATCAGGTTGGATGGGGAGTGTTGGTGCAAACCCATTTTCAATCGGGTTCAAGTCTGGGCCACTCAAGGACATTCACACTCCTTTGTTATCTTGGCTGTGTGCTTAGGGTCGTCGTCCTGTTGGAAGATTAACCTTCACCCCAGTCTGAGGTCCAGAGTGCTCTAGAGCAGGTTTTCATCAAGGATGTCTCTGTACATTGCTGCATTCATCTTTCCCTCGATCCTGACTAGTCTCCCAGTTCCTGCCACTGAAAAACATCCCCACAGCATGATGCTGCCACCACCTTGCTTCACTGTAGGGATGGCATTGGCCAGGCGATGAGCGGTGCCTGGTTTCCTCCAGACATGACGCTTGCCATTCAGGCCAAAGAGTTCAATCTTTGTTTCATCAGACCAGAGAATTTTGTTTCTCATGGTCTGAGAGTTCTTCAGGTGCCTTTTGGTAAACTCCAGACGGGCTGTCATGTGCCGTCTGGCCTGATTGGTGGAGTGCTGCAGAGATGGTTGTTCTTCTGGAAGGTTCTCCTCTTTCCACAGAGAAACGCTGGAGCTCTGTCAGAGTGACCATCGAGTTCTTGGTCACCTCCATGACTAAGGCCCTTCTCCCCGATCGCTCAGTTTGGCCGGGCGGCCAGCTCTAGAAAGAGTCCTGGTGGTTCCAAACTTCTTCCATTTACAGATGATGGAGGCCTCTGGGATGTTCAATGCTCTGTGCCTCTACAATCCTGTCTCGGAAGTCTACAGACAATTCCTTGGACTTCTGGCTTACTTTGTGCTCTGACATGCACTGTTAACTGTGGGACCTTATATAGACAGGTGTGTGCCTTTCCAAATCATGTCCAATCAACTGAATTTATCACAGGTGGACAATCAAGTTGTAGAAACATCTCAAGGATGATCAGTGGAAACAGGATGCACCTGAGCTCAATTCTGAGTGTCATGGCAAAGGCTGTGAATACTTATGTACATGCAATTTTTTTTTCAGTTTTTTATTTTTAATACATTTGCAAAGATTTGAAACAAACTACTTTTATGTTGTCATTATGGGGTATTGTTTGTAGAATTGAGGGAAAAAATAATGAATTTAATCAATTTTGGAATAAGGCTGTAACATAACAAAATGTGGAAAAAGTGAAGCGCTGTGAATACTTTCCGGATTCACTGTATTAATAAATGAATAATAAAAGTATTAAAATTCTATTCATTCTATTAATTTTCTGTCTGTCTAATTTATAATAAAAAAAAAAGAAAAAAGTGTCCTGTGTGTTCTGTGTTAGATTAACTGAGACTTGTTACAGCACTTGAATACTGTAGCCTTTGACTGTTCTAGTTGCTTCTATTGCTCTCATTTGTAAGTCGCTTTGGATAAAAGCGTCTGCTAAATGACTAATGTAAATGTAAAATCTTACTGACCCCAGACTTTTACATGGTAGTGTATTTAAATTTTTATTTAAACTATATTTACATTGTCTAAAGTCACAAATAAAGTCACAATTACAATCTCACAATGTGATTATATCATATCATTTTTACTTTGTTTCTCACAAATGTGTACACCAGTATATAATCCAGTATATTGTACATGTCTAATTATTGTTTTGATGAAACATGTAAATCCATTGGTTAGTATCTTGCTTATATTAAAAGAGATTTACATAATGCATATTAATAAACTTGTGTTTTGCGCTTCTGGTCTGCAGAGACACCACTAACCCTTGCGGCACACCTGGACAATATGGTGGACATTATCGTTACATTGAAAAACGGCGGGGCTCATTTAGATTTCCGCTCTCGGGATGGGATGACTGCCCTGCACAAAGCAGCCAGGGCAAAGAACCAGATAGCTCTTAAGGTAATAAATGACCTCATCCTGAACGGCGGCATGAGTTTATGGCTGTGTTAGAGTGATCCTCATCTTTGATTGTCATTTTGTTTTGTTTTTAACGAATGACTACTGCTGATCTAAAACAGAGCAGTGATGTCGTATGGTGTCAGTGACTCTGCTGAGTTTACACAGGGTACATTTATTACCTTGACAGTTTACTTTCATTCAAAGCACATTCTGTATTGTTTTTTTTATTTTAAGGAATCAGTAATTAAGTTTTTTTTTCTTCTCTTGACAACAATTGGAAATAATACTGCTGATGTAGGTTTCTGCCCTGAATATTGTAAAACACAATTTCCTCTCTGCCGTTGTACTTGCAATATATTGCTTGCAGGCCGATTATTTAAAAAGGCTTCATGCAGAATCTTGGATTATGTCTCTTCATAGTGTTACAGCCATAGATTTCCTATTTTCATTACTGGAGAGGCTGGGTTTCGTAATGTTAGTAGAAAAAAAGTGCTTGTAGTCATTTAGTTAGGAACTCAAATGTACTTTTAGTCATGCAGTTATAACACTGCTTGGTTGTATAAAATGTAATACAAATCTAGACATGTCATGCCAATTGAAAAAATCGAGCACATTTGTTTACATGCATATGTATTGTTTTACATACATATTTATAATACATGTTTATTTAAAGGGATAGTTCACCCAGAATGAACATTTTCTTTCTTCTGTTGAACACAAAAGAAGATATTTTGCGAGAATGTTGGTAACCAGACAGTTGATGGTAGCCGATGACTTCCATAAGCGGAAGAAAATAGTCAATTTTTGACAAATAGTTAATGACTACCATCAACTGGTTACCAACATTTTTCAAAGTATCTTCTTTTGTGTTTTTAAGTGAACTATCCCTTTAAATTTGTAAGTTTTACAAGTTCAGATTTGTTATGTTTGGCTACCTGGTTGGTTTGGTTATGTTAAAGTGTCTGTTTAATGATTATATGTTATAATAGTTCAAGGCGCTTCTTCTGATATACATTACCGTAAATACAGTCAGTATTTATTTATTTAAATGTATACTTTTATTCAGCAAGTATGCATTAAATAGATCAAAAGTGACTATTGCTCTTTTAACCTTTATATATTTGTCAAAGAATCTTGAAAAAAAACATAGATAATAATAAAAATAATAATCAATGTTTCTTTAGGAGCAAATTAGCATATTAGAATAATTTCTGAAGGATCATGTGACAACGAAAACTGGAGTAATGATGCTTAAAATACATTAAAATAGAAAAGTTATTTTAAATTGTAATAATATTTGACAATATTCCTATTCTTACTGTATTTTTGATCAAGTAAATGCAGCCGTCAAAAACATTACAAAAACGTATGACCCCTAACTTTTTAATGTTAGTGTAAATTAATTGACTTTAATTGAAGTCAAAAATATTATTTAGCATTACTGAATTAACCTAAATACATTAAGTTACAACAAAACTAAAGGGATGGATTGCACAAATTGTATTTTTAACTTGGCTTGTCACACGTGAACTTTTAATTTTTTTTAAAAAGGTCTCAGCACACTCTCTTGAACCCATCACTTGCAACTATCTTGAGCTGTGACGTGAAGGGCTGCAGACAAGAAAGAATAGTTCATTTCACGCTTTAAGACCCTTCCAAAAACCTTTCTCTGCTAAAACATTTTCATTAGACTAAATTTATGTATTTTCCCTCTCTATCTGAAACCTAATCCTATGTCTCTTTCTTCTGTAGACTATGCTGGATTTGGGAGCATCTCCAGACTACAAGGACAGTCAGGGTTTGACTCCACTCTACCATACAGTGACCGTAGGTGGAGACCCCAGCTGCTGCGAGGTCCTACTGCGTGCCCATGCCAGCGTCGCCTGCCATGATGAGAACGGCTGGCACGAGATCCACCAGGTGGCGCTATCTTTCACATTATGAGTAGTTAGCTGATGACATTTAATAATAAAAAGGGATCTTAAAGCTTTTTGTTGGTTAAAAATGTTGAGCGTGGCTGCGTGGGGTAATGTATGCATCGTGGAGTGAAGCAGTGGAAGTTATGAAAGAGCTGCAGTTTTATATGACAGCAGCTTTGTTCAATTAATGGACAGGTAAGGGGATCAAACTAGTTTAACGTGAGCAAATCATCAAGTCTGTCTGTTGTGACGGCGTACTGACATCTAGTGTTGTGACAGGTGGACTGCAGGATGCCAGTCATATTATTTCTGTGGCGTTTTTGATCGCACTCTACTGGGAAAACGGAAAAGCAGCATGTAGGGTTTACTTTCAGACACTTTGAAAAATATGAGAAGACAGCGTACTGAAGGCTTAATGATGTTTTTATGTTTCAAAAGACTTGGATCTGTCGTAGGCGACTGCATGAATTTTTAAGGCTCACAAAAGCTTTTCTTCCAGCAGGAACTGTTACAAGATTCTTATTTTTCTCACAAAAACGATGTGTGAAACTAGTTGTTCTCATTTGTTTGTCAGGCTTGTCGATACGGCCACGTCCAGCACCTGGAGCACCTCTTGTTCTATGGAGCGGACATGAGTGTGGAAAATGCATCTGGAAATACGGCTCTCCATATTTGCGCCCTGTACAAACAGGTATGTACTCAACACTGTAGGCCTACCTTTAATGATTTGAAGTCAACTCTATTTAACCAGTCAATAAACAGAGGTTATTGGCGTCACACAACATAATACACTGTCAATAGGAGAATATGAAATCAAAAACAAAAAAATCAATAACAATTCGGGGGGGAAATCAATGGCACCCCAGGGCCAGAAAGCTGAAATTGAGTGCAGCAGGGAAACTTTCTAGGAGAATCTTTGGGACTGAACTGTTGAAAATAAAGGTTGTAGAATGAGTTTTACAGCCAGATGGCATAGGGGAACCTCTAACTTCTAAAGTTCTGCGTTTTTTTTAGAAAACCCATGCATGTTAATGGATGAAACCTATAACGAATTTCATGAGTTCACACTTACAAATAATCAGGTGCAATAAAACAGTACGCGTATTTGGCGTGCTGTCCGAGGGGAGGACTCTGAGCTCTGAATTTTGGCCCCGAACCCAGAGTACTCCCCCCGTATCTCTGATTAGGATAGTAACCCAAGCAAGTGTGAGGGGACGGGGTGGTGGTGGAAACTGTCATGGAACATAGATGAGTCGGTCTATATATAGGCCTCATCTCGTACTGATTGGATAGGCAATTTGAACGTGTTCCTCCCGAACTTTGTTTATAAAACATAATTTATTGAATTGGAAAACCTTTTGATGGTATACCTTTCCAAAAATGAATAGGCCAATAATACAAATTATTTATATATAAAATATATAAGTATATATTAAATGTAAATGTATATGTGTATATTTATATTTACATATATTTGTATGTCATTTTTTTTTAAAGTAGTGTTTTAAGTATTAAATGGGATGTTATAATTTATTAAACCTGGAAACCAATGTAATTTTGGGATTCAAGGTCACTAATCAAACAAAAATTGTGGCATTGACAATAGAAAACCTACCAAATAAAAAAAATTGATGCTACTGAAGTATATATATACAGCTCTGGAAAAAATTAAGAGACCACTTAACATTGATTTCTCAATGTTAAGTGGTCTCTTAATTTTTTCCATATATATATATATATATATATATATATATATATATATATATATATATATATATATATATATATATATATATATATATATATATATATATATATATATACTATTGGTGTCAAACGATTTATCGCGATTAATCACATCCAAAATAAAAGTTTGTGTTTACATAATATATGTGTGTGTGTACTGTGTAAAATTACTCAAAATATTATGTACTGTATATATAAATACACACACATGCATGTATATATATTTAAGGATTTTTTATATTTATATATAAAATATTTATATATGATTTCAATTATATAAATATATATACAGTATATACATGCAAATATTTCTTAAATACTCTATATACATGTATGTGTGTGCATTCAAATATACATAATAATTATACATAGTACACACACATTAACGTTTATTTCAGATGTGATTAATTTATATATATATATATATATATATATATATATATATATATATATATATATATATATATATATATTACTGTACAAATATTTAAAATGCATATATTATATTGTTTTTATGTTAACTTTTTAATTTTATAATAACTATTATATTTTACAAATATTTGCATCTCATCTTTGTCTCATTTGTCTCATGGGAAGGTTCAGGGTGGAAATGATGCCATGTTCATTTGTATAAATGCCAGTGACCGATTGCCGCTAATTACACTGTTCAGTATTCACCATTGTCTCCCTTTCAATGCTCATGTCTGTTAGCACCAGCATTCAGTGTTTATGAATGGACAACGGCCCATTACGTTCACGACACTAAGCAGCCAGGCAGATAATCACCTTATGTTTCCTCTGTGGGAGATCTAGTCTGCTCCGTCAGCTCGGGGTCACAGCATGGGCGCCATTGTCTGCTGGAACTGCTAGCGCTAGCTCTCTATATAACATCATATTCCTGCTCTGTCATAGGTCATATTGATCCAACATCCACAGTGTCTTAAGGCCCGTTCACACCAAAGCCGATAACTACAATGATAAAGATAAATATATAGTTTTAAAAATCTAAATTTAAAAGAATAGCAGAGTCCACACCACAACTATAACAATAACAGCACAGAGAAACAATCTTTGGAATAACTTTCACAATTATTTTTTGTTCAAGCTGATGCATGATAAAAACAGCCAATCAGAATCGATCCTGCTTTAAAGAGCTCGAGCATTTAAAGTGTCGGACAACAAAACGGCAGTGCACTCTTATAATAAAAATAACATTATTGTGTGTTTGTGTGGATGCTAATATAGTTAGCATTATAGTTATCGTTCTTGGTGTGAACAGGCCTTTATATTTGAGATCTGTAAAGGGAGACATGAGTCTCCTTAAAGTCTTCGAAATCGAACTAAACGTCTCTCTCACAGTCTAGTTTTCATTTACCATCAAAATAAATATGCCATTAAATGCGGTTGAAACTAAATCGCACCACCCCAGGTGTTATGATTTGTAAATGTAGTTTATTTTAAGGTGCGAAAATGGCCCTGCCGATGGCAAGTGTCATTTATTGATTTGTGGAGGCTCTTGAGTTGACTGGTGGTCACATATGATGTATTTCTGTGTTCATCTTGAGCCGTTATTTGAAGTGATTGGCCACAACGAGGCGAAACCTTTGGCGAAAGATGCTTAATTTGTTTCGCTCGCCAGGTTCTCAATTGTTTGCTATTAAACCCTATTGCGCCAATCCGTCACCATGTCAACAAGGAACCTGTAACCGGTGCCAAATGCAGGCCAGGGATATTTTCATGTGCGGGGAATAGAAGCAGCATCCTCACATGTGATTATGTCTCATATACAAGGGTTGGCAGCAGCTGTGAAACTAGTATTAGAAGGAAGGTAGGAGGAGAAGGCAATGGAGGTGTGTGTGTATGTGTGCGATTTTTAT
This sequence comes from Romanogobio albipinnatus, assembly GCA_023566225.1. NCBI lineage: Eukaryota > Metazoa > Chordata > Actinopteri > Cypriniformes > Gobionidae > Romanogobio > Romanogobio albipinnatus. The sequence goes on along the minus strand of CM042262.1, from coordinate 24,848,715 downwards.
GTGTGTTGGTTTAGTGGTGAGGCATTCCGTGGGTGGGCTGTTGAATCCAGCTGGATATAGTGGGCTGGAGAGCTACAGAGCCCTGGATCTCTCTCTCTCTCTCTCTCTCTTTCTCTCTCTCTCTGTCTTTCTGCTTTTGGTTCTCACATACACATTCACACATGCACATAGGCATTGCTGCAGAGACCCCCCTCTCCTTTCTCTTAGGGTGTAGACTTTGCTGTAGCATCACACTTGAATTGGACTTCACAAAGCTGAGGGAGAAGTCTGTCACTTTTTGGATCTGGGTGAGATGGGATACCTCTTGACGTGTCTAATTTTGCTCTTAGAAGGTCAAGAAACACAGATAGTAGAACATTGGCTGTTAGAGTCGGATCGTATTGAATTAATTTCTCTTTCATCTGCTTTTCTTCTGAAGGAAAAGTGTGCCAGGGTTCTTCTGGTTCGTGGAGCCAGCAAAGACGTCAAGAACTACCGAGGACAAACGCCCTTTCAGGTACGAGAACGTGTTGGCTTGGCTACTTTTTAATAAGTGAATGATTTTTTTTTTTAAATAAGCTTGCGCATGGAAGTTTGCTATATTTTGTTGGATTAGTGTTGGAAAAAATAATGGGTGCAAAATGAACTTCTGTTTGCTGTTCTGTCACGCAGAGTTCTTAATTAATTAGAATGTCACATTAAAGCGCAGGCATTATGTAAGACAGCTTGGAGAACAATGAGTGAGCATGAGGATAATTAATCATTTTATTATGATTGTTTGCATGGGTTTGGTATCTTCTGATAATTAGGAGTTTGAGGGGAAATAAAGAACGTCAAATCAGTTCTTGTAGTTTTCTTAAATGTTTTAGCTGAATTAAGCCGGTGGAATCTTTTCCTGGTAAAAATCTCTTGTTCTTGTGTTTGTTTACTTAGGAGTTTCTTTCTCAAATGTCAGATTGTGACATTCAATAGCTTGTCTGACAGCAATGGACATGATCCAAGTCTGTGGCCATGGGCTGATGGCAGTGTTGCGTTACTGTTCAGTAGCCTTCAGTAATGCTGTGACTGCTACAGTATGCCTGTAAACATTAGTGATGTATTATATTTAAAAAAAGTCATTTTTGCACCAGTTATTAGAAATATAGTTAAAACTGAAGTAATTTTGTGGCAGTATTTATTAGTGAGTATTATTAAATATATGTGTTAAATCTGAAGTAATTTTGTTGCATTATTTGTATTTGTAGAAATATAGGTATGAAGTCATATTTGTGGCAATAGTTATTAGTGTTTATTATTAGGAATGTAGTTAAAACCAAAGTAGTTTTTGTGGCAATAGTCATTAGTGCTTATTATTAACAATCCATCTAAAACGGAAGTAATTTTTGCGGCAAGAGTTATTAGTGCTTATTATAGAAATATGTGGTAAATCTGAAGTAATTTTGTGGCATTAACATGTATTCGTACAACTGTAGGTATGAAGTAATATTTGTGGTATTAGTTATTAGTGTTTATTATTAGAAAGTAGTTAAAACCAAAGTAGTTTTTGTGGCAATAGTCATTAGTGCTTATTATTAACAATCCATCTAAAACGGAAGTAATTTTCGCGGCAAGAGTTATTAGTGCTTATTATAGAAATATGTGTTAAATCGGAAGTAATTTTGCGACAGTAGTGTGTATTATTAGAAATATAGGTACTGTATGAAGTAATATGTGTGGCAGTAGTTATTAGTGTTTAATAAGGAATGTAGTTAAAACTGAAGTATTTTTTTGCTGCAATAGTTATTAGTACTAATATTAGTATATTAATATTATATATCTAATATCTAATATTAGTATTAGAAATACGTGTTAAATCTGAAGTAATTTTGCAGCATTAGTGTGTATTATTAGAAATATAGGTATTAGGTAGTATTTCTGGCAATAGTTATTAGTGTTTATTTTTAATTATGTATTTAAAACTGAAGTAATTTTTGTGCCAGTAGTTATTAGTACTTATTATTAGAAATATAGTTCAAACTGAAGTAAGTTTTGCACTAATAGTCATTAGTGCATATTGACATTGGCATGGTTTGACCAGAACATTTAAGCGCACTCTCTGATGTTCTCACAGAAACGTATTAACTTAAACGTTTTTATACAAATTACATTAGAATTAAAATGTACAAGGTGATTAAGAAAAGTGTATTCATATTTTAACATCTGCCTACAAATTGAACATACTTTCATCTTTATTATGAGTCGGTTACGTTTATGAGACCAAATATTTACCACTTTGCAACGTGAACTATAATCAGTACCAATCAGAATAAATGGAGACAGAATTAATAATTTAAATATTTAACACTTAAAATGTAGGTTTTGATGCCAAATAAGTCCAACATTCAAGTTCCAGTTTAAACATACCTGTTTGAGTTATGATGCTAAAACGTTGTATTTTAACGAAGTATTGTTATGGTAACTTAACATAACACTTTATTAATGACAACTTTAGGGTTTATATTGTAGTTAAAAGTGGTTATTATTAGAAAAATTGTAAAACTGAAGTCATTTTTGCACCACATAGTTGAGCCAACATAAGCAGAAGGAATTTCTCTTACACATTTATTAATTAAAGTGATAGTTCACCCAAAAATGAAAATTCTGTCATCATTTACTCACCCTCAAGTTGTTCCAAACCTGCATGAGTTTCTTTGTTCTGCTGAACACAAAAGAAGATATTTTGAAGAATGTTTGTAACCAAGCAGATAGAGCAACCATTGACTACCATAGTGGGGAAAAAATACTATGGTAGTCAATAGTTTCTCTATCTGCTTTGTTACAAACGTTCTTCCAAATATCTTCTTTTGTGTTCAGCAGAACAAAGAAACTCATACAGGTTTGGAACAACTTGAGGGTGAGTAAATGATGACAGAATTTTCATTTTTGGGTGAACTATCCCTTTAAGCAGAATATTTTGGGTAGAGTGGGTGAAAAAAAGAGTGGCAGATCCAATAGTTATAAACTTCAACAGAGTACCTGCCTTCAAGGAAGTTAACGCTTATCAATGGAGAGTGGCCAGACTCTCTGTACAAATGAAATGTACGAGAGTCTGGTAGGACCAGGCTAGTTTTGCCCCACAGTTGGGGTAAAATGCCCCCACTTTCTACATTTACACCAAAGTCACAGTACAAGCAGTTTTATCTTAAAATGAAAAAGACAAGCTAAACCAACAGTAGATAAATGTGAATATTTATTAATGAACCACGTTGAAAATCAACCTATTTGATAAATGTTGTTAGCTGACGCTAACTGGCTAGCTAACTAGATAGCTGGTGCTAACCTGAGGTCATTTTTAAATATAAAGTCCAAATATTTTTATGATAATTTATGACCAATTTACACAGAAACGCCAGCTTGGGTTTCATGATGGCCAGTGATTGTTTACAAACAAGTTTCTCAAACTCCATCTTCAATTGGTTGGATAGCCCCCGCCCATTCGAAGCAGATAGCCACGCCCTATACTCACTATACCCTATACCAGGGATGGGCAACTCCAGTCCTCGAGGGCCACTGTCCTGCAGAGTTTAGCTCCAACCCTAATCAAACACACCTGAACCAGCTAATCAATGTCTTCAGGATTACTAGAAGGCTACAGGCAGGTGAGTTTTATCAGGGTTGGAGCTAAACTTTGCAGGACAGTGGCCCTCGAGGACTGGAGTTGCCCATCCCTGCCCTATACAAACAAACAGCAATGTTTTGACTGCACCACAGAGACACAGTGTTGACATTTTTCAGAACTACAAATAAAACTACAAACGATGTGTTTACAGCTCGAATAAAAGTATTTAAAAAAATCATGATATAGGAGCTTATGATATTTAATTTATTTGGTTGATTTTACATTGCAATATTATAATAGTAATATTTTAAGATCTAATCTTTTAAGTACCTACTTCTAATTACATTTTTTGATTATTTTGAGTTCAGTTGCTATTAAAATAACATAATCCTAACCCATAATCGCCACCCCTCATATCACTATCATAATGAATTATTAAAGCTTCAAAGCAAATGCTGATAGCAAAATACCATGTACAGTAAACCCTCCAACATCAATACTGTACTAGACCACCCACATAATGAAAGCTTAACCCTTTGAAATGCAACCTCCTTGACAGAAATAACCATATCTTTGTGCTCTATTACATTGGGTCTTTATTCACACTTGATTTCATAGTGCACAGACCCGTTCATCCAGCAAAAGGCTTTTTACAACGTAGCATTCAGCATTTGTGGCATGTTATTAGATGATTGGTTAAAGTTTAAACACCTTCCGTGCAATATCCAGAGTGGAAAAATACTTGGTTTGTACAGTACTCAAATATATGTTGTTGTTTGTGCCTCAAGGAAAACTGTGGCTTTTATTAACAAGATGGCACATATCGCAACAGTAATCCAATGGTAGACCTCCAAAAACATTAAAATAGAGCTGAGATCATTAGTTTTGCAGTCGGCTCTACAGTCAAACGCATTAAGTCAAACATTAGCAACACTTGCTGCTACATTTAGTTTTCATGGCTGGCCTCATTGTGCTAGTTGTGCTCAGTTTACAACCTCTAAAGCTTTGAACTGACCCTGCTCACTCCAAACCTGACGTAGGAGTGAAGTGTTTATGTAATGTACATATCAGCGCTCTCCTGATGCGTTGTTTAATGCGCTGTATTATTCATCTCATGCTGCTAAAATCATATTTCACGCCTCGGCGACCGCTCGATTACAACTCATTTAAGCAGCTCATGAAACTTCAGGCTCTCCTCTGGAACGTTCCGATCCGCCTGGTTAAACAGAACTTCTCCCCGGCAAAATCGAAAGTGTGCAGAGCAAATTGTATTACACTTACTCTTTTACTCTGAGAACGATGATACTGGGTCAACTGCAAACCGAAAAGCTGCAGCTCTTACTTAACAATGTGTGCGTTCATATGACAGAACTGTTTGTGTGAATCGTATTGAACGGTTGAACTAATTTCCTAACCCATTTTGTTTCAATTTTAGGCCTTTACCGTGTTGATTAGCTTAGCTTGCTGTTGAATTTTTCTTCTTAACTCATCTAGCATTAGCCCTACGCTGTAGCCAAGCACTACATTCGAAAAGGAATGCAGCTCTTCTCAAACTAATTTAGTGTAATGTGAATGAAGTCTGTGTTTTATCACTCTTAGGAATACAGTACTCCAAGACCCACAAGCGTAATGTGTTACTCTGCCTTGGTGCACCATTTCAAACCCGGTTTTGTTCTCACGACCAGACTTGGTGACCAGACTGATGAGTAAATTATAGATCTTATAATAGACTACGTAACTAGCTTTTTAAAGGGTGGTAAAATTAAAGCCATTAAATAGAAATGAACATCTGCTGAATGGGAAGTCGTGCCATTGAACTTCTTTTTTTTTTGTTTCATTGCTGTGAAGGCTCTTTTGAGGTTACATTAAGCTTTGCAGGGAATAGTTCACTAAGAAGTTACAATTCTGTAATTTTTTTTGCCCTCAAAACCCACATGACCCTTTTTATTGTCAAACACAAAAGGAGGCAGAATGTTCATGCTGTATTTTTTACATTACTGTCAGATATTTGGTGTAATTATTATTCGTATATGGTAACACTTTAGGGTCCAATTCTCACTAGTAACTAGTTACTTATTAGCTTGCATATGACTGAAATTTTGGCTTGTTTATCAGAACTTATAGAGCACATATTAATGCCTTATTCTCATACCTAAACTTAACAATCTTACTAACTATTAATAAGCAGTAATTAGGAATTTATTGAGGCAAAAGTCATAGTTAATAGTAGTTGTCTTTTTTGTGTGTGTGTGTGTTATTGCTTTATTTAAAGGAATTAAATGATTAAATGATTAAAAAGGATTAAAGGAAATAAAGAAAAAGAAATGAGAACCGTTAAAAGTTCCAGTTCTATTGTAGTTATGAAGTAAACTATTTGCATAAAATAGATATATTTTTTAAATATGAACACATTCACTCTTTTTTTCGCCTGCCTAATATGTAAAAATTCTTGTCACATCAAAAATTAAGTTATGATTTACATAAATAATGTCATATTTTCAATTCAAAATGGTGAAATTAAGTTTGCATCACTTAATATACATGTTGGTCGCTGAATGTCTTTATCATAAAACAGTTGTCAAATATGAAATGTTTAGCTACTCTTACGGCGCACTCTTTCACTGCTAAAACTAAAGTGTCGCGTTGGAATTCGCACTAACAGTAAGCCCCGCCTTCTTTGATTTGATTGGCCATCTCACTCATTCTGAGAGTGACGAGCGCTGTTAGGCCGCTGAGGCAGATCAACCTAAAATGTAACATTTTACTTTTGTCATCCTAGCAACAAACAGAGCGGTGTGTAATGCGTACAGTAGAGCAGCATCAACAATATCAAATATTGGAGGGATAATTTGGCCATTTCTAATTATTCGGGGGGACTTGTCCACCTTAATGTCTATGGTGGTTACGGCCCTGATTTAAAGTGACTATTATAATTATTTTGACTAAAATAATACTACCATTCACAAAAAAATATAATCAGCATCTAGGTGTTATATGACAGTGGCCATTTTTGATTCAGTTGGTCTGACTGCAAGTTTGCAGACTCAGACACTTTCATGTTTTGTACTTGTACTACCAGTAATTTGTTTTTTGTTTTATGCAGCCTCAACCAAAAGAAAAATGTGATGAAGCCAGTGAATGAATCTAATATGCTATATGTGTGTGTTTTTTCAAAGGTGGCAATAATTGCTGGAAATTTTGAGCTTGCAGAGTTCATAAAGAATCACAAAGACGCTGATATTGGTAAGTTGGATTACTGCATCTTCCTTGATGTTTATGAAAACCACCTTGTGACCTGATTGATTTTTTTCATGAATACCAGAAACGTTCCTTAGCTAGATACACATGCAATGTAAAAGGGACAAATATTAAAAGAAATTTGTATCCGTGTTAATCAGTTTTATAGGAAGCGTCCACAACGCATTCTGACCAGCACAGTCAAGTTCGCTTGTGCATTCGCGTCATTTTAAGCATATGTAAGTCGTAATATTACGTTTTTGTAGCATAAACATCTGATTAATGTCATATAGGATGCGTTTGGTTAAGTCAATAACCTGCAGTGCTTCATTGTACCGGTGATCATCTTCAGCTTCAGCGCGCGCTCTCAAGAGCATCCACAGGAGTTATAAGCCTTCACCTATGCGTGATTGTGCAAATATAAGTTGTAATATTATATTTATTTTGTATAAATATCTGATTGTTCTCATATATGATGCGTTTAGTTGTTAATTAACCTTCTAAGCGCTTCAGTTTACGGTTGTTCGTTCATTCTCTCCAGCTTCAGCGCGCTCTCAAACAGCAACATTATTCCTAATAGACTAGACTAATATTAAAGATGTTTACTATTACTGTAATATTAAACTAGCACTATAATTATAACTATTATAACTAGCACTTTTATTGTTCTCGTATCATTTCCATCAACAATATACGATTTGATTCAAACCATTTCCTTATTGTCTGTGCGGAGATTATTTCATGCACTTGCATTCTGATTCTTTATTATGCAGCCTAAGTAATGCTGTTCAATAACTTGTTTGCATTATTTAGGTATATTATTTTTATTTTTTAGGCAATATCATTTTTGGTAACATTTTACAAATAAGGTCTCATTTGTTAATGCATTAACTAACACAAACAAACAGAGAGCAATAACCTTTGTTTATTTTAGTAATAAAATGTTTGTGTATGTTAACAGTCCATTCACAGTGCATACCTAATGTTAAAAGACACAACTTTGGGTCTGAATATGTTGAGATTAACATGAACTAAGATGAATAAGTCCTGTTGAAGTATTGTTCATTCATTGTTGGTTAACTAATACTAACAAAAATTCAACCTTATTGTAAAGTGTTAACATTTTTTTTTAATATATAAAGTAAGTTGGCCATAGGAGTGTAAAATTAATTTGAAACGGTAAGGAATCTTACACTGGTTCAAATAGGCTACTGTAGTGTATAGGTTTGATTTATGTTGAAGTGTTTGGGACATGGCTTTTAATGGTGAGCCTTTTGTTTTTGTAATCAGGCTCTCAGAGTTTATTAAAAATTTGTATTTAGATTTATCGGCCAATATATCGGCTATCGGCTTTCAAATATAAGGAATTATCGGATATCGGTATCGGCCAAAATGTTCATATCGGTGCATCCCTATGACCAAATAATTAATTAATTTAAAAGGCTATTCCTCTGCAAAATGCCCAAGAGAGTATCATATTTATTAAGGTGTATGATATGATTCAGGCATGCAGCTGATTCTGCAGGTGCAAAAGTTGTACTATGTGCTAAAGGCTAACATAAGCTAAAATGGGCTTCCTCTATTGTTGCTAGTGAGATAACAGGCGTCATCTCCAGCGGCTCCCATAATTATGCAGCGTTATAATGCTGGGCCTCAGCAATTTGTGCCTCTAGGGCTCCTGAAGTGGTTTACTTTAACTTATAATTGTGCATCTGAACCTTTAGTGGGTCTCTTGTGTCGTTTCTGGGGTCATTCAAAGTTATTTTTTATTACATATATAATTGCAACTGTGTATATACATTCTTGTAAGGTCTTACTGTATATAGTAAAGAAAAAAGTCATGATTATTTTGGACTTAAACAGATGACAAATGATTTTTTTTTTACCTCGCACGGCACTTTCTACTCCCACAGCTCTAACACGTGTAGCAGATGTCAGTATTAATTTACCAAAAGTAAAATGCATCCATATATTTTCCTGACACTCTCAGCCACACTCTGAGGAATTCAGTGATTGAACGCGCTCGTTTCAATTAACAGACCGCATAATCATCTGCCTCATTAAAAGCAGGGAAGGCACAACAGATTTAATTAATCATTAGACATCATTAAACGAAAGGATTTGGATAAAATGAAGTCTGCTCTGGGTAAATCAGATTTTGAAGGACTTCACACGCCACGGATATGACTGTGTTCAATGTAGAGGGTAGATGACATGACATAAATAACTCATTTACATATTAATTATTCATTACAGGCATTTTGCATGTACATTTTCACCAAATTCCACATATAACATGGCATCCATGTGCATTGTGCTTTATAAATTATGATATTTGTGATATATGTTTGCCCCTGAAGGTTGTGTGCACAGGTGTTGCACCCTATAGATGGCTTCATGCGCCAAACCCAAGCATGCATCTAGAGAGAGCGTTACTCAGTGGGGCTGACCTACATAAGCTACAGACCTTACAGGAAGAGGAGACTCATCCATATACACACACACACACACACACACACACACAGGCACTTGCACACCAGCAGAATTCCTACTATTTCCTGTACTGAATTTAGGCCATTATCAAGTCCTACGTTTTTTTTCTGATCGGAACTGTCACGTTTAAGTTTTTTGTCACATTTGTCCTGGTTTTTCCGACCCGCAATGCTAATCTCCGTCTCACCGACGTGCCATCAAATTGTTAACCTGCTTACTGAATGACATTGAGTGACTTTGATTGCTTTGTCAGTTCATTTTCCCTCTATATTGATGTAAAATAGAAATGTGGAATAATGATTCTGGGACTTATTGGCGTCAATGGTTCAATTTTAACGATTTTAAATGGTTCACCTTTAACATTCACAGAAGCTTTCCATTGCACAAAAGTTTCTTTATAGTGGAAAAAGATTATTAAAAAGTTCTTTACACTCAGGCCCTGTTTACACCTGGTATTAAGATGCATTTTGGTCAATTGGATCAGAAGTAAACGAAGGAGACACATACCTGTTTACACCTGGTGTATTTATCTGTCTCTTTTGTCCAATTTAGACCACCTCTGTCCTGATTTATTCGAGGGGAGGATCTATGAGTGGGTAAATGTATGTTTTTTTCGAACTAATGGACAAAATAAGTTTTACACATTTACATGCAATTCACATATGAATGCGCCTGGAGACGATGGAAAACATACGGAGAGTAGCTGCTTCCGTTTCTGCTCTGATAGCGCAAGACCGCGGCAAACGCTGTGAATGTGTGTTAGAAATCAGGAATGGTGAGAGAACGTTGTGCTTGTTACGTTTTTCGTCTTCAAAACAAACTTCAGTTTGTTCAGTTTGGTCTTCAGCTGACAAAGTTTAAATCCCGCCTGGCTAGCACACTTCCCGTAATGTTTACGCATTAGGTCAGTAGGTGGTCTTTTGTTTGCCTGGCTCCGCCCTCCTACGTACTTCTGCTCAATTTTCATTTTCCTTCAGTATTCCGTCTGGGACTGTGGTATATTGTTAGGTTTTCTCCGAACAAATTTTTACCGGTCCAATCAGCGAACAGAGGGAGTGGCTGAAAACGATTACGTTGATGTTGTGCGCTAGTTTGAGATGTAGTTCTGTAATGGCGGCGGAGAAAGATGCAAGCGAAGCCATTCATTCCGTTGTGGCACCGCTGCCGAATATCCAGAAGTTAAAGCCGGAGCAAGAACAATCTTTGCTGAGTTCTGTTGGTGGCCATGATGTTGTGGCCCTCCTCCCCATGGGGTTTGATTTTCCAGCTCGCTCTGTTAGTGGTTAAGGAGGGGTCGGAAAGTATTGTCATCATTTACAGGGATCAGTGATTTTATTGCCGACTACCGACTGCCGACTTTATTTACAGCATACAATCATGTTACGGACCACGTGAGCAGCGCGTTCCCGACTTCCATGTGAGAAATGGCGCATGACATGCGTCACGACCAAATGTTAGCGATTGGTTATGGCAGATCCAGAGTGGCTCTGTTCAGATCCAATAGTTTTAAACTTCAACAGAGTACCCGCCTTCAAGAAAGTAAACGCTTGTCAATGGAGAGTGGCCAGACTCTCTGAAATGTCTGGTAGGACCAGGCTAGTCTTTTGTGGCTGTTCAAACACATTCGATCACATGAGCGTCTACACTATGAAAGCAAGCCGGTCGAATGCGTTTTCAACTACCTCTGGAAGTGGTCGAAAGAGGACAAGCTAAAAACATTTTAGACCCCCTTTACACCTGTATTTAGCGTCGTCCATTTGTGATCCGATCCACCAAAACGCATCTTAACTCTTTCAGAATTTTCAGTTATTTGTGAGAAAGCACAGAATTTTCTGGCTTTCTGTGTTTTCACTGTTTTAAGGTAGGGGGCGCTATTACGCATCTTCTGAAAGAGTACTGAATCTCCTGATCAAAACACAGGTGAAGATGCAGAAACAAGCGATATCATATGTAATCATATACAAATGCAATCATCAACATTAAACAGCATATAAATCTGCCAAATGTTACTGAATGAAATGTCCACCCAGGACAAGCTATAGGTCGGTGAATCTTTGGGGGTGTTGATGGACTCGATCTGCTCCATCTGTGTTTTGATCTACGTCGATATGTAGTCTTGTGATTTTCTCAGCTTTTTGCTCAAAATGTTTCTTTTTTATGAAACTTACCCATTTTCGAGTGTTGATTAAAAAAAAGTATGCATGAAGCTAGAATTAAAAAAAAAATTGTTTAAAAGCAGACTCTTTCTTTTGATGTATTGCATGTTTTGATATTCATACACAAAATGATCAAAAACGCTGGCGGTGGCTGGCAACTTAAAAAAAAAATGCTGGCGGGGAAAGGGTTAATACCAGGTGTAAACTAGGCCTAAGAAAAAAATAGTTATTTTGAGAACTGTTCACTTAAAAGTTCTTTGGGGATCCCGAAATGGATCTTATGGCATTGCTGTGAAAACCTCCTTTTGGAACCTTTTATTTTAATAGTGTAGCTATTCGGGGAATAGCACTGACCTGAAGTGTAGATGTAGCATTACGCATCTTCTTTGCTACAGCTGTCAGGTTTTCCTTATACCTTTGGGGAACAGCTCTGACATAAACACAGAGATTCCATCAGCAGAATATGGGAATCAGCAGGCTTCCGGATGTTTCTATCTGAGGCGAAAGGAACCTTTGACAGAATGAACTGGCTGGCCAGCTGTGCGCTGATATTGTTTTTATAAGGTTTTGATTGAACAATCTTCAATAGTTGCACAGTTTGTTGTTGTGTCTAATGCGTCACTCAGGGAGGAAACAGGAACGGCTTGTTATTTTCATGCGCATAGTAGCAGGGGATCCGGTAATTACGTGTCACATGTTAGACCACAGCAGAGGGCACAGTGTTGGAGCTTTGATATTCACAAATTCAAACCATTTGGGTGGGCTTTGCATTCCCAAAATCCATTGGGTTTTGTTTGTTTATGTGCCGGCCACCATGCCTATATGTTTAAAACGAGCACTGTAGTTATGTATGTAAATGTACATCCCATTTAATGCCACCCGGTGGTTGCCATGGTTCCCGAATCCGCACAATAATTGGCTTAAGGGATATGAGTTTGCCTTGTGCGCACTTGTCGCGGTTGAGAAGCCAAGGAGGTCTTGGAGCCTGGCTTATTATCGACTTACTTGGTAAAGCATTTGAAATGGTGCAGATTTCAAAGAGCGCTCAAATATTGTGTGAATTATGGGAAGATATGCATGTATGCGTGCGCACATGCAAACATACACACACACACGCAGGCTCATATTGCATTACGCCAGTCTATATTAGATATTGGGGCCGCTGGGAAATATAATACACCATCTTGAGTTTTAATCATGGCTTATAAACAAGACCAAATTCAAAGCATGACAGAGTGATGGATTTCAGTTCACCACCCAAGTTCAAACCTGCGCCAGCTTCGATCAAATAGGTTGAGCGCTTTAGTTTGAGGTACACTTTCAAGTGCAATTTAATGACTATTGATTTAATGAGACTGTGGATACCAGCTGCACTGGCCGGCCCCTCGGAGGCCCGGCGGAATTGTGTGTTACGTATAAAGAGTCCTTAATTGGGTGAAAATGTCTATTCATCTTTAGCTCGGCTCTGGACGTTCGGAGGATTTCGAAATTGCTGACACGTATGAAAGGATGTTTTCTTTATCAGGAAAGATTAATCAAAGCTACTGAAGCAAGGGCGATCGTCACTTTTCTGGGTTTGTTAATGGTGTGAACAAAGAGAAGAAGAATGAGAAGAAAGCAAAAAGAAAGAGGAGGCCGTCCGCAGAGAGTTAACTCACAGGGTTTGCGTTGGGTTATTTTAAAGGGGAGCTCGTTTTCATGGCCATATCACAACTGCTCCCTGAAAGCACATTTACAGCTCCCCCTGGGGACCAGTTTCCAACGATTTTGTTGTGTTATTACTTGTATGAGTTGAGTTATATATAAGAAGCTGTCAGTTTTGTCATTTTGCTGGCTCATTAGAGCACAGAGATGGAATTGAGATTTCTAATGAAGCACAAATGATGTTGGATTTACTGTTCCACTCTGTCCATTCCTGCTGTATACAAGTCGTCTAATAAGCAGTGTACTTTGGGAGATATAGGTCTGAAAGTCTTAGACCATATTGAAATTATCCCAATGCTCAAGCCTAGTCCCAGACTAAAATGCATGTTTGAGCTGTTTTAACTGAAAGCAACTTGCCATTCTGTTGTCTCAAGATGCACACAAGTAATGTGTTTTTTTCTAAGGCATTTTTATAAAAGCCACTTAAACGTCCTAATTAAACTAAGGCCTAATCCTGGCTCAATCTAAGCATTGACTGTGAAACCAGGCCTAAACAATATGAGGTAAAATGCTAATTCTGCATTATTTTTAAGTCAGTAATCAGATTTAATTGTAATTATTTAATTCATTTTTTAATTATTTTAACAGTTATTATAATTTTTTTGTTATTTCTGCTTTTTGATGCAATAATATTAAAAATGAAAAATGTTATTAAATTATGTAAACGATACGTTAGTTATAGTTGGTCTTAAAGGGTTAGTTCACCCAAAATTGAAAATAAAGTCAGTAATTACTCACCCTCATGTTGTTCCAACCATGTAAGACCTTCGTTCATCTTCGGAACATAATTTAGTATATTTTTGATGAAATCTGAGAGCTGTCTCACTCCTCCATAGGCTTTCAGAGGGAATGAAACTTGATGGCCCAGAATAGTAAGTAAAAACGTCATTTAAGGAGTCCAAATGACTACAGTGGCTCTGTATTAAGTCTATCATGCGACGAAAATACTTTTTGAGCGGAAAAACAACAAAAATAACGACTTTATCCCACTATTATTGTTGTTCAATTTGAGCCTCTGACGCCACGACGCATGCGCGAAAACGGCGTTCTTCTTCTACTACTACTAATCTCAGTTTTCGCGCATGCGTCATGGCGTCAGAGGCTCAAATTGAACAACAATAATAGTCGTTATTTTTGTTGTTTTTCCGCTCAAAAAGTATTTTCGTCGCATGATAGACTTAATACAGAGCCACTGTAGTCATTTGGACTCCTTAAATGACGTTTTTACTTACTATTCTGGGCCATCAAGTTTCATTCCCTCTGAAAGCCTATGGAGGAGTGAGACAGCTCTCAGATTTCATCAAAAATATACTAAATTATGTTCCGAAGATGAACGAAGGTCTTACATGGTTGGAACAACATGAGGGTGAGTAATTACTGACAGAATTTTCAATTTTGGGTGAACTAACCCTTTAAACAGTATGAAATGGCATTTTTTTTGTGATATTCTTTGGAAATGTACCAAATGACAGCGATTATCAGTATATCCGATATTGAAAAATTGATTGCCGATTATGTACAAAAGTTTGAATATCAGTAGCAAATATCTGTAAAACAGTGTTATTTATATAATATTTTAGTATTTATTCATATTTAGAATTCATTTTTTATATGTTCAGTTTTGAGTTTTTAATTTTAGTGTTTTAGTCATTATGTGTTCTTGTTTTAATTTTTTGTTTTGTTTTTAACTTTTTTTCATTTTCTTTTAAGTTTTAATAATTTTTATTTGATGTAATTTTATTTTAGATTTATTTCAATTACTGATTTTTTTGTTTTTTTTGTTTTAGTTAACAATAACACTGTTGGCAACCCTTCGCTGCAAGTTTGATTGACAGGCGATCTGACTTCGCCGAATCTGCCATTTTGTCCGACAAAGAAAGCAGTCAGAAGAGTCAGTAGATTAACGTCGGTGGACTTGAATTTGGAAAAACGGTGTGTACTGTACTGATGTCTTTCCGCGGTTGAAACAACCTTTCTTTAGGTGTTCATTCATGTTTATTTCATGCTTATCAATGAGATAATCGGTTCACGAGCAGCTTTAACTGAGGCGCTACAGGGATCACGAGACATTAAAGAGCCACAAAACTGTATTTATTGTTTAATGTTTTTTTTTACAAATGACAATTTCAACGTTGAGACTTTGTTTCATATCAAAAGTAACTTGCTCTGTCCTGTCTATCGGCGTGTTGTCAGTGTCCTCTTTGCTCCGCGATGTATTTTCTCTACGTAAGAACGTGGTGTGAGAGCGCCATGGCTTGTCGGATATAGCAACAGTAACTAAAGGGGGCGGATCTTTGCGAACGGTCAATTCACCATGTGAACTCCTTCATTCAAATAGTCAGATGTTCTTGCTTTCACGGATCAAGTTCATGTCAGCCCGACCAAATTTTAAAGTGCATGTTAATTTTTAAATTCACTCATTTACATGCTCTATTTTTTGTTAGAAAGAAATGTATAAGGATTTTCACAAGTGGTTTCAGACTTTGGGATCTCACTGTTTGTGTCAACTCCATATCCATCTATATGCTGATGACATCATACCCTGACACAGATTTTAATATGCAAGAATACCTTCCTCAAATATCCTTTTTCATCTCATTCCAGAAAATGGGAGGGGTTGGAGGGATAAAAAGAGAGCGAGAGAGGCAATTGTGAATTTCTAGTGTGAAAGGAAGGACAGCCCACATACATGGGTAACGGGAGAATTCACAACCCGACAACTTGCACTGACTAATTTAGACATCCATCCCTGGGTTGCTTAGCAACACTCGGGGGTTTGATTCCCATACAGCTGTTTTGGTTAGACGACAAGGGTTAAAATCCCTAATCAATAACATCTTCTCGTTGTCGCAAGTTGATTCAAAAGTCTTGATTGCGCCGTTCGGTGGGCGGTCGCCAGCAATTTTTAAAAACACTTCTGATGGTGTCGTGCCCCTCTGATGGGCTGAACTTGAAGGATTTTTGGCAATTGTGTTTATCTCAGTACTTTGTCTCATAATGGTGGTGTTTTGAATCAAATTATCCCAGCATGGTCCTGTCAACCAGCTGATTCAACAACACACTCCAATCAGTCTTCTGCCTTGTCTACCTAGAGGAATCCAGATGGGGGAGGCATCAGCTGATAGTACAGTGAATGATTCGGTGAGGGGAAAGAGCGATAAGGAGAGAGAACGGGGGGCGGGACGAAGCGGAAAGAAGCGGAGCCCGAGTGAGAGAGTTAGTGTGCACGTATGTGTGTCAGCGAGAGAGAGAGAGTACTGAGCGGAGAAACGTGCGAGGCTTGTGCGCTCTGCCGTTTCCTCTCGCAGTCACAGACGGCATCATGTGGAGCGGGCACTGTCACCACAGTGCTTGTCTTCTCCGTAACCCTCTCCGTTGTGCTTCAGTGACCGAGGAACCCCAGTCCAGGAGAACCTGACCTTCTGTTTCCAAGTTCCTCAAGGCGAAACGGGCATTTCAAGGGAGTTACTGAGCAATAAACTAAGAGGAGATATGAAGTCTTTACTGAATGCCTTCAAGAAAGAAGGTAAGAGGTGATCTTTTGGGGGGTGTCCTGACCTTTGGTGACTTTTGTTCCATGGGATTCATACTCAGGTGTTCAGACTTTTCTTAGGTGAGGAAAAAGTGTGTTTGAGCTCCATTATATATTATGACAGATTACAAAAATGAAACAAAAGTTGAGGCCAAGAGTGAATGGAAAGAACATCACTGTGAGAGAGTGATTTCAGTCTTCAAGGAACTCTTGGATTTTCCTGCCTGAAGAGTTGTTTAACATGTTTGTTATACCTTTCCTACAGTTTTGTTTAGTGGAATTGGTACATTTTATAATTAGAATGCTGCAGTTGGAATGTTGCCACTTTGATTTCACTTGTTTGAAGGAAGTGACTGTATCATCAGCGTTCCAAAACCAGCGTGTTCCAGCAGCCAATGTGCTTGTGATGTCATCGGCTTCAGTTGGTGCTAGAAAAACCCTGCTTGTTGTGCTCTGTGGGGCTGCTCATATAAACCATCTAGTTCCTGCTTGTGACATTATCAATGCTGGTTTCTTTTTATTGGCAGGTTTCATGTGGCATCACCTGCCACATCGGCGGGGGGCTGGGTGGATTTCTTCACGGCTTGTGGGGGTTGGGTTTGAACATTAGTGCCGTAATAATCCCCCTACAGTAGCCTTTTGAATAATGAACGGGAGCATATGTACCTCTGAGACCGTTTGTCATGAACATCATCCAATGAAAGCCTTCCATGATCTAATGCTCCAAGTTGCCATTACGTCAGCACATTAACGAACAGGGGAGACTGTGTGTTTAGCGGCGTAATTCTCCACTATGCTTCTTCTGGGTTCTTTTTCTGAATATATTTATAGCATTTGTCTCACCCAGCCAGTGATATCTAGTTCATGCGTGAACTGTGTCTTTCTGCGGCCTAGTGTTTTCGAGAAACAAGCTTCTTTGGAAAAATGTGGACCACCTTTAACATGGCAGCGGATAAATAAATATAGGCAATTATAATGCATACAGAGCAAACAGAGAACTCAAGGGAATATCCTAGACCCGAGAAGGGGGGTGTTGTGGAGATGAGGCTTCATCTGGCCCTGAAATGTGTGTATATCACCTTGGAACCACAGAAGTTGGCTGCTGTGGGTGTATGTCTCTGGAGACTTTGTGATCAGCATATTCTTGTTGAAGAAACCAAAAACATGTTGTTTACTCTATTAAAGTAATATTAAGCTGTAACTTTGATTTCCACAAGAAATGCATTTGAATCATCTCTCAGTTTGAAAAAAAAGACCCAAACAGTAAAGCTTTTACAAAGTCAATGGGGCGATGAAGTAAAAGTTGTAGCTAAAGTGTGTAGTTTTTGCACCATTGGCAACACCAAAACTGAGTTGAAAAAAAGATTGTTTTCAGACCATATACACACTGTGTTTAGAGTTTTGAGGAGACCTACAAATAGCTTAGTTATGGTTGTCTATGGTTGTCATATTATATGGTAAATTCCACTACTGTTCAAAAGTTTGGCGTCAGTAACTTTTATTAAACAAGGATGTATTACACATATTACCATTAAAGATAAAAAAATGTTACAAAAGATTTGTACTTCAAGTAAATGTTCTTTTGAAGTTTCTATCTTTCCAGAACATTATCAAGTAGCACAACTGTTTTCAACATTGATAATAATAACAAACGTTTCTTGATCACCAAATCAGCATATTAGAATAATTTCTGATACCGGAAATTTATATATCTGTTTATATGGTGCAAACGTAGAGAGGAAAACATTAGTAAATTATAAAATCCATTGACCTAGAAAAGTAAGCCTACCTCATAACCATTTTTGAATGAAACATTACTGAATATATCAGTATTGTTGTCTCGAATGCTTCCAGTTTGCAGATATGTATTTTGTGTGTTTTTGTTTAGTTTACAGTTAAATGTTTACAGCATTATTAACCCTAGTCAATGTTAAAATCAGTTCAACTTTTAAAAAACGTGTCTCAAGACCTTGTGTTTTTTCCCCATTCCACTGCCGCGTCTCACGTTTTTCAGACCAAAAACGCGTTCTGTGTGAACGAGCCCTGACTGTCATGTTTGCGTGCCTCGCTGATGGGACCAAACTTCCTCCGTACATACGATTTCACCTCTACTGTTTATGAAATTCGGTAGGCTACATGGTTTAACATTTTTTCGATAGCCTGTTATATAATACAGGTTATTTTTATGGTATGCCAAAAAGATTGTTGGTACATTATACCAGTATTTACCATACTTTTTCAATACAAAGATAAAAATATGAAAAATATGCAAATAAAAGCATTTTCTTTATCAAAAAAAAAAGGTACATCTTGAAAAAGAAGAGGGGGGGGGGGTCGTCTTATAATCAGCGTCGTTTTATAGTCTGAACAATTCGGTAAACTTCATGCGTAATTGAAAAAATTAAGTTATGTGCAATTGTCAAGTTCACATAACTTACTTTTTTCAAGTACGCATCAGGGTTTCCTCACGTTTGTTAAGTTAAGTCAACTGATCACTTTTTACGGTGCATACTTAAATATTTTTCATAATATAGCTAATAATGTTATTTTATGTGACTTGAAATTTTAAAATGTATTAGTATATAATGAAATTAACCCTTATTAATAAATACTGGGAAAGTATTGTTTATTGTTTGTTCATGTTAGCTGGTGCATTAATTAAAAGTTAACATATTGAACCTACTTATTGTAAAGTGTTAACAATGTATTGAGCACACTTAATCGGGAGTATTACTTTAACTAGAATTCGACCATGTATTTAGTTGTGCAATAATGGCTTGATTTGAGTTCTGACAGCTCACATAATAAATTGAACAGCAACAAATATATTCATTATTCAGTAAATGAGCATCGAACTTGATTATGAACTTGATGAGCAGACAGTGTTTGGTCTTTTAATGTGACAAAGTTCTTTATATGAGTAAGAAGCCGAAGCGCAGTCTAGCAGATTGTACTTGAACACTCGTTACAGTGCTCTAATTATTGCCACTTTCAATGGAATGAAGGACACCGAAAAAAGCTGAACTACTTTGATGTCGGCGGAGTACTTGAAAGTCCACTTCATACTTTAAATAAACAGTCGTTTCTATTCTTTTTATTTAATCACTCTCTTTCTTTCTCTCTCTCCCAGTGCCTTTCCGGGAGGCACCGGCAGGCACGGGTCGGAGCAGGCCGCTGCAGCAAACGCCACCACAGCACCAGGGTAGGAGCACACTTGCCGCCCCACGCGTGCTGCTCCGCTCCAACAGTGACAACAACCTGAACGTCAACAAGCTACCGCTGGAACGCTCTCGCTCGCCTTCTCCTGTCGCCTCCCCCCTGCGCAGCCTCTTGCCCCGCCACCCCCAGCAGATGCAGAACAGCCCCAATGGCACGGTAAAGACCATGGCTCGGGGGGGACGCTCTGCCCGAAGTCGTTCCCCTTCCCTGGGCCGACTGGGGGAGGGAGACACCCGGAGACAGCCCCCGCAGCGCCACAGCAGGTCAGTGGCCATCCCAAAAGGAAGCAATATGATTGATTTTATTAGGACAACTGTCAACATGCCCATGTCTGATCGTGTGTCCACTTTTGTGTGGGTCCCTCATGTCCGGGCTAGAGTGTGTCCCTTTCTGTGAGGACAAAGTTGTTTTTAACTATTGCCACCAGAGGCCCTATTTATGGCAAATCTGTGTTGTCTTTATAAGGCCATGTGTGAATGCAAATAGGTCAAGTGTTGGGAATTGCTGTATGGGAAGTAGACTGGACTGCAGAGATGCCCTCTCTCTGTCTGGCTTTTCATAAAATATACAGTTTGGAGTCTTCAGGATATTAGATCAGTATGTTAGGGTGTGTTCACACTTGACATGTTTTGTTCGATTAAAACAAAACCCTTGTGCGATTGCTCTGTTAGTGCGTGTGAACGCCATTCAAACCCTGGTGCGAACCAAACAAGAGGACAGAGACTCCTGAAAAGATGGCTCTTGGGTCCGCTTCCAAGCGAACTCTGGTGTGGTTCGAATTAAATATGAACGCAACACGGACCAAAGACATGTGCCATGATCTCACAAGATGCGGCCCTAAAAAGGACAAAATGCTCAAACATACCTGTTTTCTCGTCATAGTTGTGATGTTGCCATCCCAGTTTGGTACAAGCATCAGAACCGCGTCTCCCTGCTGCAGATCTTCGTTTGTGTGTGTGACTGAGGGATTCCTGCCGCTGTTTTGACTACTTTACACATTTTATAAGCAGTGTTGGGCACGTTACTTTAAAAAAGTAATTAGTTACTAGTTACTTCTTACAAATAGTAACTGAGTTACATAAATATAAAAGTAACTAATTACCAGGGAAAGTAACTACTGTGTTACTTTTTTTTTTCTTTTTTCAAATGTTCAAATAACTTGGATGCCCCCAATATTAAATATGTTAAATGAATGAATTGGACACTAAATAGAATAAATTATTATTATAAAACGTACATTAATGTACACTATTGTAATGTTGCTGTGGGACAATGTGAGAGACAGCTATCAAATTCAATACATTACTGTAAATATTATCAGTAGACCTACTATAGTGTAAATATTGTGTAAATATTATCAGTACTATACTACTCCTTTGGTAGTGGAGCTCACGTTCTCACCTGGGTTTTTATAGCCACTCATTTTGTGGTGGCATGTGATGATGTGAGGCGCTTCATTATTTGCCACCGACGTGGAGAGACTCTTTCTTCCTGGGCATAAGTTGCATGTTATATAAACATTCTTACCTTTCACCTCAACAAAGGAAAAGTAGCGCTTATACTTCCAGTTTGCGAAAGCTACCTTTGAAGTCGTTGGACGTGTCATAGGTGTGTGTGTGTGTGTGTGTGTGAACTCAACCTATCTACCTCAACCTTGTCTCCCACCCACCAATCATCATCAGTTATGTGTAACACCCCACCCACCCCTCAACACGCATGGCATGCATGCGTACGCACGCACGCCCGCACACACACACACACACACACACACACACACACACACACACACACACACACACACACACACACACCCCAACCAACCAACCAGAGAAAAAAAACCGTTGTAGATCCTACTGACAGAGAGCCTGTTCGGATGAAAACCGCTTCAGTAAGCTCAATTATAGTAACGCCACATTTTATTCTCAGTAACGCTAACGCGTTGTAACAGGAGATTACTCGTTACTGGAAAAAAATAATTCCGTTAGTAACAACGTTTATCTATAACGCCGTTATTCCCATCACTGTTTATAAGCTCTTCACAGGTTATCAGCAGGAGAAAATACCACCATATGCAGGCTACATACAACGAGCACATTTATCCCAGCACACAGCATTGTTTTGGATGTTCTGTAAGTTCCGTCACAAAATGGATGTATTAAAAGCCAACTTATCAGGTTGTGAACATATCGCTGTGCCTTAGGTTTAGTATCTATGTTCTGAACGCTAAGCGGACCAGCACTAATTTTTGTTGTTGTTCTGGACCAAAAGAACCAAGCGAACCGAACTACAAGTGTGAACACACCCTAAGTTTGTTTCTGTCGTAGACCTCACAATTCCGAATTTTTTCCCCACAATTTCAAGATTATCTCTCGCAATCCTGTAGGGTTTTTTTCTGCCATGGAATGAAAAAGTCTAAATTGTGAGATTGTATTTTTATTTATTTTTTTACTTTACTGCACATGTACAATTAGACCTAGAATGTATTTTACATTATTACCTCAAGACATGGTTAGGGCCTTGCATGAGATGCACATTTGTGTGATGTGTCTATCAAAAAACTTGAATAGCAAAAAAAAGGGCTTTACATAGACTCCAAATTACAAGTATGACTTTATTTCTTGTGTGAAACACATCATTCTAAAGAATGATTCAACTGTGTTAACACTAACAGCATTTAAAACAACAACATTGGACCTACTGACTTTAATTCTATGGATCATAGATATTTTTCAAAATACTATCTATTCTGTTATGAATGAAAAAGAAATTCATACAGGTCTGGAATTAGATGATGGTGAGCAAATTATGGCACAATTTAAATATTTGGGGTGAATTATTGCATTAAATGTTTTAATACAGGTGTTACATACAGTCTGCATCATATTCTGGGGATGTACGTAGTTTAGTTTATACAAGAAGAAATATCCTATTGAGTGAATAGTGAAAAAAAAAAATTGGTTTTTGAATGAACAGTCCTTCCCTTGGCGACTTATTGAATAATTATTAAACTATTACTTTTTAAAGTGCATTGTATTAAAGATAAAAGGATATTTAAAATCCCCTATGGTTTCTTTTACATAAGTATAACTTTTATATAAGTAATTCTTAGAAATAAAGCATAATGAAAAATATTGTAAATTAATTTGCATGCACCAGTGAGTTTTTATAAAAGTAAAGTGATAGTTTTAGAATTTAAAGCTATTGCATGGCTTCAGAACACTTGGTGTGGACTATTTTATGCTGCGTTTTCAAAGTAAGATTTTAAACAAGTCATTTTTGAAGCTTGAAAGCTTCAGTTTCCATTTAATGTCATTGTAATGAAAAGAGCAGCTGGGGCATTCTTCAAAATGTCTCCTAGTTTGTTCCACAAAAGAAAAAGTCAAACCGGTTTGGATTTACATGGGGGAATAAATAATGCCATCATTTCAATTGCAGCATTACTGTACCTTGACTGTAACCTTGTAATGATAGACTAGACTTTATCTGGTGCATCTGTGTGTAACAGTACCAATGAAACCCATGAGGTTTGCTTATGGCCTTAAAAAGAAACAGTGACAAATATTTGGACATCTGTCTGTAAAATAACCCAATCAGCCAGTGTTTGGTTGCATTTGCAATGCAACATGCATCTGATCCAGGATGGGATTGGACAGACGCCCGGGCTGTTGTTTTTTTTTTAGCTTTGTGACTTTGGATGCAGCAGCGCATAATACAAAGGTGCAATATGGAGACTTGGCAAACAATTAGGCCACAGAGAGAGGCAAGAATCTGCTCGGAAAGATAGAGAGCATGTGTGTGTGTGTGTGTGTGGCCATGCTTATGTATATATATATATTTCCCTGTGAGTGAATGCATGCGTGGGTTCTTGTCGTGTAGTGAAAGTTCAGCATGCATGTGTGCATGAGCATGTGTGCGCTTGTGTGCGTCTGCTCGCATGCATGTGTGTCGGTGGGTGTGCGAATCTTGTCACTCAACAGGGGTTCTAGCGCGAGAGAAGGCTCGGTACAGTAAGTGGGCCAGGCCAATTACTCACTTCCACTGCAAAAAACTCTAATTAGATGTCATTTTAAAAAGGAAGAATTAACTCCTCTGGTATTTGACCCTGTTCTCCTCTCGTTTCTCACGCTGCAGCCTATATAGATCCGTTTGTTGTGTTAGACGTGTTTTAGGATGGCATTTACGAACAAAAAACACACAACAACCAAAAACAAAGACTAAACAGCTGGTCTTTCGCCTCCAAAACCGGGGACTTCGATTTCAGCTAGTGCCAGTGTCGAACCCGTGGAAATATCATTGGCTCTCGTGCCTGCATGTGCAGCTCAAATGGAACGCCATCCCTTAGTTACAGCAGCAGTTGCTATGGCTATGTCCGTATGGTGTGTGTACATGTGTGAGTGTGTCACTTTCAGTCAGTGTCTATGTGTCTTCTATGTGGCTTCTACTCCGTGGTGTATTAGATAATGTGGCTGCTCTTCAGAGGCTCAGAATGGAACCGAAGCAGATGTAGTCAGTTGTAGCGTCATATTGCCATTTGTAAACCGCTATAAACAAGGGAAATACGAGACTCTCCTCTCGTGCCAGTAAAGGTCATGTTGTAGACACACCATGCTGCTTGTTCAGAGTTGTTTGAAGATGCTGATATGTTTTGAAGATCTACTGTATAAAGAAGTACTTTTTACGTTTGGGTATTTACAGGGCCCTTCAAGCTCTCTGCCTTTCTCCCTTTCTCTCTCCCTCTTTCTCTCCCTCTATCTCTCTCTCTCTCTCTCTCTCTCTCCTCTCTCTCTCTCTCTCTCTCTCTCTCTCTCTCTCTCTCTCTCTCTCTCTCTCTCTCTCTCTCTCTCTCTCTCTCTCTGTGTGTGTGTATATATATGTATGAATAATATATATGTATAATTTATTTCATGGATGGATGATGGAAAGCTGGATAGATATTATATATATTTATAATATGTATATTAAAATAATATACATAATACATGTATATAAAATAGTACTGTCCGGAATAAGATATTTTACATAAAAGATATAGTCCACAGTATATAGTTATAGTTACATATTTACATATAGTCCACAAGGCACAAAAATAAGCAGAATTTATCAAAACGACCCCATTCAAAAGTTTACATACCCTTGATTTTTAATACTGTGCTGTTGCCTTGACGATCCACAACGTCATGGTTGTTCTTGAGTCCCTTGTTTGTCCTGAGCAGTTAAACTGCCCAATGTTCTTCAGAAAAATCCTCCAGGTCCCAAAAATACTTAGGTTTTCCAGCATCTTTTGCATATTTGAACCCTTTCCAGCAGTGACTGTATGATTTTTAGATCCATATTTGCATACTGAGGACAATTGAGGGACTCAAACACAACTATTAAAAAAGGTTCAAACATTCACTGATGCTCCAGAAGGAAACAATAAGAGCTTTAGTAGAGCTTTTAGTAGAGAAACATTAAGAGCTTTTGAATAGGATGAAGATGTCCAATTTTTTCTTATTTTGTTTAAATATAAATTTTTTTTCATGTAGTACTACCCTTCGGACACAATAGGAGATACTTGCAAGTTTCCTGGAAGACAAATTAAGAACAATTTACCTTGATCTTCAAATTCAGAAGATTTTCCTCCCCATCTCTTAATGCATCATGTTTCCATCTGGAGCATCAGTGAATGTTTGAACCTTTGTTAATAGTTGTGTTTGAGTCCCTCAATTGTGTCAATGATGGATCTCAAAATCATAAAGTCACTGCTGGAAAGGGTTCAAATATACAAAAGATGATGGAAAGCTGGAGGATTTTTCTGAAGAACGCCGGGCAGTTTAAATGCTCAGGACAAACAAAACTCCAGAATATCATACACACACACACACGCACGCACGCACGCACGCACGCACGCACCGGGTTTACACTTTAAGCGTAAGAAATTACGGGTGTGGCGTGTGAGCATGTGAAACCAATCAAATGCGTGTGTCTCACGGCCAATGCGTGAGAGTTGGCAGCTCTGGAATATATATATTTAAAGGGTTAGTTCACCCAAAAATGAAAATTCTGTCATTAATTACTTTACCCTCATGTCGTTCGACACCTGTAAGACCTCCGTTCATCTTTGGAACACAAATGAAGATATTTTAGTTGAAATCCGATGGCTCAGAAAGGCCTCCATTGGCACAATGCACTGTACACGCTCAAGACCCATAAAAGGTACTAAAGACATCGTTACAAAGTCCATCTCACTACAGTGGTTCTACAATAACTTTATGAAGCGACGAGAATAGTTTTTGTGCGCAAAAAAACCCTAAATAACGACTTATATAGTGATGACTGATTTCAAAACACTGCATCATGAAGCTTCGAAGTATTATGAATCAGCGAGTCGAATCATGATTCGGATCGCGTGTCAAACTGCTGAAATCACGTGACTTTGGCGATCCAAACCGCTGAATCGACTCACTGATTCATAACGCTTCGAAGCTTCATGATGCAGTGTTTTGAAATCGGTCATCACTATATAAGTCGTTATTTAGGGTTTTTTTGCGCACAAAAACTATTCTTGTCGATTCATAAAGTTATTGTAGAACCAATGTAGTTCATTTGTGTTCCGAAGATGAACGGAGGTCTTACAGGTGTCGAACGACATGAGGGTAAGTAATTAATGACAGAATTTTCATTTTTGGGTGAAATAACCCTTTAATCTATTAAACAGGCTAGTATGGATAGGCTACTGGGCAATTCCACGCAAAAATGTCACATCCATAACGCCAACTAAATACCATGGCATTGTGTTGGTGTTATGGATGTGACAGTTTTCCGCGGAATTGCCCTACTATGTAAATGACATGAATATCTTTTTCATGAAAACATTTTAAGGAACCTTTTCTACTTCTTCCTTAGTTAGCATAATGGATTTAACATTAGCCATTTTTTACTCGAGGGGTTTTAAAAATTGGTATTGTAAAGTACTATTTTGCAAATAATTTATGTTCATCCGTTGTCATTAAAAATAGAACAACTCAAAGTCTCGGACATGTTGAATAACCATAGGAATATGCATCCTGTAGCTTGAACTCTATAGCTGGCAACATACTAATCAAATAAACAATACTCAGCAAGACCCCAGTAAAATTACCAGTGTTAAATGAACTCCTACAGAGTTAAATGAAGCCTGATTTAGCTTGGACTGAGTTTAACTCTATAGCTGTCAATATAAACATGATTTCTCTGTACGGGTTTGCAGCTACGTGCTAGCCAAGTGTAGCAGCTATTCTGCCACTGTGATCATATTTTGATTGCTGCCTCAAAATCTTAAAGATGTTGAGACCTTATTTCCTTCAAGCTTGATTAAAAATAGACCTGTGGATGTGACTATACGTGCAGCGCTTGAACCGATTTCTAACACTTACTGGCCTTGTTTCCTTCCTCCCTGTTTTGCATAAATACCTCAGCCCACATTAACTCTTTTTTGCTTTTTTTTCTCCAAAAATAAGATGCGAAGCGCAGCTTATGTAATTGTCTTTGGATGAAGCTGGATAAGAAAGCTTCGCTGCTCGCTTGACAGCTAGTTGCATTGGCAGACCGGTTGGCTGCCATAGGCGGTGCTCTATATGAGTAAGCCACTCATTTATGGTTTGCTGAAATATGCTTGTTTATCTTCCAGCTGGTGTAGATTCTGTACGTGAGGCCATTTGAAAGTTGATTATTAGATATCGGCAAGCAATATAAACAAATTAGGATTTCTGTTGCAGAGTGTTTTGCACTTATTCATGTAACTACAGTTGGTGGCAAGGATGGATAGTGATAATATTGGGGTTTTTTTTGCGTAAAAGATTGTTGGGATCATTTTTGTGATTGGCTGAACACTGGATTGTTTGCAGCTGAGAGTTAATTTTGCTGTGCCATGCACTCTATTTAGTTTGCTCTTAAAGTGTGGCATGGTGTGCTGATTGCATCATATTTCATATGGTTATTTTCTCACAGGTGTTGCAGGTTGTCTTACCACTTTTTGGTACTCTCCATTTATCATCACAATTTTCTCATGTTTCATTTTAAAATAATAAACCAGGTGTATCTGTTTAGGACTGTTTAGCGCACGAACACGTTTCTGGGCTCCAAAAAAAGCATCACATCTGTAATATCATCTTCGTCAAGCTTTGTTATGTAAGAAGGCTAATCTAGGTGTGTTGACTTTGGGCACTGACATTGAGAGGGTCTCAGTGGAGGCTTAAAAAAGCACGTTGAGGGCAAATGTAGGTGCTTTGTCCCAATTTCATTTGCTCCTATAGGCTGAAGACGCCAGATGTCACGGGGACATTGAAAGGTTGAGAGGTAGGGCATGTCATGTGTGAACATGAAGTTGCTTGTATGACGCTTTTAGATTTTTATACATACAACATGGATAGATATGTTTCAAGATACCAGAATTCAGGTTTGTGAATAGACTATATTTATCTTTATGGCCAATTTGAAACTTTTTACCCTATGTATGTCTTTTACCATATATATGTATATGTAGGTAATGAAAGGTAATTAAATAATTTGGTCCCTTTTTAATTTAGATACTGTATACAGTATATTCACCTATATATATGACCAAAATGTCAAAAGTAAAAAAACGCAATCTGGAATTGATTTGCAATAGGCCATCCTCTGGCCTCCCTGTGAAGCCAGGCCTGCATTTATTAAGTTAAAGTGAAAGCATGGAAAAGAACAATATGTGCCTCTGAGATTATGCATGTCATCATCAAAAACTGAATGTTCTTTTGCAGTGAGTTACAGTGCTATTTTTAGTTCCATTGCGCCCTCATTAACACCTTCATTAACAGCATCGTCGGGACTGTTTTTTGTTGAGTCTTTAATGTCAGCATTTTTCTGGAGAACAAGTTTTTTTGGGGATGGGAGCCGTCTGCTCTTTCTGAGTGAATAGAGTCACCTCAGGACAGGGCTCAGCTGCTTTTTAGAGGTAATGTTTCCTGTGATCCGTTACTGGATAAGTTAATGATTCAGTCTGGCCCAGGGCAAGAATCGAGATCTGCTTGTAGGTATCATGTCTAGGAGAACATCTTGGCTTTAATCTATATTTATGACGTCTATCCAGCAGAGGGAGCCCTTATACTTTTAATAGCTGTGTTCTAGCATCCTAGTGTGTCTCAATGCTTACCACAGACATTGCTAGACCCTGTTTAGGGGGCTTCATCCTTCCTTCTTCATCTCTTAAAATCAGCGATTAAACTGTCAAAGCCCTTAGAAATGTATGCTCTCCCTTCATGTTTGCTGTAGTAAAGCATCTGAGATTACTTCTTATTTCCTTAATTAACTTTAGAGCTAGATTTCTTTTTTAAACATAAAGTTTTTTAAACATATTTATTTAAATATTTAAATATATATAATATAATATATATAATATTTATTCTTATATTGTGTATTTTTATATATTATGATATTTTATTTAGAAATATATAAAAAATATATGAATTATATATATTCATATTCATATATATATATATACATATATATATATATATATATATATACATATATATATATATATATATATATATATATATATATATATATATATATATATATATATATATATATATATATATATATATATATATACATACATATAATATATGTGTATATATATATAATATAAATATAATAATATATATCATTTTTTATACATTTTATTTAAAAAATATATATGTATATACAGTGAGGAAAATAAGTATTTGAACACCCTGCTGTTTTGCAAGTTCTCCCACTTAGAAATCATGGAGGGGTCTGAAATTGTCATCGTAGGTGCATGTCCACTGAGAGAGACATAATCTAAAAAAAATCCAGAAATCACAATGTATGATTTTTTAACTATTTATTTGTATGATACAGCTGCAAATAAGTATTTGAACACCTGAGAAAATCAATGTTAATATTTGGTACAGTAGCCTTTGTTTGCAATTACAGAGGTCAAACGTTTCCTGTAGTTTTTCACCAGGTTTGCACACACTGCAGGAGAGATTTTGGCCCACTCCTCCACACAGATCTTCTCTAGATCAGTCAGGTTTCTGGCCTGTCGCTGAGAAACACTGAGTTTGAGCTCCCTCCAAAGATTCTCTATTGGGTTTAGGTCTGGAGACTGGCTAGGCCACGCCAGAACCTTGATATGCTTCTTACATACCCCTTTTCCACCAAAGCAGAGCCAGAGCTAGATTGGAGCCAGAGCCTAGTTCCAAATCGGTTCTTTGTGTTTCCACACCCAAAGCTCCAGCTCCGAGCCAGGAAAAGTGGTTCTTAAGTAGCACCAAAACATTGCTGGGCTAGAACAGGGCTAGAAGTAAGAACCGATTACGTCAGGCGCTGGGGGCGGGGTCAACAAGACGAACACAGACTTGAGATCCGCCATTGTTGAAATAGCAGCTAATGGAGCTAACAGCTGCTGCTCGTTTGTAATCTCCGTCTATGCTAATTACGGCGAACTGCACGAATGCGTTGGATTCGCTGTGTTTTAATGCCGATGTAGGATCGTAAAGCCACGTTAATCAATAGTTGTTGTTGGAAGGCTTGTTGGCAGCGGTGCTGTGCAGACCGATCTCCGTATGATAACGAGTCCAGCGAGAGCACACGACTCCTTATGCTTTTGATTCACTCATGCGGTTTTTTAAATATTATACGTGGATCGGTCTGCGCAGCGCCGATGCATCTCAAGCAAGCCTGGTGTGTGTGTGTTTCCCGCTAGCGTTGCTGAGAAAGATGAGACGTATACAGTGACGTAAGACCTGGCTCTGTTGTGGCTCTACTAGCCTGTGGAAACGCAAACGGTTCTTAGCAGGCTCCTCAGTTGAACCAACTATGAACTGGGACTAGCTCTGGCTCTGAACTAGCTCTAGCACTGCCTTGGTGGAAAAGGGGTAACAGAGCCACTCCTTGGTTATCCTGGCTGTGTGCTTCGGGTCATTGTCATGTTGGAAGACCCAGCCTCGACCCATCTTCAATTCTCTAACTGAGGGAAGGAGGTTGTTCCCCAAAATCTCGCAATACATGTACAATACATGTACAATTTTGTCTCTAGTGTCTTTGGACAGCTCTTTGGTCTTGGCCATGTTAGTAGTTGGATTCTTACTGATTGTATGGGGTGGACAGGTGTCTTTATGCAGCTAACGACCTCAAACAGGTGCATCTAATTAAGGATAATAAATGGAGTGGAGGTGGACATTTTAAAGGCAGACTCACAGGTCTTTGAGGGTCAGAATTGTAGCTGATAGACAGGTGTTCAAATACTTATTTGCAGCTGTATCATACAAATAAATAGTTAAAAAATCATATATTGTGATTTCTGGATTTTTTTTTTAGATTATGTCTCTCACAGTGGACATGCACCTACGATGACAATTTCAGACCCCTCCATGATTTCCAAGAGGGAGAACTTGCAAAATAACAGGGTGTTCAAATACATATATATATATATAATTAATAATTATGTTTATATATATATATATATATATATATATATATATATATTAGTGGTGGGCATAGATACATTTTTTTAATCTAGATTAATTCCAAAATTAATCTAGATTAAAATGGCTCATTTGAATTTTGAATTCTGCCGAAGGCTAAAACGGACTGAATGAGAGGAGGCGGGTGCGTTTCACGCACTGTCGGTCGGAGAGGAGAGGAGAGCGCAGCTGATATCGATACTGTAGAAAATGAGTATTGTATCGTTTCAGATATTTCAGTATCAATACATAGCGAAATATGGATATTTTTGACAACACTAGTAGGCATACACACAGGTTCGAAGACTCGTTCTCTCGCCCCCTACAGTGCAATTTGGCTAGGTATACATCCGCGCTAAAATATCAAGGTGAAAGTCATCATAGCTTGCGTAGTATAGACCCAGCTCCCAACCCAACTTTGAGAATAGACTAACGGCGATATTTTTTTTCTCTCATTAACGCAGCATGTTAACGCCGATAAAGGCCCACCACTAATATATACATATATATAATATTTTATATATTTTATATTTAAAAAATAAGTACAAATTATTTATAAATATGTGTGTGTGTATTCATAATTCATAATAATATAAGGATAATGTTGCTTGTATTCCCAGTCCCCGTGCCAACAGGGATGCCTTTTCCGGCATGGACACCCCAGGGTCCAAACGCAAGCTGTACAGTGCTGTGCCAGGAAGACATTATGTGGTGGTCAAGTCTTACCAACCACAGACCGAGGGCGAAATAGCTTTGTACAAGAACGACAGGGTGAAAGGTAAATGCATCTCTAAAAATATTTTGTGTAAAATGTAAACATACATTTCAGTTTAGCTTTACTCATTTAAGCCATATGTTATTGATAGTAAATATGGGTATTTTTAAGTGTGTGTGCATCAAATGAAGGGAAAAGCTGGTTTGTAGCAGGGAGTGCAGTTTCTCCTGCCATATGGAGAACAAGAATTCACAGATTCTGCCCTTCGGCACCAGGCGATGCCTGGCCTGAGCTAGCAACACTTCACAAACAGAAAGAGATGAACCAGAGCGATTTCACTGGATAAAAGTAAAGACTTCACTGGATAAAATCATCATAGGCCTGATATATTAAATTGGCGTGTCTATATTTATACACATCGGTAGCGAAGTGTTTAGAATGTCAGTCGGAGTCATTTTTCCTGGTGTCATATTTAGGACTGCACAATATATGCAGTATGTAAATAGTGAGAACAGTGTTTTAAAAAAATATATATATTATATATTTTTTGCTGACTTTCTCTATAGTTCTCAGTATTGGAGAAGGAGGATTCTGGGAAGGCAGTGCCCGAGGGAATGTAGGCTGGTTCCCAGCAGAATGTGTGGAAGAGATCCCAAGCAAACCCAACGAGGACAGGCCATGTGAGTTTGTACGCACAAACACACACCAGCACACACATTCAACACGTTCTCATTCACTGACATTGCAACCTAAAGGAATAGTACACCCAAAACTGACACTTCTGTCATAATTTAGGCCGTTTACACAACAACTAAAAACTGAAGACTTTTTATGCATTTTGGCCATTCATTCACATGACAGCGCTTTGGGGGCCTGAAAACGGGATTCAAAGTGCTCGTGTTTGAAAATGATGGCGTTATCGTCTCCGTGTTAAACACGAATTTGTGAAAACGGCGATGTCATGCATATGCATATTATGTGTTCAGTCTATAGGCGTCTAAAGTGACATTGCCAACTACTGGCCTGGCATGAATATTACAATGTTTTTAATCGTTTCTGCGGATCCGTGTGAACAAGGATCGTTTTGACAACTTTGTCGCCTGTATGCAAAAAACCTAAAGAAAAAACTTTTCCGTTTTTAGCACATTGTTGTTGTGTACCCTTAAGGCCAATTCACACTGCACTGACAAACTTCAACAAACACTATCAAACAAGTTGGCCATTTGGATTTACAATTTTATGAACAATAACTGTCATGTCACACTGCCCCAACAGACACCGACAAATGCTGATTGAACATGTTCATTCGGGTGAAAACAAACCCGACCAATGCCAACAACAGATGCCGACAGGGGTAACACACTGATCCAACACAACCCACCAAACATGTTCCAAACCAGTGTTATTCTAGTATTATTTAGATAAACTAATACAGTATACATTAACATTATGAATTAGCTTTTATTTTTGTATTTAAAAAAAAAATTTTTAGTGTACATTTCTGTAATTTTACATTTGTATTAGTTATTTATAGTTCTATATATCTTCAAGTTTTAGTAATTTACGTTTCTAATGTTATATAAATATTAGTATTCGTATCTAATAGTATTAGTATTTAATCTTAGTATAAGTATTAGTATCTAATATTTATATTTAGTTTGATTTCATCTTTATTTCAATTCCCAAAAATGATTTGTAATAGTTTTAGTTTCAGTTAACAATAACGACACTGTTCCAGACCCATGTGACTTTCTTTCTTAAGTGGAAAACAAAATCACAATGTTCAAACAGTTCACACTGCTCTGTTTCATACAACGAAAGTAGTCCATACCGCTTGTGCACTATATTAAAGCTGTACAATAGTTTTGTATACAAAAGAAATGTGACAACCAATGGTGGCATCAGTGACGTCAAACTTTGTATGAAGTGTATTCACACAGCATATTTCAATAGATGATACCTCAAATGCAATTTTAGAGCTGAAATGGAGGTGAATAATCTGTAATTGATTACATTTTTGGTCTTTTCAGAAATTCTTATGGCTTCGATATGGCTTCACATTAATCAAATGGACTACTTTATGATACTTTTACTGTCTTTTTCTCAATTTTGGAGTTTGACAGCCACTGGTCACCATTTACTTTCATTGTATCAAAAGGAGCAGAATGAACACTCTGCTAAAGTTCTGCGTTTGTGTTCCACTGAAGAAAGAAAGACATATGCATTTAGAACAACATGAAGGTGAGTAAATGATGATAGAATCTTTATTTTGGGTGAACTCTCACAAATAAAGTGTAAACTTACAGATCACATTGCTTGTTTCTTCACATATTACAAGGTAAGGGGAAAAAAACGTTCCCCCTTCCTCTTATTGTGTCTCTTTTCACTCTATTCTTCTTCAGTGCTCTGATAACCCACAGAATATGTGAGAAGCCTTGCGGCGATAGCAGGCTGTTAATTCAGTTAGTGTTCATTTGCAAGTAGGCCACAAAGCGCACACGTCCACCTCTCAGATCAAATGCTCGAGTTCATCCATCAACCATAGCTGTGAATGAGCACCTGAGAAATTGTGCATTATATCCAAATTGGACAGAGAGCGGAAATGCTATTAACAGCAATCATAGCACTACTCTAGACCAAATGTTTGATAAATTTAGATGATTTTTTTTTAGTTGTGAGTACAATCATTGGCTGTTGTGTAGCTGTGGTGTGCGCACTCAACATTCACTGTGCAAATTGGCAGAAGGGGCCAGGGGCAACATTCTGTTGAGAGTTGTTATTTTGGGCCAAATGAATGCCTTCCACATCAGTGCAGCTACTGTGCGTTTTCAGCCCTGTATGTGTGTGTGGTGAAAGTGTCATAGAGGCGTTTAGATGTTTTCTTCATTGAAACCCATTTGAACCTTTACAGTACGCGCATAATTTTCATGTAAGTCGATATTCTGATCATATTTTTTTTCTTAGCGCATTTTACCAATTCCAAAATCACAACAGTCTTGATAACTACTATTCATTTTGTATATAATCATTTATAAGTGATATGTAATGCTATACTATATATATAAAATAAAACACTTGACAGGGCTTGACATTAACTTTTTTGCTCACCAGCCACTGTGGCTAGTGGTTTTCCAAAGTTACTAGCCAATCAGCATTTTCACTGGCCACAATTTTGACATCAGTACTGTGGGGAAAAACTGACATAGATATTTTTAATATTATCTCATAATTTGGCAGCAGGCATATTAGGCTACTGTCACTTTAATGCTGCGTTCACACCAAACGCAAATTTAGTGTCAAATTCCCTTTAATATTATCTTATAATTTGGCAGCAGACATATTAGACTACTGTCACTTAAATGCTACGTTCACACCAAACGCGAATTTAGCATCAAATTCGCTTCTATCACATCTAGTTGGACGCTTGAACATTTTGAATCCACTCAAAGCAAATTGGACGCGCGTATAATGGTACATCCGCCTGTCCTTCCACCTGTCTCCGTATGACTGCTTACTGCCAATATCAGTCGTTCCTCTATGTTGAATGAGTGACTTGTCGTGAATGAGGCAGAATCGCGTCCATCACGTTGCGCTAAACGCGTCTATCGTGCCGCAGAACCTCCAGACACGCTCAAGTCGCGTTCGGTGTGAACGCAGCATAAGACCTGACACAGGGATACATTATACACATGTGTTACATATGTGATGTCTTTTTCAACTGTTCCCTTAAAAATAAACTTACTGTGCACGTGAATACTCGCCAAGACCAGCATTTTGACATTATTTTGTGTGTATATTTGACTTTTTAAGCGCGATAAGCAATGAAACAGAACTCAATTTGGTACTTATGTGCGCACATTTTGGGTAAAATTATGTGCAGTGCGCAATACCATGCCAAAATTAAAGCCCTGTAACACCAACTATAAAAAAGGCGGGTTTGTGTGTCAACTCACTGTCGGAGAGATCATGAGAGAGCGAGAAAGCGCAGCTGGTATCATGGTATCTGTTCTGCAGAAAATAAGCATTGGAAGTGTTTGATATTTCAGTATCGATATGTATTGAAAAATCTATATTTTTGACAATTGCACTTAGTTTATCATTTTAGGTGCCTTTTTAAAAGATTACAATTGAAAAATGTAAATATTACTTATAGATTTCCAAAGTTGGAGTGACTGCGTTACAAGTCGCTAAAGTTGCTCAAATATATATTTTTTAATAAAGCATAAAGGCCCCGATATACTTCAAGTGAAATCGAAGAACAAACTGGTGTGATACGTCATTTTGTACAAAATCAGGCCAAAACGAAGTTTGAGGTTGAAGTTGTTGAGGTCAGACGTCGAAAATAGTAGAAAATGGGGTTGTACTTCTGAAGAAACGAGACACTGACACTTTTTTTCAAGTTTAAAACGGTAAAGCTGCTCGATTTTAAGTTATATTGTATAAAGTGATATATAAATAAACGTGATGTGACCTTACTGGAGTGCCGTGGAGCTCGTGCAAACATACCTACGTATGTTGCTATGATCAAATGTTTTTCTTATGGTTTATTAAAATGCTTGCTGTTTTCTCAATTTTATTGTGTTTAATTTGTTATTGAGAGGAAACTCTGCAGTACATATTTACATACATCTAAACTTCGCTCTCAGCTGAGTGGGCGGCATCGGATGTTCAATAGCAGTATATTGTTGCTCACGGATTTCGTTGAAAAGGCGTGGACATTCAGGCGCAAAATGTATGGGAGGAGAGAATAGGTGATTTACAAAGGTTTGCACTTAAATTTACTGGTGTTTGCGCCATTAGGGTTAGGGTCAGGGTAAAAAAAAAGCACGTCTTAAACCAGACGCTAACTGGTAGATTGCGTTGGTCATTATGGAAATGATCCGGCTGCATCTGTGTGCTTTAATTTGCGCATCGTCAGTAGGTCATGCGCAGAACTGTCCAGTCCCATCGGCGCTTTTATGGAATTGCACTCGTGCTAATTTGCCCTGTTCAGTAAATCTGGCCCTTAGTCTCCAGTGCCACCATTTTGAGTCTCCAGAAGTGCAACCTAGAGTCTCCAGAAGAACAAGGTGTCAGAGACTTTGATAAGGTAAAGAATCCTGAAACATGACCCTCCACTTAATAAGAATCACAAGCTGTTAGTTATTAAGAATGATGTGGCTTGGAATTGGTAAAATGCGCTAGAAATATAATCAGAATATCGACTTGCATAATAATTATGCATGCAGCCATGCACTGTATAACAGTGATAGTAAAAGGCCTTGCATTGCATCGCACTCGCATTTGACATAATTACAAACAACGTAATTATCCGAATCCTGTTGTTAATCTACAGTCACGCTTTAGTCTAAAATCTCAAACATAATTCTCTGCTGTGGTCCAGATTGTTGGCTATGACCATGTACAGTAAGACAGCTATTGGCAGCTACATGAAACAAATGGAGAGCTGTTCACGACAGCATGTGGTGAGCAGAATGGAGGTGTGGTGAACGACAGCTGTCATTGGCCAAGAGGCTTTGGTCCATGTGACTCGGGCAGAGAGTCTGGCTGACTCAGCTCTCAGACTGTAAGATCTATGTTCACCCGTCATGTGATGGAATATGACATTTGCCTTGAGGTTGTCCTGCTGTAACACAGTCAGTGCTTCTGCATCTGTATGGCTAACCTAAATGCTGTTTTGCTCAACTGAATTGTACAAAAAAAAAAATGTTTTCAAACAGGTTTCCTTGCTGCTGTTGGTTGGATAAACAAGTAGCCCCACCCTAAACTCATTCTATTGGTTGAGCCAGTGTTGTTATGCTTAGTTGGTCAGAATTCTCAAATAAACAGCTATTTTTTCAAAGCGCCACAATGTTTATACTTTTTAGGGGACTCTTGGCCTACTTGTAGTTGTCTCTGGGATACGAGAAAGTATTTTAACATCGTAAAAATACATTGTAAATTTGGTTCAATGACGAATAAGAGCATCTACGAAAATGTCATGGAAAAGTTTAGTTTTAAATGCAAATGCAAAAAAACTTTTCTTGTTGTTAATGTTTTTATTTTTTTATTTTATACCATTTTCAAGAAAGCTTTAAATCGAATGACTCTAAAAATGTCATGTGGTGTAACCATCAAGTGAAATTACATATGATAATTATTTAATAACTATGTAAATATTAAAAGGTTAACATTTTTAAATATATTCTCCAAGGTAAAATGCAATTCATTAATAATTCATTCTTAAATATTATGTTTTTGTGAGGTTGTAACATGACATTGTAGAACCTAAACTAACCAAATTATCGTATATTTTAATAAACTCATAAGGAAGTCATAAGGGTCTGCAGGAGTCCTCCCTATGATCTCTCAAAATCCCCCCCGTTTCTGTATATTGGTTGCATCACATGACTTTGTTGGTCATAAATTAAAAATGTGCTCATCATTAAAAGAACACGTTCATCATAGAAGAGGTTTATTTGAGCTATTGTATGTGTGAATTGCAATTTTTATATATATTTGAATAAATTAATAGATCAGAATGAAAAAAATGCATGTCACACCAATGACCCAAATACGTATTTGGCGGCGAAACTGGGTCTTTTGCCTGTATCATTTTATTCCTCATGTTATGGCCAATAATTGAGTTGTTGGAACACATCTGATCAATTCGCACACATTTTAGCAGCAATCTGAAGTGAAAATTTGTGCTATCTATAGTATGAGGCGTTTTGAACCTCATCCATGTTTGCTAGCATTGCAAAAGGAGCAGGATGGCAGTGTGAAAAGGTGCAAAATGCTCCGTTGTGATGGGAACCGTTGGTAGCCTTGAAATCCATGGCTACTACAATGCATGCCATGAGTGAAGCGCTTGCGAAGAGTTGCAAGGACAGCTAATTTCTTTCATTGATGGAATAGTCATTCGGTTCCCATGGCGATGCTCTCTGCTTTATTTTAATCGCATCTTTTGGAGAATGTTGCCCAAAGCGCTCGTATCTTTTTTAGCTAAAATGCATCACATACCCATCCATACGCTGCTGGATAGCTTTGAAAGTTGACGATCAGTGCAGTGTTCAAAATCGCATATGGTTAAATCCAGCATCGGCTGGTTAGCAACCGCACAAGTATTCTGCTGAAGTCTCTTGAACCTTTTCGAGCAACACTCATGCACATTCCTGATTGATATATTTCCATGGAAACATGCTCTACACTGTACAAACCCTGTTGCTAAGGAGTGGGCCTTGGTAAGATTTTTTTTCTCTTTTTGTGGCATCTTTTTTTTCCCTCTCTCACACACTCACTCTCCCTTTCACGGCACTGAGAACAGAGCTCACATACCATCTTTTCCAATGCCACGGTTCTCTTCTCCATGTGTGTGGTGCTGATGGTCAGCTCTCACCTGAGCACTCGAGGAGACGCAAGAGTTTTTGGAGATGGGAAGTTAGGCGTCAGGGCCCGTGGGATCGAGAAAAGTGGCAATCCCCCCTCAGGCAAGGAGAATTGAGTGTTTCTCGGATTGACTCGGGGGTTGAACTAAAGGGGACCAATGGACGAAACTAGCAGATCCAGAAAGAAGGTTCATTTTGGAGGTATGTTGATTTGAGGATGTGGCAAACTGAGGAGGTTGGTGATGAACTACGGATTTGCGAGACTAAAAATTGCATGTTTTGCTCTGCGCTGATGTTTGCACTGCGGACAGTTGTGTGGGAATGATCAGTCTGTTATCATTAAAATGTCATTTGCAGTTTTTTGCCGCACAAATGAGTTTGTTCTGAAACAGAATTTCTTGAACTTTTTGTGTTTTCAGTTGCGTTTTAAGGTAATTGTGCTTGCGGATGACTTATAGTGACTCTTTGTGTTTGTTTCAGAGGCCCTGAACAGTTATTATTGCCAACAAATTGCAGAAAAATGACTACCCAAATGTTTTTATTTTTATTTATCTAATTCAGTTCTCAATCATGTTTGAGCTTGGTCAAAGATGTCAAATCAGGTAAAATAGTTGTATTGTATTGAACTGAGTGAAAAACTGTGGTCAAGTTGTAGTTGCAAAACTTCAGAGTGACTGGCAGAATATTATAGTTATGACTTTTTTTTCCAGCGGTGTGCTCTGACGCTGCCGTGGAAGTTTTGCATCCTTCAAGTTTTACTTGCTTCCTCGAATGCTTTATGAATTTTATCAAGTGATCCACACAGCTAGTTACCCCTGATGATTTGAAATCCAGTGTTGTAGAAACTGTCATCGCTGCTCGCCCTCATGTCAAATAGACTTTTTTTCCTCACACTGTCCACAGAGGAACAACACTCATGTCAAGTACGTGCGGCTCTGTGTGTACTGGAAAGACGACACAGCAGCTAAAGGAGAAACTGACAGGGTGTTCCATTAAGATGTGAGAAAGAGAACAAAAAAGAGATGGCACTTAACATGGTGGCCATTTTATTCATCCTATTAATTATAACGTCAGTATCTCTTTGGTATTAAATGCCTCTGCTCAGCTATATGCATGTAAAAATCAGGTATTGCTCAACTGGATAATGCACAACCTGACAAAACACATCTATAAATGGTAATGTCAAGGCTCAGAAGTGTGATGATTCACTTGCACACTCAAACGATTCAGTTTTGGTTTATTCATTTCATGGGATTCATCATCATAACACATCCAGTCTGACCTCAATACTATTTGATTCATTTTCGTATAAATAGCGAAAATATAAAAGCCAAAAATAAGTTGTAGAGTG
This sequence comes from Romanogobio albipinnatus, assembly GCA_023566225.1. Classification (NCBI taxonomy): domain Eukaryota; kingdom Metazoa; phylum Chordata; class Actinopteri; order Cypriniformes; family Gobionidae; genus Romanogobio; species Romanogobio albipinnatus. The sequence continues at coordinate 24,807,878 of CM042262.1, read as the reverse complement.
CCAAATGCTTACTTTTCAGAAATGGTCATGATTCATATTTTAAAGCTGTGGTTTTTTTTCCCTTTGGAAAGGAACATATGAATTTTAACCTCTCTAGTTTTGATGAACCCAAATATTTATTAAACCGCCTTTTTATATATTTGAAACCACTGACATATTGGGAGGACATCTTATATTAGCAGTCACAGGATAGAGCGGATGTCTGTGAAGAAGTGCGCTGAATCTAAACCTCCTTTTGTTTGAACATCAAAACGTTTCAGCTCAACAAAGAATTGAGCGTCTGTAACTTTAACAGCTAACCAGTGAGTAGGTTGGAAGGGGAAAGTGTTGAATCCCACGCAGCCTCCTGACTACTGATATCATCGTGTATCAACAGAACCGCAGAGGACAATACAAATGGTGCAGTTTTCAGAAGCTGCAGCCTGCAGAACAAACTCCTCGAGACTCTCATTAATGGATGAATATGTGTTGCTGAGGATCTTTATTATCATCAGTTGTGCCCCCTTTAATGTCTGTACTTCCTCCCCTGATACAATCTTCATAAGTGCACTTTTGGGGCCTTGCGTCAAGGTGATTTGATTGAATTTGGATATTAATCGCCTGTTTGCGTTTGATCCATTCGTACGAGTCCTCTGCGGACAGTTGTTTTAATGTGGTACAAAAATGATGCCATAATGCCGTGTAGACGATTAATCTCTGCGACATAAAAAATTCTCATCATTAGCTTTGTTGGCTCTTATCCTGCTTCCTTTCATAAAACGCAGTCAATATTTGGCCTTCCTGAGCTCTCTCGGAGGACTAGTCTAGTTTGGCTCCATTATGGGCCAAATGGTCCCTGTCTTCCAAAGGGCTTTTTATTGGTTGCAATTAAATGTGGTTTAGTTGGTGTAGTGCAGATTTTGAATTCAATGTTATAATTTGTGGATTTATTGTGAGCTCATGGCGTGTGATCAAGAAATGTGATTTGAGTGTGTGTGTGCGTCTTGCTGGTATTGATTTTTTTTGTGACAATCTGTATGTCAAGGTGAAACTGTAAGCATATTTTGTTATTTATATATTTTCTAGAGCACAGTTGGTATCGTCGTGTTGGCTAAATGATTAAATGTTTAAAAAATGGCACCTGGGACTGTGTGACATATGGCACACACAGTAAGACCAATTTGTGACTAGACAGCTTTTTTAGTGCAATTATGTAACCGAACCTTTACAACATTCTCACTTTATCACATCTGCTGTTCCTCTCAAAAACGCTGGTGCTTATTTTTATTCTTTTTGCACATTTTATATTCAGTGTGAAAGGGATGATAATGATGTTGAAGCGTTCAAAGTTCGGTGGGTTAGTGCTGGAACACAGTCACACCAGAGTTTTGGTAGAAACTTTGTTGTGTGAAAATAATAGGTAAAACAGGAATTGTGTGGCTCTTTCTCAGTGGCAACACTGAAATATTACATAATTGGAGTTATCTAATAAGTAAATGTCTGTGAATATGTCTTCACAGATGCCCGCGCGGACCGTTCCGAGAGAAGGAAGCTCTTCCGACACTACACTGTGGGATCTTATGACAGTTTTGATGCATCGAGGTATGATCCAACATTTTTCTAATCTTTCTGACCATCTTTGTAATACATAATGGTAGTTTTAAATGAGTTCTCTATTGCGTACAGTTCTCTATTTACAGTTCAGACAAGGATACTGAACCAATTTTCTGCATATAGATCATTGTGGTGTCAGCTTTGAGTTTTGCCTCAACAAGGTCAGCTACGCTGGTGACCGAGGCCTTGAGAGGCAAGAAACTGTCTGGAATAAACATTCCAATGTCGTTGTCATCATCAGAATCTGCGCTGGTGGAATTCCACAGAAATGTCACTTACAACGTTATACAGATTGTGTTAAACAGATATTTCTTTATTAAAGGAATAGTTCACTCAAAAATGGCCATTAAGCCATCCTAGGTGTATATGACTTTCTTCTTGTTCCTTGTACAGGGAGTGCAGAATTATTAGGCAAGTTGTATTTTTGAGGATTAATTTTACAACATTAATAATTAAACAACAACCATGTTGTCAATGAACACAAAAAACTCATTAATATCAAAGCTGAATATTTTTGGAAGTAGTTTTTAGTTTTAGCTATTTTAGGGGGATATCTGTGTGTGCAGGTGACTATTACTGTGCATAATTATTAGGCAACTTAACAAAAAACAAATTTATACCCATTTCAATTATTTATTTTTACCAGTGAAACCAATATAACATCTCAACATTCACAAATATACATTTCTGAAATTCAAAAAACAAACAAAAACAAATCAGTGACCAATATAGCCACCTTTCTTTGCAAGGACACTCAAAAGCCTGCCATCCATGGATTCTGTCAGTGTTTTGATCTGTTCACCATCAACATTGCGTGCAGCAGCAACCACAGCCTCCCAGACACTGTTCAGAGAGGTGTACTGTTTTCCCTCCTTGTAAATCGCACATTTGATGATGGACCACAGGTTCTCAATGGGGTTCAGATCAGGTGAACAAGGAGGCCATATCATTAGATTTTCTTCTTTTATACCCTTTCTTGCCAGCCACGCTGTGGAGTACTTGGACGCGTGTGATGGAGCATTGTCCTGCATGAAAATCATGTTTTTCTTGAAGGATGCAGACTTCTTCCTGTACCACTGCTTGAAGAAGGTTTCTTCCAGAAACTGGCAGTAGGACTGGGAGTTGAGCTTGACTCCATCCTCAACCCGAAAAGGCCCCACAAGCTCATCTTTGATGATACCAGCCCAAACCAGTACTCCACCTCCACCTTGCTGGCGTCTGAGTTGGACTGGAGCTCTCTGCCCTTTACCAATCCAGCCATGGGCCCATCCATCTGGCCCATCAAGACTCACTCTCATTTCATCAGTCCATAAAACCTTAGAAAAATCAGTCTTGAGATATTTCTTGGCCCAGTCTTGACGTTTCAGCTTGTGTGTCTTGTTCAGTGGTGGTCGACTTTCTGCCTTTCTTACCTTGGCCATGTCTCTGAGTATTGCACACCTTGTGCTTTTGGGCACTCCAGTGATGTTGCAGCTCTGAAATATGGCCAAACTGGTGGCAAGTGGCATCTTGGCAGCTGCACGCTTGACTTTTCTCAGTTCACGGGCAGTTATTTTGCGCCTTGGTTTTTCCACACGCTTCTTGCGACCCTGTTGACTATTTTGAATGAAACGCTTGATTGTTCGATGATCACGCTTCAGAAGCTTGGCTATTTTAAGACTGCTGCATCCCTCTGCAATATATCTCACTATTTTTGACTTTTCTGAGCCTGTCAAGTCCTTCTTTTGACCCATTTTGCCAAAGGAAAGGAAGTTGCCTAATAATTATGCACACCTGATATAGGGTGTTGATGTCATTAGACCACACCCCTTCTCATTACAGAGATGCACATCACCTAATATGCTTAATTGGTAGTAGGCTTTCCAGCCTATACAGCTTGGAGTAAGACAACATGCATAACGAGGATGATGTGGTCAAAATACTCATTTGCCTAATAATTCTGCACTCCCTGTATATTAAGTTATATTAAATAATATCCTGGCTCTTCCCAGCTTTGTAATGGCATTGAATAGTGCCCAAGTTTTTGAAGCGTACATCCATGGGTTTTTATTAGTGCTGTCAAAATTAGCGCGTTAACACATGCAATTATTTTGTTCAGTTTATCACGTTACCAATATTTAACCCAGCATCCGTTGTTCTATCATCCTTTGGCTAGTGTTACATTATATGATCACGCTCTTATTCACGCAAATGCTTTTAAACCATTCAAGCGTGACAAGAAGAATATCTTGTCACACGTGCACCAGAATTGAGTTCTCTTTTACGCTTAAACAAACAATAACACACAGAATTATGCCAAAATGCCCATTGTGTTGAGTATTCTCAAAAGAGCAGTCTTAAGGCCTGTTCACACTGGGACGATTTTCGCACGCATTTATCGCCTACGTTTAACGCCTCGTGACTAAACAAAGGGCGCCAATGTGATTGTGCACAACGTGGGCAAAACGCCAAGGTTCGTTTTTTTGTTTTGATGCGGTGCGTTAAAAACTGGCCGACCAATGAGATCAGCGTTTTAGTTCACGTGCCTGGAGCTGCTGAAGTTACTGTAAAACACGACTTGGTTGCGCTCAAGTACAAAACGGTCTTGCCGAGCACACATTGATACGACAAAGAGGAAGTAAGTAAACAAAGAAAAAGATGAGCTGCTAATGCTGCTTGCCAGTTAGAAAAAAGTGTGTGAATGGTTTTGGCAAGTAAATACTGTCTCTCTTCTTCTTCTGTGTGACAAGCGAGTGTCAGAAGCCTAAAGTGGCGCAGCACCACCTTGTGTACCGGGAGCGCCGTCTACTGAATTTGCATGTTCACTCGGCAAATCGGCAGTGAAAATTGCTTGGGTGTGAACACAAAGACGCGCCGAAAAACGTCCTGGTGTGCACAGGCCTTTAAATGAGTTAAATAACGTCTTAAATTAACTTAAAGAGTTGTGAGAAAAAGAAATTTGTGTCATGTTGGGCAGCGGCAGATCTTAAAGTGACAGCAGCCTAATAAACCTGTGATTTCTGTCATTTTAATGTTAATCTAAAAATTGTAGCTTTAATAAGGATGTATCTATATTTAACTTATAATTTATGCAGTTAAGACTGTAAAGTTTTTGATAACTTTATTAATTTTCTTTATATTGATTATATATGCCATATATATTATAATGGGGTTATGTGAAGATTGTTTTAAGTTAATTTATTTATTTTAAAGACTAATAAATGTTGAAATTGATAGCTTTCAGTTATACTGTAATGTTGAATGTCTATCATTAATGTTTAAAAATACCAATATATCAATCAATATCATAGAGACATCAGTAGGCTAGCAGTATTAGTATCACTGATACTGGCCATTACAACAAATATTTAAAGTATACTATCTTTTAAGTTGTTTCTACATTCATTTGGAGTAAAAATATTAAAAACTCAATGTTTTTAATCACGATTAATTACATTAAAAAAAAAAGTTTTTTTAATCGATTAACAGCACTAGTTTTTATAAGAAAAATATATATATAATAATATATAATCACTGGCTTCCATCAATGGCTGTACGCGAGTTCACGAGAGAGTCACATGGTTTTCTTGAGAGGTGTCTATTCTCACCTAAGCTTACACTACACCTATGTCATACGTCAGGTCAGAGGTCACCCTTCTGCCAGAATTCGACTCTCTCATGAACGCGTGTATGGCTGTTGCCGGAAGTTTTAAATATGGATATTTTTCTTATAAAAAACCCATCGCTTTGGCTTTATGGCTGTGATGGATGGATGCGCTTTTTGGAGCTTCAAAACCTCTATTCACTGCCATTATAAAGCTTGGAAGAGCCAGGATATTATTTACTATAACGCTGATGGTGTTCAGCAGAAAGAAGACATATACACCTAGAGCTTGAGGGTGAGTAAATCATTGGATCATTTTAATTTTGGGGTGAACTATTCCTTTAAGCAACTTGATAATACTTACTATGTTTAACACATTTTGCAGATTTTCCACCAGAATCACAGAAAATGTGGGGGGAAATCTGCAGGTGCCACCAGGGCCTGGTGGTCTAATAGTTAATAATTTAACAGGTCTAATAGTTTGACTATAGATTTACCGGAGCCATTAAAAATTGGCCAGTCTGTTTTCAAAATTTATACTTTTTATTTGCATTTTATTTACACCAAAAGAGATTATTTTCTGGATTATTATTTAAACTAGTATTCGATCAAAGAATAAAAAAAAAGATCATTAATCAATTATTCATGAACAGAGATATATTCATGACCTATATAATTAATAATTATTCTTGTCAGCGTATCAAAGTGCGGCACAAATCATCCATTTACCTGCGCATCCATTACGCAAAAAACATAATTTCCCAAAACTTTGCCGTCTCGCTGTCATTTAACACAAAGCGCCGCACAAGCACATTGTTATTCACATGGGAAAAATGGTTTGAAGAGTGTGAAAACTCTTTAAATGGCCGGTTATGTAAGCAACGCTTGAGCTTGGGGTCGTCACTGTGTGATGCAGACACTTTGATGGCATTTTAAAAAATCAACCCTTGGCACTATGTCATAATATGTGGCTGTAAATCTGCACATTTTAATAAATGGTCTGTCTTTGACAATGTGATTTAAGCTACAAATCATTAGTTCACTGTGGAGTGTAGTAAAGCAATAACATAATTATTTAAAACAAATATTTTAAGCTATTTAACTCTAATAACCCTGCTATTTAAGTGTAATATTATTTATTTATTTATTTTTGCTGTACTATGAACTTTACACATTTGGCACATGGTGTTAAAAGACAAAAAAAGAGACAGATCCTCTCGCATCCGGCTACCATACTCCTACCAGCTGACACACCCCTCGCTCGGAGCTGGTTGTCATGGAGACAGAGAATCCATGGCAATGCAGTGCAGGCTACTTCCTGCTGCAGGGAGCTTGAGTGACAGGCGTACAGAAGGACGTAGATGCTTTTAGGTGAACTTGTCACAGATACACGTATGATACCTGTTAGTTGTGTCAGTCTTTTTCAGACACGCTGAATTTATTCTCCAGATATTATGATAAATACATTTGTAGTGGATTCCGGTGTAAACTTTTCGGCAGGATAAAACGATTTAAGGTGCATTATTTAGTTTTAGCTACATAGCTAATCCACATTGGCGTATAAATATTGGACAGCGGTCTGAATGTGTTGTGTAGGAGTCAACAAAAAGGTGTTTGGAATGAAATCACCTCGCAGGTATAAATACATTATGAGCAAATAATATTTCCAAGCTATCTAACAGGCCAGGATATTAATGACCTTGTTGCTCTGTGACATCGCCACAGTGTCCCCTTCAAAGCAGATTATGTTGCCATGACAACCATGCATCATTCCTCAGGAGTCAGCACTCTACCTTTTGAGCTCGGAGCTCTTTCAATATTTCAATAAGACTTTATCTTATAGTTTCGATTCGATTCGATTGAACTTTATTGTTCATTCTGTTTGTCACAGAACAGAAATTTATCTTTGACACTGGTGACGTATACAGATCCACACTACTACACAAAAACACATCACACATTTACAAAACCAATACAAAAAACGAAATAAAATTCAACAATTTGACATGATTTCAAAAGAAAGAAATGTTATACTACTTTAAAAAACTGCGATTTAAAATAATCACTGCCATTGGGACAAACAATTTTTTATACACATTCCTTCTGGCCAGAGGAATTTTTAGTCTGCGTCCGGATGGAAGCAATTCAAAGGTAGAATGAAGCGGATGAGTATGATCTTTAAAAATCGCAATTGCTGTTTTTTCCATAAAACAGCCAAACAAGCCCTGAAGAGGCTGTTGTTTGTGCCCAGTAATCTTATTAGCTTGGTTAATTATTTGTGAGAGCTTTCTCTTGTATTTTAATGTTAAATTACCGTACCATGTAACAATATTATATGTAAGAATACTCTCAATCATTGATCGATATAGCATGGATAAGGTGTGAGCGTTAACGTTAAAACTCAGTTTTCTAAGAAGACTCAGACGTTGTCCTGCCTTTTTATGGATATAATCTACATTACTTTCAAAGTTAAGTTTCTCATCAATAATTTCATTGCTGTTTAAGACTGTGAAGGCGATCTTGCGATCGCAATATGCCAGCTCAAGTTTTTATGGGATTAATATAAACACTTCAGGATCTTTTGGGGTGCATTAATCAAACTAGAGCTGCTGACCGTTAGTGATTATTTTAGGGTCCAATTCATTCCAAGGACACAGGTTAAGTAAAATGAAATGGCAGAGACCACAATCCCATTTCCTGATATGAATGAAGTTCCAGGTGGAAATGAGACTCCAGCTCTTTGTGAGAGATGACTGTGACGGTGCAGTACCTATTCAGTACTTGTTTCCAGGACTGGATTTAATACTCCATCTAAAAGATGGTAAGCCCTCTTGTCCTTCAGGGAGAAGAGAGAACGTGATTTTCATTGCTGTCATATTCAAACTTTTCTCTATACATCTCCGGTGCCTACTATGGTTGAACACCTTCAGTAATTGATCTTCTGGTGCTAGGGAAACACTTAGTGTCACAGATGTTGTGGTGTCATTCTGGACAACCACCACCATAGTATACCTACTACAAATCTCTCCAACAGACAAATAAATACATTTTCAGTCAAAACATGGAATTAATCAATCAAATTGCATTTGAAAGCTTTTTGAAAGGATTACTTTGACTAAAGTATTACACTCTATGGCTTTGTGTTAAAAAAATAGTTTGTATGAATGTTTCATTTTTATATTTGTCGTTAGGACCAAATTTTAGATTGCATTTATGTCGCCTCTAAAAAAGTCTTTGAAAAGTCATTAAAAAGTCTGTGTAAACACTTAATTCCATTTTTAATTACCGCTTATTTGTTATATCTGTTATGTTGATATCTGGCATTATCTTAAGGTAACAGACTGCTGAGGGTATTCAATGCGATTGGATAATTTATAAACATGTATTATTCAAAAAGTGCTCAAAGGATTATCAATGCAAGTGTTAAACAACAGAAATCAGTGTCATATAATTCTTTACAATTCCAATCTGTAACATACAATTATTTCTAGTCGCTCGTTCAGTTTAGGCTAGTGCGCGCGCACACATTCATACATTCTTCGTCACTCTTTCGCGCGCTCTCTCTTTCTCTGTGGCACTGTAAACCGTCTCTCTCTCTCTCTCTCTCTCTCTCTCTCTCTCTCTCTCTCTCTCTCTCTCTCTCTCTCTCTCTCTCTCTCTCTCTCTCTCTCACATACACACACACACACACACACTCTCTCTCTCTCTCTCTCTCTCTCTCTCTCTCTCTCCCTCTCCCTATCTCCCTCTCCCTATCTCTCTCTCTCTCTCTCTCTCACACACACACACACACACACACACACTCTCTCTCTCTCTCTCTCTCTCTCTCTCTCTCTCTCTCTCTCTCTCACTCTCCCTCTCCCTATCTCCCTCTCCCTATCTCTCTCTCTCTCTCTCACACACACACACACACACACACTCTCTCCCTCTCCCTCTCTCTCATGCCCATTTCTCCAAGATTACCGCTCATGTTTTCCTCTGGTGGTTTTCATCCTTCATCTGGTGGTTATGTCTCGCGTTTACGACACGCTATCTTGCCGGCGACCGGGCCCTGCCTTTCTTAACCGGTGTCACAGCTCCTTCTTCGACAGATAAAGCCGGCGGTGAGCTTTTTTCAACGGTTACAACTCTCGTCACATCGCTCTCTTCGTCGCAAAAATGATTAATTCCGCTCAGCCGACGCCTGTCAGGATGAAGCATCACTCCGCGCGCGCGGCGGTTGCGATGATGAGGATGATAGGCTGTAATAACGGTCGTTATGCGCGGAATTTTCTCCACAGCGACTGCGTTATCAACGAAAAGACGGTCGTGCTGCAGAAGAAGGATAACGAGGGATTCGGGTTCGTTTTGAGAGGGGCGAAAGGTAGGAAAAAAAGACGGACCCCTCGTCGTCTCCGCCGCCTCATCATAACTGTTTAGCACTTCATGCTTTATACCCTCGAGAATCAAACGGTGTTGGTCCTTCATTTCACGCTATTTCTTATCCCTCGCTCGAGTTGTCTTTTTTGTACCCCCTCACTTAACGTCATTTCTGTTGATTTCAAAGCGCGTCATGGCGCGCGCACTTGGTTTGATGTGTCTGCGTGGCTTGAGCTGCATGAACTGCATCCATGTCAAGAACTTCTGAATTAATGCATCTCTTGGTGTCAGCGTGTCCATCACTTGACTGCGATGAATTAAGTGGGCTTGTCACATCTGTGAAGTGTAAACACAGACCCCCACCCACTCCCTGCTCCATGTGCTTGGCTTGTGTTTGATGCATTAGGACTCTCCTGGCACTTTGTCTCTAGGGCTTCCTGACAGTCCAGCTGTTTCTTTCTGTGGTAAAAGTGTTTCATTCACTTGCAGATCCTTCAAATGCATGTAACTCTGACAAACCTTTATCTAGCCAGTGCATTAACTACTTGCAGAGAATTAATTTACACTAAAAGTGTCCCCCTCCCCAGCCCATCCACAACTGCAATGCTTTTAGTTTCTCCACATTTAGTGCACTACAGATCCATTGAAGTTGCGAGTGGTGGTGCACCGTGGCTTTTTTCTTCTGCATCAGCTCATGCGATTCCCCTCGTTCTGTCAGGCTCTCCAGACCAGTGCTTCTCCCCACACTGTCAGCGGTGACATCCATGCATGCATTTTCTCTGGTTATATAAACGTCCCAACTCCTGCATTCATTTTTGATTTGGTTGGATGGATGCATTGCAGCTTGCATCATGTATCGTCAGACCAGATGCTCTTGTTTAGCCGCACTCATTATCCATTGGGCTACCAGGCACTCATTTCCATAGTTTTCAAAATCTATGTAAAAACATGTTATTTTCAGCATGTTTTTTGAGTAATATCAAGCTTAATCATGGACTATTAATATATCAGTATGTGTGTGTGTGTGTGTGTGTGTGTGTATATATATGTATATATATATATATATATATATATATATATATATATATATATATATATATATATATATATATATATATGTATGTGTGTGTGTGTGTGTGTGTGTGTGTGTATACATGTATATGATAAAACAAATAAAAATAAATAAATTCAACCCTAATTCTAACTTAATTTATTAGATGTTTTATCTTCATTTAAATGTATTGTAGTCCAAGATTAGGTTCAATCTGTTCCCAGTTAACTAGCACAATGTCTTTTGATCTTTTACAATCTCTTTCCTTTGGTTCTGCTCGGCCTGGACTTTTAGCGGATACCCCCATTGAGGAGTTTACTCCAACCCCGGCGTTCCCTGCTTTGCAGTATCTGGAGTCGGTGGATGAGGGAGGGGTGGCATGGAAAGCTGGCCTGAGGACTGGCGACTTCCTCATCGAGGTAAGAAAACGATTGGGTTTCCATAAGCTTGCAGTTGTTGTTTTTGGAAAGCTGCGAAAGCCATTGCTTGCTGAAGGGATGGAAAGGTCCCTGATAAGCTGGGAAGAGTGATGTCCAACCCATGCAGGGGACTTCATCTTGAGCTTGCTGCTGAATCATTCACACGTTAGTGCAAACAGGAGAATGTTTATGCACAGTCTGAGCTTGTGAATATGAGGAAAGGTCATGGTTACATCTTTAATGAGACAGAGGAGCTTAGAGACGCAGGAGATGAGCACTCTTGGAAAAAGCTGCAAACGCATAGATGTCTGTCCTGTGCAGAAACTCAGTTTCCCGATGTCTCCGGAGCTCTTTGGTCTGGGTTGCATTTCAACGGCTAACCTTTGCATAGGCAATCTTGCTTATCTTTTTTTAATTCTCACTTTTAATGAATGAGGCTGTAACCTTGACACTCTGAATTCATTTGAAAGTTGAAAATGTCAAGCCGGTAATCACCCATCATAACTCTTTTTAGAAGTTGGGCTTTGAATTTGATAGTTGTCTGAGAGTGATCTTGCATTTATTGGATGTTGTACATTTTTAATGCCTCTGAGGTACTCCGGATCTGTAACCTGTCGAGTCAAAAAAGTAGCAAAGACAGCTAAGAAGTATCATGGTCATTTCATTTCTTAACTAGCCTGTGGTTGTTACATTTTGTTTCGGTTAGTGAAGAGATATTATGTTATTGGTATGGCTCTATAAATTTGGCATCTGCAAAACTTGGGTGGTCATAAGCAAGCGTTAAACCTTAATCAGGTTGGGTTTATTCTCAGAACATGTTCTTATGATCAGAAATACCTTGATGAAATGCAATAAATTGAGGTGTTTGCAATCCTTTGAGAGACAGATATTCAATAAACAAGCTAAACATCTAAAAATCCCTTATTGCACAAATTCTTTATTTTCTTGATATGTGTGTTTGAAGGCAGTGAATTTGTTGCAAAAGTGCTGCTTTGATATAGACTGGGTAAACCCAGCCTGATCTGCTGGCGATTTGATTTCGCCCTGCAGCTCAGTCTGGAAACCTGTACATTCATTTCTACTGCTTCTGTTACACTTTTGCGGGAACCAATCACAGACTGGCTTATCCACCTATTGGCGGGTTTAACTCTATGACGGATAGAATAGAGAAGTGATGGGTTGTTAACCGTTGATCACGCCTCTTGTGGTCTTATTGGTTGAAGGACTGTCCAATTGCGTACATAGTCATTTAGTTTATGCTCGTTTATCACGCCTCTTGTGCAGTAGAAAACATAGCAGACTCCCCAGACCAATGTTCAATCTTAAATTGAGCTTGGTCTGGTGATAGCCAGACAAGCTTATATACGTCTCTTATGCTCGGCAAAACAGTAATATTGTGATATATTTAATATTTAAATTATTCCTGTGATGGCAAAGCTGCTTTTTCTGCAGCCTTTAAAGGAGTAGTTGACGTTAAAATAAAAATTAGACCATGATTTACTCACCCTCAAGCCATCTTAGGTGTATATGACTTTCTTCTTTCCGATGAACAAAATCGGAGTTATATTAATAAATATCCCAACGCTTTCAAGCTTTATAATGGCAGTGATGTTTATAATGGCAGTACTCCACATGGCTTCGGGGGTTTAATAAAGCCCTTCTGAAGCGGATCGGTGGGTTTTTTATAAGAAAAATATCCATATTTACAAGTTTATAAGGTCCGCCAGACCGCCTTCTATATTCTTCTTACAGAAAAAACTTAACTGGCGCAACGTATAACGTCGGACGTGGCATAAGCATTTTGAACTGTGGGAGGTGTTACACTTTCTGAGTAAGTTGAATACAAAAGGCGGTCTGTCGGAAGATATTTGACTTTATAAAGTTTTAAATATGAATATTTTTCCTACACAAACCCATCGATTCACTTCAATCTTTATTAACCCCTGGAGCCATGTGGAATAAGAAAGATATGTAAAATGATAATAAAAATTATATATATTTTTGGTCTTTTATCAGCAGTTTCTCAGCATGAGAATGTCCAAAAGTAATGTAATATTTTCTAAACATTTAAAAAGAGTTCTGTCAAACCTTTTGACTCTCCTTGGTATAGTTTTGGAGTTATGAGTCTTTACTTTAGTTTGAATTTAAAGCAGCAGACGATAGAACTGCATCACCTTCTTAGAATAAACAGAATGGTATTGTTATAATTTTTGGCATGAACAGGCCAATATTCCAGTCTTCAGTGTCACATGATCCTTCATAAATCATTCTAATATAAGGATTTTCTGCTCAAGAAACATTTATTTTATTATCAATGTTAAAAACTGTTGTGCTGCTTAATATTTTTGTGGAAACTATTATACATTTTTTGAGTATTTGATCAATAGAACATTATTTGTAACATTATAAATGTATTTTTAACTTTGATCTATTTATTGCATCCTTGCTGAATAAAAGTGTATGACTGCTAGTCGACCATCCAGTCCAGCCCATTATAAATATGTAGTGATGATAGAAGTTTATCTGCAAAACACCTGTCTTGCCCCCTCAGTTCTGCCTGAACTGACACTTCAGCAAAGACTGACCGAGACATGAAAAGCATTGGGAATATCGTCCTCTTTTCTAGCTCAGCAAAATAAGTTCATTTGCATGCAAAATTCAAGAGAACACTCACTTTGTGTTTAAGCACAGAGAGCAGATCCAAGTTCTCAGCACCGCATGGAAGGGCCGAGAAGGGAAGAAAATGATTGGCTCTCATGAGCGGCAAAGATTTCATGAATTATTAGCTCCTTACGGTAATCCAAGTCTTAATGTATATAAGCCAGAATGTTCCTATGATAGAGCAGTGGGAACTGCATTTTAATGATGTCATTTTGCAGGAGTGTGTGTTATCACTATGCTGAACTAATGACAGTTTCCACATCACAAAATTCTGTATCTAATGGGTAGTTGACATACTGCAGTGTGACACACTAAAATTATTTAAAAAATGTATTACTTATTTTATTGCCATTTTGTTTATTGCCATAATAATTGACCATATGTACGGTTACTTCCTGGTTTTCGATAATCCAGCTTGGGCATTTCCGATGAACTGTTATCCGTCATTCTGTACTCGCTGTACATGACGCAAAACCATCAATGGTTGAATGCAGTTATCACACTTACCTAATTTGCCAATAAACCACTTTAAAAGACTTGAAGCTAATGGGAACATTGGAATAAGAAACACGGTGTTTGTGATTGGACATGCACATGCAACATTTGTCCAGCACTTCAAATTTTATTTTTAATGCGATGACCAAAAACATTTGTTCATCCTTCTGAGATTGTACCATTTGTAAAACAGAATGTTTCAAGGAAATCCGACATTTGAACACTTTTATTTAAAAAAAAAAAAAAACATTAATTACCACTATAACCAGTGCATGGCGGTACAGGAGCATTTATTGGCTCATATTAGCCATTTCCTGTAATATTTGTGTCACCAGTTTTTGAATGAATAGTGTGCTGTATTTATGAGGATCTATTGACAAATGCAATATAATATACATATCTATGTTTTCAGTGGTGCATATTAAGACCTTACATAATGAACCGTTTATATCTATATACACCGCGGGTCCCCTCACTGTAAAGTCGCCATTTTGCGCTGCCATGTTTCTACAGTAGCCCTAAACGGACAAACTGCTCTACAGAGCGTTAGCTACTCTCTGCTGTTGCAGACGACAATATCTTTGTCGGCCACCGTAGCTTCTCTATTTGCTTAGAAGGGGAGGGGTGAGCGGTCGGGCGTTTGCAATTCACAATCTCAGCGCTAGATGCCTCTAAAATGTACACACTGCACCTTTAAACAGTATAAAATTTTAACATTTTGTCTAACTAAAGTGCACAATAAATCTTTATTAATATTAACTTTATAAATATTAATAAATATCCTGATGTTTCCAAGCTTTATAATGAAAGTGACGGGGCTCAAGAGTTTGAAGCTCAAAAAAGTGCATCCATCCATCCATCATAAACGTACTCCACACGGCTATGGGGGTTAATAAAGGCCTTTTTTGTAAGAAAAATATCAATATTTAACATGTTAAAAAGTCAAATATCTAACTTCCGCCAGACCGCCTTTCGTATTCAACTTACGGAACAAGCATAACTGGTGTGACGCATGATGTCAGACATAGCGTAAGTGTGCGAGAGGTGTTACACTTTCTACAAGTTGAATACGGAAGGCAGTCTGGCGGAAGCTAGATATTTTACTTCATAATGGGTGAGTAAATCATGGGGTAATTTTCATTTTAAAGTGAACTAATCCTTTAAGATCAATACATTCTTTCACAGCGTTAGATTTAAAATGACCTAGTGAAGGCAAATAAAAAAAATGGCAAAATATAAAGAACATAAAATATAAATATATAGTCTTATATATATATATATATATATATATATATATATATATATATATATATATATATATATATATATATATATATATATAATCTTATACATTTTAACTTAAATTCTTGCTTTTAAAAAATTGAGAAGTTTCGCTCAACCATGTACTGTATAAAAATATACATAAGTGTATATAATTGCATTCTAACCACTTTTAGAGGTGACTTTCAGATCAAAATCCTCTGGTACAATTTATTTGTGTATGTAAAAAATATGCAAAGGTTAGTATAACATTTCAAATGCAAGTGTTTGTTCATATAAATTCATTCATTGTCCCCCCACCCCCCCTGAATAAACAATAAACACATTTTAATCGTCCAGTCGATGATATTGACCATCAGTCCCTCAGGAGCTAAAGCAAGCTTCACTGCCCACATCACGTTGAGACGTTCAAACCACACTTTGGTTTTACGGATGTGTCAGGGCCCAGACAAGGCTAAGCGCTCACAGAGAAATTGACCTCGTTTTACTTTACGATTATGACGAAAGCTTTCAGTCAATCCATATATTTAAAAAAACATAATTGTTTTATCTTCTGTGAACTGCACAGGTTTAATAGCCAATTCTCTCCCCTACATTTCCTGAAGCTTCTGACAGTCAATGAATTAATCTGATTGACTAAAAGAAACTCAATAAGAAACTGTGTAGCTTATGTAGAGTGCTAGTGATCAACCAGGAAGCTACAAAATAGAATGATGGATTTACTGAAAATACATCTACACCCACTTGCCCTTGGTGTGTGGGCACGAGTATCGCTCTCTCTTTACTCTCATGTGATCGCATTTGTGCATCTTACCTCTCTTCTCTTCTATATATGATCTAATAGTGTATCCCAGGGCATGAGTTATCAATTCCATAAAATAATCAATGTTTACTGACCTATAATGCATTTGCAGGGCTCACTAACTTCTATAAAAAAGGGAGTGCAAGCTGCTGGAAAATATCATTGATGTGGCGTGTAATGGCATGTTTGATTTGAATGTTTTAATAATTATATCAGCTAAAAACATGATGTTGTTTTGGGATGTTTATTGATACGATTTGCACATGCATTGCATTTGCATAACGTCTAATCTGACACAAAATGCATCTTCGGCTTTAAAACTATTTTAGTGGGTTAAACAAGCAGCAGCACTGAAGTATTTTTGGTCCTTGTGAATATTTCGCACTGTCACGCTGACGGGGGAGAAAATGTCTCAAAAGTCATGAAAATATGTAATTGTGGTTATGTAGCTCAACGTTAAATGTGATGGCCAGTTTATTTGATGGTTGGACATCTCTCCTCTGCAGTGATGCTCTCTCTCCAGAATGTTCTGTGTGCACAGAGAGAACCAGCAGGGAGGAAGTCTGTGGACTGTAGGAGATGCCTGCAAGCGTCCTCATGGCCTGATAACCGTACAACCTGTCACCAAAACCTGCTCCTCACGCACTGCGAACCAAGTATAGCGCAGTACATAGTGTTGACACTAAATGAATGAGTTTTACATCATAGAATAGAGCTTCCTATTTTTAATATTTCTGAAAATAACGGAATCCACTGATATTACTGGCCTTCCTCGTGTGTTGTATGTGATGGTCCAGGTCTCATGTTGTAACACAGAGCAACGGTTGCCTAGCAATGGCACCAGCATTGTGTCTGAGCAAAGTGATGAAAGCAAGGTTTGAGGGTTTTTTTTTTTTTTTCGTTGGGAGTGCAGCACTGGGCCGCATGTAAACATTTCTTTTCCTGTTTGTGTTGATACAAAAATACACCTCCATGATGGATTCCAATACCTCAGTGCTTGAATTTCAGGAGGGATTGACTCTATTACATGCTATAAATTAGCTCTCATGGTTGTTTAGGCATGCATGTAACTGCAATATGCTATATGACGGTTTCCTTCTGAGAGGCTGGCTTTCTTCTTTCCCTCTCTTCAAGCCCGGTTTTGGAATTCCTAAGCTGTGAGGTGATCTTTTGACATGTTGATGCTCACAGGACTAGGGCTGGGTTTCGATTCAAAATTCAAGAATCGATTCGATTCCGATTCTCAAGATCTTGAATCGATTATCATTATTCGATTCGATCCGATCTGATCCGATCTTCGAGATTTAGATAAGTGTTTTTGAAGAAAGCATTTTTTCCCGCTGTTACCTGAATTACAGGACTGTAGTTATGCAACATATTGATACTATTATTATAGACATTCAACTGCAAATTAATGGAGTATTGATGGTTGTAAAGAACAATCCCCCTTCCAGAGTGTTGATACAACTTACTCTCCCAAGAAGGCGTGCAACATTCGGCAGTTTGAGACCGGCTTGCGAGGCCAGGTTGATTATGTGCGCGAAGCAGCCAACGTGGGTTAGCCGCATAATCTCAACTGCACGGATCATATTCGCCGCGTTGTCAGTGACTATGGCTGGGTCTTTACTCAGCAGCCCCCACTCCTCCATAGCTTTGGTTAACATTTCAGCTAGACTGACAGAGCGATGGTCCGTTTGAACTTCGGTTGTCTGCAGCACGTAAGACACGAGTTTCCAGAGCTCGTCTATGTAGTGTGCTGTCACACTCATGTAAGATTCCGTAGCTACGGATGTCCAGGTGTCACTCGTAATGCCCACCCTCTCTGCGGTCTTAAGCTTGCACATTACACCATCTTTTACTGTCTGGTACATGTTGGGGATCACTTCTTCAGACAGACGTTTGCGAGACACAATGACATAATTTGGTTCCATTACCTTCATTAGGCCGCCTGAATCCCACATTCTCAACAACAGAATACGGGCGCATATCTTTGCAAATGAAGCCCGCGATCTCCTCGGTTATTTTGACAGAGCGTGCAGAATTAGTTGGCAGTTGTAGAGTTTGTTTCAGTGTCATCTGTTGCGGTCCGGTGGCGGACTTGGATATGATGTCTTGATGATGTCGCATCATGTGGTTCCTGAGATTAGTAGTATTTCCACAATACTTCACCTCCATTTGGCAGGCTTTGCTAATTGCTTTGCTTTTGTCAAGCTCGTTCTCTTTATTGCTTCTGAACCCGAAATGGTGCCAGATCGCAAAGTTTTCAAAGCTGCCATGTTCGTTGTTTTAATGTCCTTCCACCTCGCGCGTATGTGTGAATTCAAGGCAAATTAAAATTCACGGGGAAAATGTAGGCCTATTATTAAATCGATCCTCTGAGTTACGGATCGATCTTTAGAAATTAATATGAAAATCGATTCAGAATTGTTGAATCGATTTTTTTCAACACAGCCCTACACAGGACAGTGCAGCTGTCCCTTAAACAAAGAAATGTGGCAGTTTCAATTATGGTATGGGAGAGTAATATCAACCATTGACAAAATAAGAAATGTTCCTTGAGCAGCAAATCAGTGTAACAGTTAGTCCACGGAGAGGCAAGTTGCTGAACCCAAGTGCAGTTTTAATTCAAAATCCAAAACCTAAAACAAAAGACTTGGCAATACAAAAACAAGGACTTGACTTGACTTGACTTGACTTGACTTGACTTGACTTGACTTGACTTGACATAAAACTCACCAACAGTGGTTACACATTCAATATCAGACAAGGACACATGGCAAACATGAGGGCTTAAATACACATGGACTAATGACAAGACAAGTGACACCTGAGAACAATGATCAAACAATGAACCAATGACAGAACAGGACACAAGATCACATGAGGGCATAGGAATCACATGACAAGACCAGGAAACAAGACAGTGAACATGACACTCAAGGTGCGTCTCAATCGTCTCCCTAGTTCAGTAGTCAGGGCACTGATAAGGGAGTCAGCCCATTGACTGATCAGTGCCCTGACTACTGAACTAGGGAGATGATTGAGACGCACGATCAGAAACATAACAGTGAACATGATAAACTAAAAACATGAAACATGAACCAACACCAAAGCACCCTGTGACAATCAGCATGTTAGAATGATTTCTGAAGGATCATGTGACACTAAAGACTGGAGTATTGATGCTGAAAATGCAACTTTGCATCACAGGAATAAATTATATTTTAAAATATATTAAAATAGAAAACAGTTATTTTAAATTATAATAATATTTCACAGTATACTGTATTTTGATCAAATAAATGCTGCCTTGATTATCACAAGAAACTTCTTTTAAAATCATTAAATAATCTAGCGCATGTAAGAAGTTGGCACGTCCTGCAGTGTGTCATGCTTCATCCTGAACCATTTTAAACAACATATTTTCTATTTTTAAATGCAGCTGTTCTAATCTCATATTAATTGATATATTATATGGACTATTTATACTTTTAACATTCATTTGTCATTTATTAATAGTAAAAAAAAAACTAGCAAAAGCAAATATGGCCAATGTATGCCTTTTATGGTCAAATTTATACATTCATCTAAACTTTATAGCATGACATTATTAATTTTTTTGTAAGGCTTGCACTATGGATATTACAAATCATGTAGATGGGTCATTGACAAATAAAGCTTCAAAAAAAATTTTTTAAATCGTAATGCATATTTTTTGGGTCATGAACAACACGTTTCAGTAGTTAGATAACATTTGAAAGTGTTTAAATTCAGTTTCTGACTGTTTTTATGTCAGGCGGTACAACCATATAGTTGAAGTTGTACCACCTGACATGGAAAGTGTACCAAACTTACCCATACTTGAAATAAGGAAATAATTTTTACCAGTATTTGAGAGAGATCAAGAACCTTTTCACTCTGTCACAAGGATCAGTTTGGGTCCTCTGGATGATGCATTATCATATATACTGTTATTACCATGTCAATTTATAATAAAAGAGCCATGTTTGCAGTTGTGCCACCCTGACTTTCAAATTGCTAGACAAAAGTTTTTCAATTACAGTGGGGCAAAAAAGTATTTAGTCAGCCACCAATTGTGCAATTTCTCCCACTTAAAAAGATGAGAGAAGTCATCATAGGTACACTTCAACTATGAGAGACAGAATGAGAAAATGAGAAATTCTTAAATAATTTATTTGAAAATTATGGTGGAAAATAAGTATTTGGTCAATAACAAAAGTTCATCTCAATACTTTCTTATATACCCTTTGTTGGCAATGACAGAGGTCAAACATTTTCTGTAAGTCTCCACAAGGTTTTTACACACTGTTGCTGGTAGTTTGGCCCATTCCTCCATGCAGATCTCCTCTAGAGCAGTGATGTTTTGGGGCTGTCGCTGGGTAACACGGAATTTCAACTCCCTCCAAAGATTTTCTATGGGGTTGAGATCTGGAGACTGGCTAGGCCACTCCAGGACCTTGAAATTCTTCTTACGAAGCCACTCCTTCGGTGTGTTTGGGATTATTGTCATGCTGAAAGACCCAGCCATGTTTCATCTTCAATGCACTTGCTGATGGAAGGAGGTTTTTCCTCAAAATCTCACGAGACATGGCCCCATTCATTCTTTCCTTTACACGGATCAGTCGTCCTGGTCCCTTTGCAGAAAAACAGCCCCAAAGCATGATGTTTCCACCCCCATGCTTCACAGTAGGTATGGTGTTCTTTGGATGCAACTCAGCATTCTTTCTCCACCAAACACGACAAGTTGAGTTTTTACCAAAAAGTTCTATTTTGGTTTTATCTGACCATATGACATTCTCCCAATCCTCTTCTGGATCATCCAAATGCTATCTAGCAAACTTCAGTCGGGCCCGGACATGTACTGGCTTAAGCAGGGGGACACGTCTAGCACTGCAGGATTTGAGTCCCTGGCTGCGTAGTGTGTTACTGATGGTAGCCTTTGTTACTTTGGTCCCAGCTCTCTGCAAGTCATTCACTAGGTCCCCCGTGTGGTTCTGGGATTTTTGCTCACCGTTCTTGTGATCATTTTGGCCCCACGGGGTGAGATCTTGCATGGAGCCCCCGATCGCGGGAGATTATCATAGGTCTTATATGTCTTCCATTTTCTAATAATTGCTCCCACAGTTGATTTCTTCACACCAAGCTGCTTACCTATTGCAGATTCAGTCTTCCCAGCCTGGTGCAGGTCTACAATTTTGTGTCCTTTCTGGTGTCCTTTGACAGCTCTTTGGTCTTGGCCATAGTGGAGTTTGGAGTCTGACTGTTTGAGGTTGTGGACAGGTGTCTTTTATACTGATAACGAGTTCAAACAGGTGCCATTAATACAGGTAACGAGTGGAGGACAGAGGAGCCTCTTAAAGAAGAAGTTACAGTTCTGTGAGAGCCAGAAATCTTGCTTTTTTTGTAGGTGACCAAATACTTATTTTCCACCATAATTTGCAAATAAATTCTTAAAAAATCTGACAATGTGATTTTCTGGATTTTTTTTCTCATTCTGTCTCTCATAGTTGAAGTGTACGAAAATTAGGCCTCTCTCATCTTTTTAAGTGGGAGAACTTGCACAATTGGTGGCTGACTAAATACTTTTTTTTGCCCCACTGTATATCAACTTCTGATATTTATAAAATACAGCTCTGGAAAAAATTAAGAGACCACAATGTTAAGTGGTCTCTTAATTGTTTTCCAGAGCTATATGTTTATATGAAACGTAAATGATGCCATAGTCTTTCGTTGTTAATTTTTGTTTTTATTAAGACACCATTTTAAATAGTTTTCTTAGTCTGTTCATTTATTAGGACAGTTGCACCACCTGACGTTTTTGTGTTTAAGACATAAAATATTATCATACAATATTAAATATTAACATAAAATAATATGTATTATTTAAATGTACTAAAATTAATTCAAGCTAAACAGGTTTTATAGAATAAATGAATATATGTCATGAATATATCAAATTATTTTACTTGGACACTAGGGGTGTAACGGTACACAAAACTGACGGTTTGGTACGTACCTCGGTTTTGAAGTCCCGGTTCGGTATGGATCCGGTACAGCAGTTTTACAAAATTGCTTTTTATTAATTTTTATTCAACAGTGGTTTAATGAAAAAAATTGTGTCTGTCCTTAAATGAATTAAATTTTAACTAAAAGTTTCTTAAAGATAATGCTGTAAACTATATAGGGAGCCCTTACTTACATATAGGCTAGCTATTAAAGATTAACAACAGAGCCCAAACTATTAGCCTACATTCAGTTGCTATTTATTTTTTAGATATAATAATCAACACTCATAAGCTTCACATAAGGCAGTTTTTGCATTAACTTCTAAATCTAATTATTTTTATTCGTTGTTGAAATATAATCATTTAGTGGCTGTAATTTTCATGACAGGTTTATTTAAACATACATTAAATAAACAAGACATCACTAACAGGCTAAGTAGTATATAATGAATATATATAGGCTAATATAATGAATATAACGGTTAATATAGTGCATGTATTCCGTGAAAGAGTTGATTTCTCTAGTGAGCTAACAGCTGTGGACACTGAATGACTTCTGAGTAAACGTGATTCTGCATGACATTGTTTACAAGCTGTTTTATTGTCTTTCCGCGGTTGAAACAGATGGAGCAATTACACAACATATGATACATTTCAGTAAGTTGTAATGTATCCTCAACATACCTTAAGATTAATTAATTTATGTTTATTCTTTAGGAAGAGATGATCGCATTGACTCGCGCGCCGCGCGCTGCTGCTTTAAGTTGAACTGAAACATGTCTATCAGTCACGTCACCCCTAGTAAACACAGATGGAGCGATTACACGACATATGATACATTTAATTAAGTTGTAATGTATCCTCAACATACCTTAAGATGTATTAATTTATGTTTATTCTTTAGGAAGAGATTATCGCATTGACTCGCGCGCTGCCGCTTTAAGTTGAACTGATACGCGTCTATCAGTCACGTCACATTAAAGAGCATTAAAACGGCATTTATTGTTTGAATTTCGTGATAAAATGGACTGAATACTTAATATGTTCGTGTGGGAACTCGGATTGAAGTGTGTTCCGCGCTTACAACAAACCGACTGTTAACTGTTAAAGATTAAATTCATAACCGTTCGGTACACGCGTGCACCGTACCGAAAGCCCTGTACCGAAACGGTTCAATACGAATACGTGTACCGTTACACCCCTATTGGACACAAAAATGTGTCATTGACCCATATGCATCAGGCATCCATCTAATTCCTGTGTGGACAAGTGGACAAGGCTTTTTGAAAAATAATTGAGTCATAGCAATAAGAAAATTGGCATTAACCAAATTGTGGCCAATTTTCAATCATTGTCAGAACAAATAATTTCTAGCACTGAAAAATATTTGACAAACTTGGTAATTCAAGTTAATACAAGTTGTAAAGTTCCATATAACTCTCTTTATTTGTGTCAGAGCGTAGCTGGCATCCAGAAATGCTGTTTACAGCATTTTTATACTTTTTTAATAATTCAGAGTGCTGTTTAGGCAGCCTCTTTATCTTTAATGGAAATTCTATAAACTCTCAGTGAGTCTTTCACACTATCTTATGTTTAATCTCCTCAATAGGGGACTTGACCGCAGAGGTCTTATCATGTAACCTTTCTTTAAGTACAGGCCAGGCCAAGCCGATAGCTGTGCTGCTATCGTGGAGCAATGCAGACAGGAAAATGGATGAGGCTTAAGTGCTTGTGTGTGTGTGTGTGTGTGAGAGAGAGAGTGTGAGTGTGAAGAGTACAGATCCCATGTACTCTTCGTAATTATCCCCACTCAAGACAAAAGAGTGCCCTCCTTTCCGGAAAGCACCAAGAAGAGGGAGATTTCATTTGACGGGATGGAGTTTTATCTGGGCTGGATGATTGCCCTCTGACAATCTTTTGTAAATCTCTAAATCAGGCCAGAGGTGCAGTGATTGCAAGCTCTCTAGTTCGTATTAGAGAGTGTGATGTTGGCGCTGGGACATGGTTTGTAATGATAGTGGATTTGACTTGGGGATTAAGAGATGGGAGCCATGTGGATTTGTTGAGTTGTATGATGTTTTATTAAGGATGTGTGATGGTGTGTGTGTGTGTGTGTTTTTTAATTTTTTAGTATCAGCATCGGCCTGGTTTTGGGAGCACATAATGTCAGGGCTTATTTTTTTCCAATCCAAACAGTAGGCCTATTTTTAT
This sequence comes from Romanogobio albipinnatus, assembly GCA_023566225.1. Classification (NCBI taxonomy): domain Eukaryota; kingdom Metazoa; phylum Chordata; class Actinopteri; order Cypriniformes; family Gobionidae; genus Romanogobio; species Romanogobio albipinnatus. Next base: position 24,783,397 of record CM042262.1, on the reverse strand, counting down.
TTTTAATTATTTATTTATATATTTTGTGTTTATGCCAGTTTACAAAAGTATTAAATGATTATGCATATTTTTCAACTGCACATATCTGATGCCTGATTTTGATTGAAGCATATACAATTTTGAGATAAATATTTTTATTTTTTCAATTAAATATTTTTTTATAATATATATTATGTCGTACTGTACATTTAAAGTATATTTATTACATATTTTAAATATCAGAATATTTATCTATATACATTCAAGGACGTTTTTATAATAATAAAGTTATAATACTAACTTTACAACTAACTATTTCTACTTCAATTTGTTTTATATATATATATATATATATATATATATATATATATATATATATATATATATATATATATATATATATAAACATAAATGGTGGCTGTCAGAAAAAGGATTTATTCAAACGTGCATTAAAAATTGAGGAACATTAAAAATGATTATGAATATAGTGCACATATTTAGCAAAATGCATTTTTCTAGCTGACTATTTAGTTTATGGGCACTGACAATGGTTAATGGTTTTTCTGAGGTAAATGTGATGTTACATGACATTGTTCACAAGCTGTTTTATTGGCATCTTTCCACGGTTGAAACAGTTACATGAGACATGATACAGATTTCAGTAAGTTGTACTGTTAATGAAACATGAAAACTGCTCCTGATGAATAGAATGAACATCATACCTGCATGTCTTCCCAGCTAACACGCATCGAACCAGTTACGTGATTTATTGGTACTTTACTTTTATTTCATGACTTCGAATTGACAACGTAACGTGATAAACAGCATGCGCCGCCGCATTGAAGAGTGTGCGCAACAAGCACAGTATAACGGCTGACATGACAGGAAAGTGGTGAAAGAGATTTTTTTATTTTGTAACAAGCTACGAAAATTAAGATGTTGCTGGGACTCCAAGGTAACATTTAGCCAACCTGGTTTTCTTTGTCCTTCCACCATGCAACTTGAGTGATCACCCAAGTCACATTACATGCACTTGGAAGACAAAAGGTAGTGTATATTTAGTCAATAATATTATTATAATAATATTGAGTAAAAATACAGCTCTTATTAGTTGTTAAAAGTGTACTAATTACTATTTAATCTAATGTCAAGGAAGGAAAAAATAATTTTGTGGCATAAGGTGAAGTGAGAGCTGAGCCGGGGCAGCAGGGGGCGGGACGCGTTCGGTTCGACATGAGAGTATCACGGTTCGTACCGTGGGTGGTGTATCATAGTTTTTCGGTTTGGTTTGAATATCGTTACACCCCAATACACAAGCCATCTCAAATTTGCTGATGTTTCTAGATTATTAAGGTTCTATATTAAATATGTGACTCCAGTTTGCCAGAGCTGGTTGTTTGCATCTCCTTTCTTGTATTTTTGGGCTTTTAATGCAGCTGCATGAAAGTCTGGGTAAGATAGAAGGTAATGGATTGGGACATGACACATGCCAGGCTTAAATCCAGGTCCCTGTGGGCCAACACCTCCAAATTGCATCCTTTTCAAAACCTCCTTTAAAAACCCTCATAAATAATGTTTTCCAGTCTTGTATAATATATAACATTAGTTTAGATGTTTTGTTTTTTTCCTGGTCTGTAGACGTGTAGTTCCTGTTTTTTATGGACTAAATAAAATAGTGTAGCGATTATGGTCGCAGACCTTATAGATGAATGAATCTTCCAAATGATTCATCAAATGAACATCCCTTTCACAAAGCCCCAATTCAACTCCAGACCCCAGGAAATCGATCATTTATCACGAGGCTCCATTCTGCCTGGGGCTACTGCTTCGATATTATAATTACTTGATATCCTATGGACTTTTGACCAAAACTTCGACAAAGAGGACAAAAGACTTGTTGTGGTCGCAAGACAAAGAAACAAACCAGGTCTTTGTCTTTTCAATGACCATTAAATGAACTCCAAGTGACACAGCTAAGACTCCAAGCAAACTCCCAGAAAATGTTACATACTGGATTGCATAAGATCACATGATTATGGGACTTTCACTCAAATAGCCTTCGACATTTGACGTTTCTTAGCGTGTTACAATTGATACATGTGACTATTATGCATGTATATCACTCTCAAGTCATGCAATTATGTAACTATTGAATGAGTGGATCAAAAGACACCGTGTTTGATACCTTTGTGTTCGAATGGGTATAACTAAACAGATGAGCTGAATTAAATCTTTATAGAATTGATCATGTCCTCATAGTAAGAATTTAGGTCTAACTTTACTCTCTGCTTAAGAGCAGGAAACTAAATTACTATAGATAACCCAATTTTATGGGAGGGGTGGAGACACAGTCACCCCTGAACCCTAATTGGCCAGAACCCATCCAGGGGATGGGCAAATATTTGAGTTTAACCTCAGAACACAGACGGTTCACTGTGGTGTTCACGTTCTGTTCGTTGTTCAGTCAAGAGCTGTTCGCAGCACGGTTCCAGAATCCGCCAAAGCGACGATCGGACGATCGTGGCAGACCATCAAAGAAAATGGGTTAACAGATTTCATTCAGGCCATCTGCTCTTCTCTCACTTTCCTTTCTTTTACTTAAAGTTTATTTTCTTTCCGTTAAGTCTCGGGTTCTGTTAAGTTTCGCCGCAAAGTTACCCAACGAGTCTCTAACAGCGCTTCAACTTCAATCTACGCCCACGAGACTTCCATCCAGCCGCCGCCACGCCACGTGATTGGCTTCCCAAGACGTCGATCAAAGACACGACCAGACCTTCAGCGAATCAAAGACCCGAGGGAACCCCTCTCCAGCCAGGAGGAGAAGGGAATCCCCCTGGTCAAAGACGACACACGTGAGACAAACGCAAATAATACCTCTAGATTTCAAGCTGAAGTGGTGCATTAGATCAAATGTAATAACCCCGCCTAAGAAACGATAGGAGGATGAATTACTGATCAGTGGTTTTTTTCAGGTCATGTGTCATAAATGCATATTGCTTGGGATTTCATAAGTTCTCTCTCTTAAACTTATTCTTTCCTCACTTTCTTCCTTTCTGCAACGTGTGAATGTGCTAGTGCGTGCGTTTATGTTAGATATTAGTTTGATGTGTTAGAGTAATCAATAAAGTTTCGTTTGTATTCAAAGATAACTGTTCTTGTGTTATGTGCTTATGAATTTAATGTCTTGAACTGCCGATCTAAGTTACCTGGCTGTTAAATAGTGTTTCACTATTGTAGGGATATTAATATCCGCTGCAGAATTGATATTTACGGCCCGTTCAAATGAACGCTCATTTGCTCGGCTGTAAATTAGACTCTCGCAAAATTCCCTATGAATTCATTAATTCATTCATTTGAGCTACATAGACTTGTTTCCCTTTAACAGACTCCCCTTTAAGTTCTTACATATCGGTGGACGAATATGTTAAGGTGTAAACATTAATTCTGAATTATTTATAAATTATAGCGTAATTCGAGTCTCTTTCATTTTAATTCAAATTCCCCGTAGAGTTATTATTTTATCTGACTCATTGTCGCTACAATAGTAAGAGCCTTTCCTTGTCCATGCATCCTCACTGTTCTGTTACTACTAGTTAGTGTCTTCAGTCTATGTGGAGATACCTGGAGGGGGTCTCCTAGTTCACGGAGTGGCATTATGTAACCACAAGGGTGAACATGGATAGACTGTTACATAATGGCTTCGTTAGCAAGTACATATATGGGTGTGTGTGTGCATGCACGTCTTGTTTGTGTCAGTAAGTGCATGTGTAAAAAGAGAGAGTGTGTGTGTGTGTGTGTGTGTGTGTGTGTGTGTGTGTGTGTGTGTGTGTGTGTGTGTGTGTGTGTGTGTGTGTGTGTGTGTGTGTGTGTGTGTGTGTGTGTGTGTGTGTGTGTGTGTGTGTGTGTGTGTGTGTGTGTGTGTGTGTGTGTGTGTGAGTAAGTGAGTGCAGTACACATCTTTATTCTTCTGGAAGTGACCAGATGTGACACAAAATCATCCTTTATGAAATATGGAGGTCCCTGTAGATTCTCTACAGACACACACAGACACACACTCTTGGATGAACAGCACGTGAACACACACACAGAATCTCTAAGGTCCTTGAATAGAACAGCAAGCATAAATGGTGTGGTGCATCTGGGGACTGCAGAGAATCAATGAAATTCATTTGGTTTATGAGTTCTTTTTTTTTTTTTTTTACGTGTGTTTTGAGACTGTGACCAGAACGACCCTGAGCAGAACTGATATGATTAGCCAAATGGAAGGCTTATCGTTTTATGGTTTATTTCCTGTGTGCTGACTCTGTGCAGAGGATAACCAATCAGATTTTAATCAAGTGTGGGATGCTCACCACATGTCATGCTTTTTTATGTCTGTTATTGCACCGTGAAATCGCAAACTGTTATAATCAATGATAATTTTAGAATTGCAAATTGGCATTTTGTGTTTAGATATGTATATATAAAAAGAGCACCTCCCAAAATCCAGTTTTGCATCCTAAGCTGTCTTTAACCTGATTTCAGTTTCGTGACACACAGAGCATGTTTAACTCTTAAAGGAATATTTTACCAGAAAATGAATATTCTATCATTATTTACTTACCCTCATGTTGTTTCAAATGATTTGTTATTTTTCTTTTGTAATACAAATTAGATATTTTGGAAAATGTTCACACTGACTTTCCCTTGCAATGAAAGCATATACTATGTATAGAAAAATAGGAGGGGAATTATATATAGAACTATGACAATATAAACAATTGTAAATTAATGTGTACCGCTTCTCTGCTCCTTTATTATTTATTTATGACAAGGAGAAGTTTACTCATTTTGAGTTTCTTCCTTCCAATTTCTAGAAGGTGTCTATCCATCTGTTATTTATTAATTGTCTAGTTTATTTATATATATCCTCAAGCAGGATCGATAATGCACTAAATAGATACTGAACCAAATGGATCTTATCCTTTATGTGTTTTTTATGTTACGTTTATTTTGTGCAAATTATGTTACTCTATTTGCATATCCATTCTGCAATATATTCTCCAATATATATCATTATACAATATATGCATCTGTAATTAAAAATATTACATTTTATTAAGGTAGCTCAGCCTTCTTTGGCTAATTCCTGCTCAGATGGACAATCTTCAAATGAATAAATTAATCTGATCCTTTCACATTGTTCCAAACCTATATACCTGCAATGATAATTTATACACTGTCAAAAAGAAAAAAATATGATCAGATATGATGCTATAGGCTCCTTTTTTGTTGCCTGTGGTCACTACTAGCAAAACTTCAGTGAGGAAAATAAGTATTTGAATACCCTGCTATTTTGCAAGTTCTCCCACTTAGAAATCATGGAGGGGTCTGAAATTGTCATCGTAGGTGCATGTCCACTGTGAGAGACATAATCCAAAAAAAAAAAAAATCCAGAAATCACAATGTATGATTTTTTAACTATTTATTTGTATGATACAGCTGCAAATAAGTATTTGACCACCTGAGAAAATCAATGTTAATATTTGGTACAGTAGCCTTTGTTTGCAATTACAGAGGTCAACCGTTTCCTGTAGTTTTTCACTAGGTTTGCACACACTGCAGGAGGGATTTTGGCCCACTCCTCCACACAGATCTTCTCTAGATCAGTCAGGTTTCTGGCCTGTCGCTGAGAAACACGGAGTTTGAGCTCCATCCAAAGATTCTCTATTGGGTTTAGGTCTGGAGACTGGCTAGGCCACGCCAGAACCTTGATATGCTTCTTACAGAGCCACTCCTTGGTTATCCTGGCTGTGTGCTTCGGGTCATTGTCATGTTGGAAGACCCAGCCTCGACCCATCTTCAATGCTCTAACTGAGGGAAGGAGGTTGTTCCCCAAAATCTCGCAATACATGGCCCCAGTCATCCTCTTCTTAATACAGTGCAGTCGCCCTGTCCCATGTGCAGAAAAACACCCCCAAAGCATGATGCTACCACCCCCATGCTTTACAGTAGAGATGGTTTTCTTGGGATGGTACTCATCATTCTTCTTCCTCCAAACACGTTTAGTGGAATTATGACCAAAAAGTTCTATTTTGGTCTCATCTGACCACATGACTTTCTCCCATGACTCCTCTGGATCATCCAAATGGTCATTGGCAAACTTTAGACGGGCCCTGACATGTGCTGGTTTAAGCAGGGGAACCTTCCGTGCCATGCATGATTTCAAACCATGACGAGGTGAGATCTTGAATGGAGCCCCAGTCCGAGGGAGATTGACAGCCATGTTTAGCCTCTTCCATTTTCTAATGATTGCTCCAACAGTGGACCTTTTTTCACCAAGCTGCTTGGCAATTTCCCCGTAGCCCTTTCCAGCCTTGTGGAGGTGTACAATTTTATCTCTAGTGTCTTTGGACAGCTCTTTGGTCTTGGCCATGTTAGTAGTTGGATTCTTACTGATTGTATGGGGTGGACAGGTGTCTTTATGCAGCTAACAACCTCAGACAGGTGCATCTAAATTAGGATAATAAATGGAGTGGAGGTGGACATTTTAAAGGCAGACTAACAGGTCTTTGAAGGTCAGAATTCTAGCTGATAGACAGGTGTTCAAATACTTATTTGCAGCTGTATCATACAAATAAATAGTTAAAAAAATCATATATTGTGATTTCTGGATTATTCTTTTTTTTTTGATTATGTCTCTCACAGTGGACATGCACCTACGATGACAATTTCAGACCCCTCCATGATTTCCAAGTGGGAGAACTTGCAAAATGGCAGGGTGTTCAAATACTTATTTTCTTCACTGTAGTTCAAAATGATCCTTTTGTATCTTGAGGGAAAAAAAGATAATACATGTTTAGAACGACATTGAGGGTGAGTAAATAATGACCCAATATTCAAAAACAACACAAAAATCAGGTTCCTGTGCTCAGGCTCAGCTTGGTTGGATTTGGCATTGCTCCAGCATAATGAGATTATCAAGATGAAGTGGCCATGCTGAGATTGTGCTGTTTTGTGAGCTTTATCTACATCTGGTCCCAGCACTTCCTAAATGAGCCCAAATCTCATTACCAGTGTGTGACATGCCGAGAGACTGGAGGTCAGTGAGAATGCTGGGAAATTTGTGCCCACCCTCCTCCTTCAGCACTCACCAAAAACTAGAGCACTGCTCAAATCTGCACTGAGTTGCGATTACAGCTCATGATTCACAGAGCTTTCTCTCTCTCCTTCTCAATCTCTCTAAATTTACATCATCTGTCATAAGGTCAAGCTCTAAGATGAAATACGGAGTTATTTTGTCTTCTGCTGCCTTCTGGAATGCACAGTATGAAAATCTACACTAGGGAGGGATGTAGAAAACATAACAGCGATTGACGTTAACGGCTGTTACTTTTTTTTTTTTAACATACCTGGCTCTCCATGTGGGCCTTTGACTCCTGATCCCACATTGATTACGGCTTGCTTTCTAACTTGTGTTCAGCTAATTTTTTTTAATTGGAACAATAGCAATCTCTCTCTCATATGCTCACATACGTAGTCCCTTGCTTTCCATTACGCTTGCAGCATTTATGAATCACACAACACACACACGATGGAATAAAAGGAGCAGCTCAGCTCTCTTCGTCATGAAGACGACTTCAGCTCTCTCGGCTGTTTCCTAGGTTACCCAAGCTTATTCACGTAACCTTTTCTTCGGTAAAAGGCATACTCTAAAATCTCTCAAACCTGTCTCTCTCATTTTCTCTCTGCTGATCTGTTTCGTAGTCACAGTGTTTCTCGTTTTGCTTGAGAAATGCCATAGGAGCAGGGGTGTCTCTTAAATTTGCCTGCAGTGTCTTTTATTAGACGATTTATAGCAAAGCATAACAACATCTTATCATAGTCATTAGTGCTACTTGCTAAGGCAACTATCACTATTGCTATTGCTCATACTTTAGGTTGGGGTTTGATAGGAAAAGACAATCGTGATTGTCAAATTATGTAGCATGTTGAGGTTAGGTGTAATATTACTTTTCTGCTTATTCAGATTTTAGCCTGGCAGAGTTATATATTGAATTTTTGATTCTTTTTTTGGCTCTTTTGGTCAGTAAGCTACCACCTAGCAACCATCCAGAAAACCCTAGCAACCTTTCTGAACACCATAGTAATGACCTTGCAACCACCCACAACATTCTGGCATGAGTTTTGCACAAGCAAGTGCTACTCAATTTTCAAAAAATCTAGTGTTGTTTCCAAATATTCTGTGGTCTAAAGTTGTGAGCTGGTAACTCGTGTCAAAAATATTTTTTTAAAGCCTCTCCAAAAAAATTTAGGAGTTTGTGCTCCACTTTCATGCAGTACGAATAAAAGATGTTTAATGCAAATTGTTTATCTCTGAATTTTTTGAAGTCCAGTTTAGGACTGGAACGAAGCGTAGACGTAATCGATTATGAAAATACAACAATTTGTGTGTAATGTCACACGGTTTTTGTTCATCCCTAATCCCTTTTCATATTTCACACAAAACAAACTGTAGAGCAGATGCTAATGGCTAGTATGACAGCACCACTTAATACAGTTGCGTCCATACAGCGTTTTGTTTTTTACGAGCGAGACAACCACATTCTATAACCAAACTGACACATGCAAATTTTCAGGACTCACAACCACATACTGGACAAACCCGCGCTGAATGAACAGAACCGCACTGGAAAACTAGTTGTCTGCCATGTCATATAATGTGAGAGCCACAGTGAACTGTATAATCATGACGGGTTTAGTTTACTCACAGAGATTGAGAAACATCAGATCTGCAGTGGGTGCGAGCTGCATTGCGAGTTGCTCAAACATACTTTCTGCACTCAGTTACAAAGCATTTAATGTCCCTGTTAGTTCTTTAAAATAACTGATGGATAAAACTTCCTGGTGTTGTGGACATTGACATTTTTGATACTGTGGCTGAATGCGGTTGTGACTTCAGCTGTTCGTTCATACAGATATGTATTCAAGCAGATACTTTAATCTGCTGAAGGAACAAAACATTACAAGATTTGCACCTTGATGTGAATCGCAAACAGTGACTATGAATGCAGCCATCATTTTTTACTACTGATAGATGCCTTTTAATTCTTGGAACTTTATCTTTTTATGTTTTTTTTTTATTTATTTTTTATGAGAAAATGTTTGAATAAAACATTGAGAGAATAATGGCAGAGATTACGGTTATTATTTATTGGTTAACTTAAGAATTGATCGAATGATCAGAAAATAGTTAATTAATAGCTAATCCTGAAGAATCGATAGATTAATCTATCATAATCGTTAGTTACAACCCTAGTCCAGTTGGAGTTATTGGACTTTACACCTCTGTTAAAAAGAGATGATGAAAAAATATCTAGTGATGAATGTTGCCCATATATCAACGGTTATCACCACTGGCAAATCGTTTCTGCTGTAGCTACTGCTAATGCAATTGAGCTTGCCAGTAACGGCTCAGTGGCAGATTGAATGTCCCACTTAAACATTTAACCCCAATTTGATTTACTACCTTCTGATGCCTTTCCAATGACAGCTCTCCCTGGAATTGTGACCATTTAAATGTATATGAAGGAAATGTATAAATACAAAAGGTAATTTTAAAACATTGTGGATAAAATAATGGCTTTGTGTTTGTATATGTGGTTTAAATAGGGCAATTTGGAGATGAATGAGGTTTTGATAGCTGGGCTTCAACAAATGTAGTGGGGTTAGTGTGTAACTTCGGTGTTGATGCTTGTTCAGTGTCGTTGCCAAGAACCATTACAAACCTGCAAGATTTTATAACCCTTTGGGTGGCTGAATGCTCAAGATCAATTTACTTCACTATGATGTAGTAAACAGAAGTTAAAGCCAATGAAATCAAAATTAGAGGTTTGTGGGCTTTTAGTCTGTGTATGTTTGAGGCCAAATTTATTCTAGTGTACTCCTAAAATTTCAGTAAATAAAATACGTATTTTAACGACGCAGCTTTGTACACATTTTTGTACAATAAAATGCTTTAGAATGAATTTCCCTTAATATCAAGCAAGCAACTAATCTTTCACTGTCTCTTATGCTCAACAAGGCTGCATTTATTTGATTAAAATAATACAATAATATCATTAAATAATGTATTTGCATGTATTTTAAAAAGTAATTCATTCCTGTGATGGCAAAGCTGAAATTTCAGCAGCCATTACTCCAGTCTTTAGTGTCACATGATCCTTCAGAAATGAATTTGGTGCTCAAGTAACATTTTCTGTTTTTTTATTATTAATGTTAAAAACACTTCTGCTTAATATGTTTTGTGGAAACTGTTTTCAGGATTTTTTGATAAATAGAAAAAGTTAAAAAGCACTGCATTTATTTTTGGGGGTAACATTATAAATGTCTTAATACTGTAACTGTTGGTGAATTTAATGCTTTCTTTTGGAATGAAATAATTTATTTATTTTGAAAATAAATCTGACCCCAAACTTTATTATACATGTATGTATGCACGTCTGTAGCTAGTATCCTTTTCTGAGCATAGCTATGTTTTGGTTGTCTTTAAAAACGAACAAATGGCATGTCCAGTCCAGTAAGAAGTATATTAACACAATAATTCGTTTGGGTTTTTTTAAACATCAAAAAGCAGGAAATGAATTATGCACAAGAGTGCTATTTTGAGACAACAGTACATATAACTGTTTATTCCTTTGTGAACATCTGAACATGTCTGTAAATGCATTTATTTGTAAAACACTGCTGATGCTTAGTTGTTCCTCTTTTTATAGGTGAACCAGGACAATGTTGTCAAAGTAGGCCACAAACAAGTGGTCAACATGATTCGTCACGGCGGCAACCACTTAATCATCAAAGTGGTGACGGTCAGTCGAAATCCAGACCCTGATGACACGGCTCGAAAGAAAGGTAAACGTCTTGATTTGTTCAGGGTTTCTCGACAAACTGGACCATAAAGGAACATGTTTAGTCATACATATGAAAATGAAACTGACAAAAACCCTTTCATGTATCTAACCATTGCTTTTCCATAATGCTAATGTTAGTTATACTAATCACTGATTTTACTAACACTGCTAATTAGTGTTTTTAAGTTCTTCTTTTGCATTAATTATTTAAAATGAGAATCGGACAAACCTTGAATGCATGAGTTGTTGTTGTATATAATACCTCCCCATGGGGATGCTACAGCCCATGGCTAAGCATCTACTGTACCTGCTCTATTTTTTTTTTTTTTTTGGTTTGTTGCTATAGCACCACCACCACCACGGAGGGCTCCCTCCACAGCCTTGTCCATGCGTTCAAAATCTATGACCTCAGAGCTAGAAGACCTAGGTAAGCTCAGTCTGGCCAAGCAGAAGCATCTCATTTACTGTCTAGTTTCTTTTAATATTTTGAACAAGATAAAGGACCATTCACACAGGTTATGTTGTGTTTTTTGGTGTCTCACGACATGAGAGCTGCATTTTCTTAAGATGACATGTCAAGTTAAAAGGTTCAGTTCCATTTTGTTGTTCCGTCTAGGGATGCACCGATACCACTTTTTCCTGAACGAGTACAATACCGATACTTTCATTTCTGGTACTTTCCGATACCAAGTACCGATACATGTATAAACATTGCATTTATATATATATATTAAATATTGGGTTGAGAAACCATGAGAATAATGAATATTGAATCAAATTAGTTGGCTTAATTCGTTTAGCCAATAGATATTTCCTGCAATTATTTTCACATTTAATTATGCCTGTTAAAATTTAATGTAGGAGCTTCTGTTACTTTCACTGTTCAGGACCAATAAGTTTAAACTTAATAGCCTAAGTTAGTCCACATAAGTCAGTTACCACCTCAACCCACTTGCATGTCCGGGTTTGAACATGCTTCTTGTCTATGAAAAGTATCCGTACACATGACGGGCGGCAAAATTGCAAGAAAAGCTTGACGTGTACTGACAGCTATAAATTATTTAACCGTATTTTCTTATCATTAGGATGATGATATAGCAACTGTTCAAGTGTAAAGTAGGTCTAAGTTTCATTCATAATGTTTTTCCTGTAATCTGATATTAAATTTCGTATTATACTGTCCCTCATAACCGGTAGTATAACAAGCCTAAGCAAGCTTAATTGTTACTGGTTTGACATGACATGACACGGCTAAGGGTTATCACTTGCCCACCATGACACCGTTTTTTTTTTTCATTTTCATAGTAATACAATCATTTCGTTCAGTTAGAGAACCGAACGTGTCTTTTCAATAAAGTGGGAGTGAGCCGAACGAAAGTCACGATACAAATGCAGCAGGCATCAGATTTCATTCATCACAAATGAGAGAGTGAAGAGCTGAGGTAAGCGCGGCAGTCATTCTCAGCGCGTGTCCAGTCTGCTGCGTTTTCAGATCATTCCTATGGAAGCTTAACTTTCATAGGAATTCATTGAAAAGTTGAAACACTCACTTTGCTCCGCACGGTTCCGTTTTTAATGCCCGAGCCGAACGGCCGTGCGCATTTACATTCTGTGAGTGAGATCCCACACCTATGGGCAGGTTGATAACATGTGGAACTAGCTCCTTCTACTGGCTGTAGTCTCTAGCCTCTGGCCAAAAAAATTCTCAGATGACGCAAATATCGTCATTTTGCATCATCTGAGGATTTTTCCCAGAAATAAAATGCAAAATTCTCTCCTCTCAGGGGGATATGAGGGGGGAAAGTACCATAATTCGAATATACTACCGGGTTTCTACTGATACAAAGCTTAATGCTAATCGCTGAAGTAACCCTTTAAGACATAACCGAATATATTTCACAAGGATAATCGCCACTATGGGCATTTTGACATAATTCTGTGTAAATTGGTCTCTTCAAGCTTAAAGAAGACTTGAAAAAGAAGTCTATCCAGTGGGCTATTCACGCTCTATCTGAGAGGTAGCTATCTGGGTGGGCACTTTGTATGTTTGTGCACAGAAAACTTCTTGAATACATCATGTGATTACTGTGCCGCTTTTCTGTAATGATGCATGTGTGCTGAGTGAAGTGCAATCGCTCTCTTTATCGTCAGTTAACGTTAGTGATATGTTCCTTGTTTCATTTTCTTTGCTATTGGCATATCTGACCAAACCACAAACTTTCCAGCGATATGCAAAGGGGATGCGCTCGACAAGCTACCGCGTCTGTGCCTCTGCGCACTCGATTCACTCTGCGTGTTTAGCTTCTCAAACCGCGAACAGCAGCTATGCTTGAATATTTTATGTATTTAATATTCTGTTAATTAGATATATTTACTTCATAGAGATCCTTCTCTGATATCTCTGTTCTGCTCTCTGTTTGCTCTGTTGTCTGTGTTTCTTTGTCCGGACACAAACACTGTACACACGCTGCGTGGGGTCGGTTTTCGGTTGCGTTTTAATGAGTACGAGTACGTATCGGTGCATCCCTAGTTGCGTCTAGCTGTTTTTAAACGCAAAAATGTCTTGTGTGAACCCCCCAAAGAATGTGTTTTTAACCTGTGACACTTTTTGTTGTTCTACAGCCACCGTTCATTATGAAATGAACTTTGATGTTGTTTTGTTTTCCTGCATGCTGACCTAAAAGTGGATAAAGGTATGATATGATTATTTACAAAACACTTTTTTTTACGAAATGTATGTACAAATTGTACTGCTGTGCTTCCCTGGCATGCATGTGACTTTGTTATATGTATTTTTTTAGATGGATTTTTGATTATATGGATATTGTGTGTCAGTTTTTGTGTGGTCCGTACTTCGTACTAAAGAAAACAAAAGTACTACCTTCACATTCACTGTTAAAGCATGACGCATTTCACCTGAGCGGATTGTTGTTGGATTGTGAAGGATTTATTCTGGTGACCACAGCTAAATCTAGGGTTTGACGGGTCATGCTGTCTTAATTATTAGTAATTGAACAATGGCACAAAGGGTAAGCAGTATTACATGCGTATTAAATTCTTGTTTATATTGTGTAATCAGGGAATTAATCATCTTTTTTGTCACTTTGTTATATTGGATACTAATCTACTTGTCTTGTGTAGTGTCGAAAAGTTAACTGCATGGATTTGTTGTTGCTTTCCGTCTAAAATGGCATTACATTATGCACAGGTCAATGCCATGTGCAGGAATACTGTGTATTCCAAACGTTGGTTCTCCTCGTCATGTTTTCTGGAAATTATCTCTGAATTTTAATACTTGAATAAAGCTGAATTGTTCTTTTATGTTAAAGCCACTTTGAGGAAAAAGAAGGGTGAGTTTTCCCTAAGCACTCTTTAAATATTTGTCACCTCAGCTTAGCAACAGTAGTAATTATTTTTTTCTCATACAATTGAACTTTTTTTATATGATTCAGTGAAAGAAATGTGCAAATAATTTGTATTCTCTCTCCAATAATCAAAATTTACCAGTTGAATGGAAAACTGCTTACTGTGACAACAGACCAAATGTGTTTACACTGCAAAATGCTCCATAAGCCTTTAGCTTCAGTTATTGACCCCCTAGATCTTCAAAAGTGCAATGTAAGAATATATTATTCAACAGCCTGCCTTCTATTATAAAATGGATATGCTTGAGAAAACAAGAGCCATGAATTTCCCATGCCAAAACCTGGCTTCAGATACATGTCCTTGTTCCTACTGATATAATGGACCCTGCCTCCATTTCACTCCTCACAGAAAAGATAAAATCCTAAAGCTGGACATTTTAAGATAATTTCTCCCTTTAAAAAACTACTTTTTAACTGTTATCATACGAGGGACCACTCCAGCGTTGAATCACTCTGAAACAAGACGTTGCCATGGAGATAATGCTGCATATGTTTAATATAGAAACATTCCACCTGCAAAATGTAATGCCATATTTTCAGTGTAAAGCTATCACCACTGTAATGAGCAATGATCAGGAATATGACGCTGTGTGACTGATGCACAGATACAACATCTTTAGACTGCTAAATGGACTCTTCTTGAAGGAAATATTTTCTGAACCCTTGTAAGCCTTAGTTTTATGTTTATATAATATGGCTGGCTGCATAGTTCTCCTGCTGTGTCCTTAAAACAGCCTTGTACATATTGTGTTCATCAAAGAGAGTCATTTTAAATCCATATTTAGGTTTTATGAAGACCATGCTTATAAAAAAAGAATGTGCTGAATGGGCAGTTTTGGTTGTATTCTTTTTCAAATAAGCTTCATCTCAGGGTTATGATGCGATTTTAAATGTAAATCCTGAGTGTATATATCCATATAATGCTGAATGAAGAGGTGTAACTGTGGCCCCCTTTAGTCCTGACATTAACATGCGTTTTCAGATCACATTCGTATGGCCAGCACTTGACCACATAAATAGCCCCCAAGTATAAAATGTATTGTGATTTGAGCCACTGAATCCGGGACAAATTATGACCACCTTCGATAAAGGTGGCAATGATAATGCGCATATTTATGCAGATAATTAAATTATAATGATAATGCAGCACTACAATAATTATCTGATGCAACTAATACTGCAGTCATGCACTCGGGTCACCTGATTTGATTAACAAATCTGGAATCTTGTGATTTTTCACTCAGTGTACTTCAATCTCTCCTGATTTTTAATCTTGGAGTGTTTTAAACTGTATTTTCTGTTTTTCTTTTAATCCGTATTAGCATCTGTTGTATGTTTTGAATGGAGGGAAACGCCACAATACCTTAACTTTGTCTGTCAACATGACAAATCTTTTTGAGTTGTCATCACTGATTAAAAACTAATGTAAAGGGTAGTATAAAGTATAAATTAAATCTAGTTTAAGAATATCCAGATAAAAACCATTTTAATGGCAGGTGTACAGGGGGTTTTGTGTGTGTGTGTGTGTGTGTGTGTGTGTTCTTACCAGATTCAGTCTTTATGACTTTTATGCTAGGAACTCAGATTCTGAATTTCCCTTTCCTCCATTTCTGTGTAGATGATCAGCTTTCAGATAATGAGGGTCTGAAGAAGAGGATTATATTTCAAGTCAAACTAAGTAATCATCCCATGCATGGGAGCTGTCAAAAACTGCTAGCATGTTGCACAGTGGCCGTTGAAAGAAGTGCTAAGATTTCTCCAACGGAAAAGGAAGCGCTTGCACGGCTTTGACCTTGACCATTGTCGTTGTACCTATTTCTGTCGCCTCTCTTGCTCGGTTTCGGATCTTTGCACTGTGGATCCTGTTAGAGGAAATTAGCAATATTTGATACTGAGTTTATTTTAAATGTAGCTTCCTGCTTCCTAATTTGAGATGCTGTTGTCTTACAGATAAAGTGGATGAGGTCGTACCCCCCCAGAAACCTATATGGGACAACTCAAACGCAGATGTGAGGGTGGCGGCAGTCAAACCACGCCCAACTAGCAAGTGTTTTGCTGTCAGCCCTGAAATGAATGTAAGCATGCCTTGTCTAATGTCCTCTAGAGTTCTGCACTCCCGTGGCATTGTTGAGAATTGTATTGTATTGTAGCCCAACTGCAATAACTGCTTTTTGTAAGTCTGATAAGACCATTGCCCATGCATGCTATATATATTTTTTCTGCTCAAATTAGAGTGTAGTTATGCACAGGCTTGTGAGTATGCTTCACTGCTTGACATTATTTTTATTTCTTTGTCTTAGTCTCTTTTAATGAAATCATTTCAACATATTATTTGAAGCGTAGTTCGAATGGATGCTCTGCAAAAGTGCTGCATTCTCCTTATCCTTATTATCATGTCAGCCTTATTCTGTCTTTTGCAGTCTCTCTGCAATAGTCAGGATGCAGCAGTAGACTTGCCACAACTGCCAGGGAGTCCTAGAGGCCCCTTCCTGGGTATACCAAAGGGAACCATACGGCGGCAAACATCTATAGGTGTGTGGTTGTTTCGTTTTGTTGCTGAAGTACATCTTTACACAGTCCTTTATTTTGACATATTGTAAACTCAGTTAAACTCAGTGGTCAGCCCACTGTTTTTTGGGTGCTTTTTCACTAATGTGACGTATTTTCGACATGTAACAGTTGCTTTGTTGCATCATATTTATTGTTTCTGGATGGTGATTGCACCCACAGGCTTGTTGATTTTTCTCCTTTTATTCCTTTACAGGAGTAACTGAAGAAGAGAAGCAGTTCCTTACTCCTCCAATGTTGAAATTTACAAGAAGCCTTTCAATGCCTGACACATCAGAGGATATTCCACCCCCACCAGCTATCTCCCCTCCATCCCCACCTCATAATAATGCTCCCGTCCCAGCTGGTCGAGGATACGGCACCATCAGACCAGGCTTTACTTCACAGAGTCCTAATGCAAACAGCACAGCCCCTGACAGAGGTGAAGGTGCTGGGTGGAGAGATCAGGGCATGTATTACAGAGACAGTCCTGAGCAGTATGAATCCGAGGGGTACAATCACAGCCCAACGGCCCAACAGAGTCTTCATATGCGCCGTGCCCTAATCCCTGAGAACCCTTATTCGGATGTGGGCAAGATGGGTCAAGCTGGACTGTTTGTGCCCAACAAGCCTGCCAGAAGGAAGGGAATGCTGGTCAAACAATCCAATGTAGAAGACAGTCCTGAGAAAACCTGCTCCATTCCGATTCCAACAATAATAATCAAAGAGCCCTCCACCAGCAGCAGCGGTAAGAGCAGTCAAGGGAGTAGCATGGAAATTGAGACGACCACACCGGATCACCCAGGGCAACTGCGTCCAGAAGATGGCTTAAATTCAGGCAGTCCCTTTGCAGCTGCCATTGCCGGTGCAGTCAGAGACAGGGAGAAGAGGCTTGATGCTCATCGCAACTCCCCATCTTTTAGGTCCACAGATGCAGGTGATGAGGATGTGGCACCAACACCGGCTCCACGTCTCAGACACTCCAAGTCTATTGATGAGGGCATGTTTAGCAGTGATGAACGGCTACGTAGGCTCATGGCACCTCCCTCATCGCTACTTAGCATCCCTAGAGGTGGAGGCAATGTGACAGACTTTAACAGCCCTGAGCCCACCATGGTAAGGGAACTGTTGAGCACTCGTACAGGACACAGCCCGATCAGTCTACCTGCTCATAAGACCTACAGCTCAGGAAGTGGGAATTACGTTCACCCGGTAACAGGCAAACCACTAGACCCCAATTCACCATTAGCTTTAGCGTTAGCTGCTAGAGACCGAGCCATGAGGGAGCAATCACAGCCTCTTCCACTAAAGAGTGACCCATCCAAACTTGATCTCAATAAACCACTTTTCATCGACACCAAGCTTAGACCAAATGTGGATGTTGGCTTCTCAAGTACCGCTACCATGGGCCGTCCCCGAGGGGGTCTGCGGAGGCAGATGACAGAGTCTAAATATGAGACAGAATCCAAGTATCAGCTTGATCTGGGCAAGCCTGAGAAGAGGCCTGAGGAGAAGAAGAACATGCTTATTGACATTGTGGACACTTCTCAGCAAAAGTCAGCTGGTCTGCTGATGGTACACACCACAGATGGGGCAAAATCGGAGGATAACAGCTTGTCAGAGGGTGACAGGGACGAGGCAGTGAGTCCCGACAACACCCCTGGGGAGCTTCGCGACCCCAACCAGCCAACTCCCACCAACCCCCCAGCTCCCAAGGCGCTATCAGCTGCTCCACATGGCAAGACCATCATAACTGTTAGCTCAGTGGATGAGCCTGTCAAGTTGCCCTTCGGCATCCCACCACCGCCCTTGGCCTCTGTCGACATCGATGAAGAGTTTGTGTTTGCTGAACCCCTCCCACCCCCACTAGAGTTTGCCAACAGTTTTGACATTCCTGAAGACCAGGTGGGGTCTATAGCTGAACTGCTCAAACAGAAAGCGAATGGTACTAAAGGTCCTACTCTTGCTCCCTACTATCCCCCATTAGGTGGTGGAAATTCCGAAATCAAAAGACCAACGGTCCTTACAAACTGCACACCTCCCAGCTTCCCTCCAGGGCCACTAGAGCCCTACGAACAAATCACTGACTCAGGCATCGAGGTAGACAGCCGGAGCAGCGGTGACCCCCAACTGGAGACCACCAGCACCATCTCTACTGTGTCCAGCATCTCCACCTTGTCTTCTGAAGGAGGTGAGACCCTGGACACGTGTACCGTCTATGCAGATGGACAAGCCTTTCTGGTGGACAGGTCTCAGATCCTGTCCAAACCAAAACCCAAACCTGCCATCAAGAGCAATGCACTTTACAAGGATGCTTTGCCAGAGGAGAACGTGAGCTCTTTCAGAATGCCCTCCTCTGTCCCACCTCCGCCCCCTGGATCTATTCCACCAGAACCCTTGAAAACCCCAACACAACGAACCTCAAAGCTGTGGGGTGACCCTCCGGAGATGAAAGGCCCCCATGGTCCTGAAGCCAATTCAGTTCTGCAGCATGTGAACAAGGACAAAGCACCAAAGTCAGGGGAAGCGTTAGACTCTCCAACGGGATCCAGGACTCACTTCGGAACAAGGTATGCCCTCTTTTCCTTCTTGTATCACAGGCTTACATTTAGGCTCTCAGATTAGTGTGTGTGCTCTGCTGGAGAACGAAAGAGTTGCCTAGCAACCCAATAATGAGAACAGCCTTGAGGACGAGACGAGCAACGTCAGTGTGATGATGAACACAGACCGTACCACAGAGGGGGGGAGGTATGTGTGTGTTCTTACAGCATGGTCCATTTGTTACTTAGTTGTCACATCACCCAAACTGTTCCCACAAGATATCTCTAGATTCTCTTACATAATCTTTTAAAGGCTTTTATATTTCATTAAAAAAAAAAACATTTAGGGTTGTACGGAGTTCCCATTTTCATAAAATCTATTGAGCTGCCTTCCTGTCTGCTGCCAACATAGGCAGTTTTTTTATGGCTGCATCGTAACTGAAATCTCTTATTTATGTAGCCATAAAAAAAGTGTCTTATTTGGATTTTCGACTCCCAACATTAATACGCATATATTATATATATATATATATACTTCGCACTCTCTCAAGTTTTGTGTAAAATTGTGTGTTTTTAAACATTAGACAATTTTATAATTTCCTTTAGTATTTAGTATTGAATGAAGAGTATTTTTAATCAGTATTTCTCTGGTGTCATCCGCTATCTTCAGTATTTTGTTTACTGATGATTCCTACAGAGAAAGCTAATTAGGTTTTGAAGCTTATGTGTCATTTTGCGAAACATCAGCAATTGACTTGATGTACGTGTGCAAAGGTTATGTACGCCGATGGCTGCCACATTGCACAGGCAGTGGTTTGCAGTCGACATGGAGTTCCAAGTCTCATTCATTATTGAATGATGTTGTTATTTACAGACCAGAGAACTGACCCTAAAATGCACTTGTAGCCCAGGCAGAGCCTTATGTTTAGCACACACTGAACAAAGGTGGTTTTCTTTTTCTCTATGAATAGAAATAGATTTAGTATGGAAGTTTAGCATGTTTGTTATGTGTATCATTGAACTGAGGTATTTTTAATCTTAAGATATTTTCTGGATGTGTAACTTGCGCTCTGTATAGTATTATTGAAGTATGAGTAGTTTTTGTTGTGCTACATCAGATGCTAATTTAAAAGTTTACTTAACAAATGTTGGCCAACACACCTTGGGTATAAGAAGACACCTTGGGCAAGGACATTGCATTACTAAAGAGCATCACATTCACAGCCTCCTTAAAGCTAAACCACCTACAGTACGCTCATACTGAATACCCATTGGTCTTTAAATAAAGTGCAAGTCATAGTTTGCTCCTAAAAAAACACTAAAGTAATACTTTGCATAAAAAAAATATGCAGGTTTTTCTATTGTGGCATTATTTTAATGATAATTAAAGCACATTTTCCTCACAAAATAATTCTTATTACTGTAATACAGTAAATAGTACACCACAAATGTAACTTGAAAAATGTGAAGTTAAGAATAAAATTTTGTTCAGTAATGATGTTTTTGTTTTTTCCTTTTCCCCCCAGGCTTTATTACTCAGAGGTATCACTCATATTTTATCACTCATAGTTATATAATGCAGTTTGTTGAGGAGAGGTGTGCTATTAGTTTTCTTTGTTATTGGATTTTCATCTGGCGGACAATAAAACAGACAAAACATGAGCCATAACATGCAGACTTTTAACTTGGACCAGTAAGCACACAGAACACCATAGCAACATGCAAAACTAGGAATATAGTTTGGCATTCTCCCTCAAGTCACTTTTATCCTTGTGTCTTTGCAGAAATCAGGATGGTGTATCCCTCATCTCAGGTACACAGCAGAACACCACCGTTACCTTCACTGCCCAGCCTGGCCCCAATGTGCCTGCCCCGTCACCGTGCCGACAGGCCGAGAGCCTGCCTCCCCATCACCACACCCCGAGCCCTATCATGTCCCCGCCGGACTCTGGTCTCAGCTGTGCCTCTTCCCTCCCGACCTCGGCCACTTCCCCCACCATGACGGATGTCTTTGGCCTGCCCACACCACCCCTCAGCCTAGGCACGGGGCGTAGCCGCTCCCCTTCCCCGCTCACCCTCATCCAGGCAGCGTCGAACAAGCCCTTCGCCACCAAACCCGTCCTCATGTGGAGCAAGCAGGACGTGGCTGACTGGCTTGAGAGCTTGAACCTGGGCGAGCACAGGGATGCCTTTATGGACAACGATATCGAGGGCAGCCACCTGCCCAACCTGCAAAAGGAGGATCTGATCGACTTGGGGGTGACTCGTGTGGGTCACAGAATGAACATCGAGCGGGCGCTGAAAGTCCTCTTGGACAGATGAGACTGGGCGAGACGTCCTCATCAGGACTCCACGCATCTTGTTCATAAGCTTCGTTTTCCCTCTTCCCTTATTTTGGTTCACTAATTTGAATACTTTGTTGTCCTATCATGCTTTTGGTGGATTTTAGGAACTGACACATCCTGAAGAAACTCAAGCGTTCGAAATATCCGCGTAAGCACAAACGGTTCCCCGCGTTTCCGTTCCAAGAGCTCCGGCACCAGAGAGGACATTGAAGCCAACACACTGTATGGAAACTACAAACATGAGCTGACTATCCTTTGGCTTTTAAGGACTTTGGCCTCCTTTGAATGCACTGAAACCAGCAGAGCTGGGGATCCATTTTCTATATTTGCTAAGACAATTCTACAGAGAATATTTCTTCAGGAAAAAAGGGAACCTTTGTCTATGTATCAGCTGCCTATGAAATAAATATCTTGCTTTTCCCCCCCTCCTAAACCTCTGACCAAGAGGTACACGAATCTCTGAGATGTGATCGGCGGGCATTTAGATGTCCCTCAGTTCATTCGCTGACAGTCCTAGAAGGGCCGTGGTCACTTGAAAACAGAGTTCAAATCTCCATACGTGCGAATAAACGTAACCGTAGCAAGCAGCAGGTCTCTCCACCATCTTGAATCTTCAAGTCTTGTAATATGCTAACATTGGATGTTTGTCTGAATGAGCAACAATTCTCTTTGGTCTTTCTGAATTGTGGTTTATTATTAGGTGTCTTCCATGCAGTAAGGAGGTCTACGGCATTCCCACTACCATTTTATTTCTACCTTCCGTTGACTCTAGGGTGCGCTGTTGCTATCAGTTTTCATTTCCAGTGGGTTTTATTTGGAATAATGGGCCTTCACAAGAACACACACGATCTGTAAACTGAAATATCGAGGTTTCGTTTCATGGGTGAATGGAAATGAACCAAATTTAAGTAGAATCTGACAAATTTTGTTTGTCAAATTTGACAGCTTTGACACAATCACTCTGAAAGGGCCAGTATGTATCTGCCTGTATGTGGTGAATTCTTCATTCATTTATTTTTATCTATTTCTTTCTCTCTTTTTTCAAGTGTAATGGGAATTCGCTAAATCATTTGATTGTTGGGTGGTAAAAAGGAACGTCCACAAAACTACAGGAAACCTCCTTAATCTATACATATCAATGTCGTCAATTGTAACTGATACAGGACTTCATATCGATACATTGTTGTATTTATTTACTTCAATTTTTATTGAAATTTGATTTGGACATGTTTTTTTTTTTTTCAGCTAAACCTACCTTCTACAACACATTTTAAGTGGGTTCACAAGGTGTAAATTCTCATTTTCCTGTTTAACCAAAACTTGTCCTTTTCATTTTATGTCTTGCAATCTTTTTGCTTTGCTCAACAATTGGGAGAACTTATGATTTGTTTAGTACGTTATTCATTTAAACATGTAACTGCAATGTGTGCCTATCCGTGTTACAATTTGACACACCACAACATCTCTAGATCATCTAAGGTTTAGTTGTGATTTTCCCGTTGTTAGAGACGAGTTTCTCAGAGATGCATCAATTTTATCTGACTTGAAACGCCATAAAACCCCACAGGTATGGAATCAGAATGGAGATAATGTGATTAAAAATATAAGATGACACGAAGGGACAGCCAGCATTACACATTTCATCTTCAGTATTAAGTTCAAAGCACTGTGGGTAACGTCAGAACTGAGGGAAATGCGACAGATTTTGAGAATGGCTGTGAATGAAATAAAGTTATGATGACGTTTAAGTATGCAGTGAAGAGATTCAGAAATAAATTATATATATGTTTGCTTATCTCTCGACCTTAGAGGAGTTAGAGTTATCATCTCTATATATCTTATTTTAGGAAACAGCACAGTATTTTAAAGATTTATAGAAATATTTATGAAATTTTTATGACATTTAACTCTGATATGTGGTGTGCCAAAAATCTATGTGGTATCAGTTAAGAAGCAATACACAAATTTAAAGAACACTGTTTGGTCTTTCTTTGCCAGTATTCCACAGTACAGTATATCATATTATGAAATGAAATTTACATATACATAGGTCTCAGTGAATTAGAAGATATGAAAAATAACGAGATAATGGCTGTCACCTGCTTCTTTTAGACTATGTAATTAAAGAAAGAAGTTAAAATGTAGAAAATTGTGTGGTGTGTATACTTGAGAAAAACAAAACGAGCACATCGTTTTTAGGGAACTTACTATGCGGTCACGTACTGTTGCCCGCCAAATTCCGCTGAACTATCACTAATGTGACCGTACCTTCACACCTTACGATATCTGAAACCAGACACTTTATATTTCTGGCAAAAATGACAGCACTGAATCGTTGTCTACGCAGAATCCGCATTTTAAAACGCATTTTATATATGAAGACACGCAGGGGGTCCTGTCTAATTACAGCTGGACTACGAGTTCATAGTTGTCTCACACACTTCTTGTGAGGAATGCATTCACTTGATCTATGTTGCTGTAATTTTGTGCTAAACTAGAATTCATGATTAAAATCAAAGAGATGTTTTTGTGACTGCACTTTTCTCGAAATTCCTCGATACTTGCGTATTTAAAACAACCAAAATTTACGGGACGAATAAATATGATTGCACAATCTGTTGTCAATCTGCCTCACGTAGCCATGTGTTTTGTTTACATAGTTTGTCTCGGGGAGGCTTTATGTAAATTTGTTACTTCCATTTCAGGGCTCGTTTTGCTTGAAATAAAATGTTCCCATTATCAGCATGCTGTTCTATGCTTTGTCATGACCATCCACGCTGTCTTTTCCTGTTTCAATCATGTATTAATGAACAGAATGGCCTCTTCAAATATTTTTCACACAAACCCTGCCCTCTGGTGTTCATAGCGTTTCCCCCCCCACATTGTGCAACTTATAGAATGAAACTACACAATGTTTTAATGGGTTTATTATTCATAGAATTCTCCATCATAACAGGTTTCATGCAAAAAAACAGCTGAAAAAATATATCTTCCCAAAAGCGTGATCCAAAAAAGCAGTTTAGTTAATGGTGAGCACATCACTTTGAATTTCGTGGCTGAGCTGTGTCTGCAGATCACTCAGTTTCTTCTTAAGCACAGCAAAAGCCGACATGACGATGGTCTCTGGCCGAAGTGAACCGCAGGACTCCACGTTGTAATAGAACCTAGATGAAAACAAATAGTTGACCTGCTTTTTTCCCCCTCTACTGCACAATGTTCTTCAATTTGCAAGCACATGATGCATATACAATGTCCATTAAATTGACTGATTTTGAATAAAAACACTATTTGAATAATATGAGAAATTTGAGGAATGTGTTGCCTTTAATTTATATTTATTTATATATAAAAATCACAATATTGCTTTGAGGCAACAAACACATTTAAGCAATTCCTCACAATATAAAACAGAATATTGCAGTTATCAGGGTTGGGTGTAATTAGTTACTGTAATTTAATTACTTTTCCCTTGAAAAAATAAAGTGAGGGATTACTCTTATTTTTTCTGTAATTTAACTACAGTTACTTCTGATTTAATTGAACTAAATACTGTGTATTTATACAATAGTGGAATTAACATCATTTAAAGTCTAACTTTAAAATGCATGTTTTTATGTATCCTTCTTACATTTGTAATACTTTAGTCAGTTAATAAGAATAATTTATGTTGTTTTATATTATTTATTTGAAAGAATTAAGAGCGCCGTTTCATGTCCTTGAATCACTTTTTGGAGAGAGTAATTTGTACAGTAATCCAATTACACTATTGAAGATGTAATTAGTAACTAGTAATTCATTAATTTTTTAGAGTAACTTACCCAACACTGGCAGGTATTTAGTCTTTTTGTGTATTAATAAATTGCACGCATGTATGAATTTAAACTCCCTTACCTTTCTGGCTTGCCATTAGGATCATATGGAGCTTGAACTCCATCCTCTTCGATTTCTGAATATTCACTTTTAGGCCTGTCAACCAAACAAATGTACAGAATTACATTTCTTGACAAGAAACACAAACACATACATATATATATATATATATATATATATATATACATATATATATATATATATATATATATATATATATATACATATATATATATATATATATATATATACATATATATATATATATATATATATATATATATATATACATATATATATATATATATATATATATATACATATATATATATATATATATATATGTATATATATATATATATACATATATATATATATATATATATATATATATATATATATATATATATATATATATATATATATATATATATATATATATATATATATATATATATAGTAATGATACATAAAAAATAATGCAAGATATAAAATGACCAGTAAGAAACATTTATGGCTGGTAGATTTTCTCAGTTTGTTCATATATATATGACAGTTTGGTACGTACCTCGGTTTTGAAGTCACGGTTCGGTATGGATTCGGTACAGCAGTTTTACAAAATTGCTTTTTATTTATTTTTATTAAACAGTGGTTTACTGAAAAAAAAGTGTCTGTCCTTAAATTAATTCAATTGTATCTAAAAGTTTATTGAAGATAATGCTGTAAACTATATAGGGAGCCCTTACTTGCACATTAATGGTTAACAACAGAGCCCAAACTATTTAGCCTAAATTCAGTTGCTATTTATTTTTAGGTATAATAATCAAAACTCAAATAACATAGTACGCAAACATGCAAACTTCACATAAGGCAGTTTTTGCATTAACTTCTAAATCCAATTATAAAATAGTTTTTTCTCCAATTTGTTGTTGAAATATAATCATTTATATACAGTGACTGTCATTTTCATGACATGTTTATTGAAACATACATTAAATAAACAAGACATCACTAACAGGTTCAGTAGAATATAATGAATATATAGGCTAATATAGTGCACATATTTAGTGAAAGAGTTGATTTCTGTAGTGAACTCACAGTTGTGGACACTGAATGACTGCCTGAGGTAAATGTGATGCTATGACATTGTTTAGTTTACAAGCAGTTTTATTGACGTCTTTCCGCGGTTGAACACTGATTGAGCGATTACAACACATATGATACGTGACAGTAAGTTGTAATGTATCCTCAACACACCTTCAGATGTTCATTCATGTTTATCTTTAGGAAGAGATGATCGATCACGTTCACAGATGATGTGCCACGCGGCCTCTTGAACTGTGATCAGTCACGCCACATTAAAGAGCGTCAAACGGCATTTATCGTTTGAATTTCGTGATAAAATGGACTGAATACTTAATATGTTCGTGTGGGAACTCGAATTGAAGTGTGTTCTGGTGTAAAACAAGCCGACTGTTAACTGTTAAAGATTGCATTCGGAAACCGTTCGGTACACACGTGCACCATAACGAAAGCCCTGCACCAAAATGGTTCGGTACGAATACGTGTACTGTTATACCCCTAATATTATATATATATATATATATATATATATATATATATATATACTATATTGCCAAAGGTTTTGGGACGCCTGCCTTTACATACACATGAAATGTAACATAATACACTGTGCTAAACTTATACTTAGCCTCTAACTCAAACACTGGGGAGTGAAATCTTCAATTAATTAGCCAATGGCTAATGATAGACATTATTTAGCATAAACGCTTAGCATATGCAAGTGATTTATTCGCACTGTAGAGGGTTGAAGAATCATACCATTCCTGTGGAAGTGGGTACACCGTGTGTCTCAGTGCATTGTCTGGGTCATACTCAAATGCCACCCCTGCGGTAGGATTCCATTTGGCGTGTTCCTTGCCGAAACCCTTTTTAGCGTATGCTCTGAGACGCAGCTCCTGACCCTTCCGCAGCTTCACCAACAGGATGTCTGTGTAAAAAAACCCAAATGATGAATGCAAATACATGGGAGTTATTATACAGAAAATTAGAAAGAGAATTAAGTTTGACCCACCATCCTGCTCTACGTAGTCATTGGGATCGTTGTCTCGACTTCTGGATGTTACCTGAAGAACAAGATACAGCACATCAGAAAACGCACAGTGTCTGGATGCGAGTTTGTGAGGAGAATATAGACATACTGGGATGACTCTGGGGTTATTGGACAGGAGATCTCGCGAGGTCACGTGTCGCGTCTGATCCTCTGTACATCTTACGTCAAGCGTGAGCTCAACCGAACACTCCGGACAGAAATCATCACATGTGCAGTCCTAATGGGAAACCAGAGAAAGCAAAACGTTGCGTTCCACTTCTCTACAATTAATATTCATGCAGATGCGACAGCATTTAAGAGTTTAATATGCTTACTCGGGAGTACTGCATCTTGTCAACAATGTCATCACTTGTGAGTGGAATTAACCCTATAAAAGATGAGCATGATAACTTTGAGAGACCGCACTTAGAAGAAGAATGAAATGAAAGATTTGGAGAGATTTTAAACATACGCACCCACTCTGTGAGCAATAAACTCATCATGGAGCACAGAGGAGTTGGCATCGATCTGAACCCAATCGATAGCTGGCAAACAAGCACATTACATCA
This sequence comes from Romanogobio albipinnatus, assembly GCA_023566225.1. NCBI lineage: Eukaryota > Metazoa > Chordata > Actinopteri > Cypriniformes > Gobionidae > Romanogobio > Romanogobio albipinnatus. The sequence continues at coordinate 24,755,120 of CM042262.1, read as the reverse complement.
GATTAACAGATTTAAAAGATAAAGTGCATAATTAAATCAAGTAAACACATTATTACATGAACTTATCTGTATGAAAACTATCTAGAAGGGCTAAATGAAAGCATCTAGAAGACTGAGATGGTTTGATCCTTACCGATGGTTGGAACTTCTGACATGAACACACGGCGAATCGAATTCGCCACCCTAAATAAAAACAAAATACAGCAATGCAATATATATATATATATATGAACAAAAAGGGTACAAAAGGGTCCGGAAACGCTCCCCTTTTTTCTTTTTCAACGAATGAGTTAAAGTTAGTCAAAAACGGTAAATGAAAAGTGCTTGACCTCCATAAAATTGTTATCATTATAGGTCTGTTTGATTATGTTTAGGTCAAACTAAACAGTTCAAACCATGTTTTTAGTGATTCTCTAGCATTAAACATTAACATTACAAATATTTAATATTTTAATAATTTAAAATATTTGATTTTGAGATCAAAGAGTATATATATACAATATTTTTATATGCATTTTCATATGATAAACATTTTTAATAAATATTAAATGAAGTGTTAAATATTTTATCTTTATGGTTTAAGTTTGTCATATACGTTACATTTACATTTACATTTATGCATTTAGCAGACGCTTTTATCCAAAGCGACTTACAATTTGGGGCAACATGAAGCGATAGGTCATGAAGAATCGAGAAGCGCAATAAGAGCCTGAAATCCTGAGACCGTGTACATTGCTCAGTGTAGCACAGGCTAGAGTGGGGAGGGAAGAAGAAAGAGGAAGAGGAGAGAGTTTTTTTTTTTGTGCTCCCGGAAGAGCTGAGTTTTTAAGTTGACTTTTGAATGATGTCAATGATTCTGCGTTTCGGATGGTGTTGGGAAGATCGTTCCACCAGCTGGGAACATTGAATGAAAATGTTCTGGAAAGGGACGTTACCAGTCAAAAGTTTGCAAACATTACTACTTTTAATGTTTTTGAAAGTAGTCTCTTATGCTCATCAAGCCCGCATTTATTTGATTAAAAAAAAAAAACTGAAAAATACAGTAATATTGTGACATTTTTATTTTAATATACTATAAAATAAAATGTATTTCTGTGATGAAAGCTGAATTTACATCAGCCATTACTCCAGTCTTCAGTGTCACATAAACCTTCAGAAATCACTCTAATAAGCTGATTTATTATCAATGTTGAAAAGCAATATACACCCCCTTTCAAACGTTTGGGGTCAGTAATATTTTTCTTGCTTTTTTGTTGTTGAAAGAAATTAATACTTTTATTCAGCACGTATGTTAAATTGATAGTAAAGATTTATATTGTTAGAAAATGTATATAATTTGAATAAATGCTATTCTTTTTCATTTTTTTATGAATCCTGAAAAAGTATCCAAACATTTAATTTATATATATATATATATATATATATATATATATATATATATATATATATATATATATATATATATATATATCACAAATCCATAACATCATGGTACTCGGTATGGTTCTTGCCAGATGCATATACCATAGTTTTTTTTTTTTAAATATGAAATGTGTGTTAGTGATAACATATACTGCCTTCACGTGCTTTCGGAAACGTCTTCCCTCTTCTGCAGTCGTCATTACGAGCTCATTGTAACCAGATTTTGACGTTCGTGTCCAATTTGTTAACTAGGGAACTAGTACTTAATGATGATTCCGATAGCACGCGAAGGCAGCAATAAACGACATATATTTCAATGTCATTAATATAATACACTTGCTTTAAAACGCTAAACGATCACATCACTCACGCGAGATCCGTGTTCTCGATCACAAACTTCACATTCTCGTCCGTCAGCTCCGTGATTTTCACTGTGGGCTGGTTGGCATACGGCATAGTGAAATTAAGCACAAGATTAAGACGATAATAAATAAATGAACAATATCTTTGGTCCGTTGTTCATTCACTCCAGCATTGAGCGTCTCTTCAGCACAATAACAAACGACAGCATCTCATTGGTCACTGGTCGCACTCGTTCCGTTAGCATCCGGATCACTGTAGTACCATTTCCGGTTAGATATACTAAAAGTCTTCAGAAATCGTCATGCGTCAATCTAGAATAAAAGTCATGTTATAACTTAGAACGATACATTATTAAAACCGCGAACTAAATAAGTCATTGTGATGTCTCAAAATCAACCATAATATTTATTAATATAGAAGATTTTAAAACATTTTTGTAAGAATTGGCAACATCAAAAATAACAGGCTGAGACCGTTCTGTAAATAGGTTACCCTTTATTTCTTTTAATGAGGGACTCGCCAATGAGTCAGACACAAACCGTATGAACATAGGACTCTCAAATACAATTTACATTCACATTCTTTCTTTTTTCTTTTTACAACGCAGAAAATGTGACAGCAGACTGCAATGCTTGACTCCTCATTGGACTCGGGTTAAGCTACAAACAGAGGTATTTGGTATGGCACAGCTGATCCATTTTAAAGTGCCAAGGGTGTGATTATCGACCCTGTATCATAACACAAACACTTTCTTTGTGACCATTTTATGATGTTTAGTTGGTTTAGAGAGGGTGAGTGAGTTGCCAGACATTTTTTGCTGCATGGCCAAGGGGTCGGAGAGTAGGAGACAAGACAAAACAAGGGCAGGAGCATCAGAAGAAACTCATCTTCTCTGGTTCATCCCTGTTAGGTTCTTCAGCTGTAAGAGAAGAAAGCGTACTATTCAAAATTAAACAACAAAATTAATAAATAAAATATTATGGTTTCAATGATTTGGTAATGTTCTAGCATTAAACATTTAATAACATCAAAATATTGGCAAAAAAGGAAATTTTAAATATATATATTTTTTTAATTAAAAACCATTTCTTTTTTATAATATATAATAAAAATACATACACACATGCATGTATATATGCATATACAGGTGCTGGTCATATAATTAGATTATCAAAAAGTTGATTTATTTCACTAATTCCATTCAAAAAGTGAAACTTGTATATTATATTCATTCATTACACACAGACTGATATATTTCAAAAGGATATTTCTTTTAATTTTGATGATTATAACTGACAACTAAGGAAAATCCCAAATTCAGTATCTCAGAAAATTTGAATATTACTTAAGACCACTACAAAGAAAGTAATTTTAATAATCTTGGCCAACTGAAAAGTATGAACATGAAAAGTATGAGCATGTACAGCACTCAATACTTAGTTGGGGCTCCTTTTGCCTGAATTACTGCAGCAATGCGGCGTGGCATGGAGTCGATCAGTCTGTGGCACTGCTCAGGTGTTATGAGAGCCCAGGTTGCTCTGATAGTGGCCTTCAGCTCTTCTGCATTGTTGGGTTTGGCATATCGCATCTTCCTCTTCACAATACCCCATATATTTTCTATGTGGTTAAGGTCAGGTGAGTTTGCTGGCCAATTAAGAACAGGGACACCATGGTCCTTAAACCAGGTACTGGTTGCTTTGGCACTGTGTGCAGGTGCCAAGTCCTGTTGGAAAATGAAAACTGCATCTCCATAAAGTTGGTCAGTAGCAGGAAGCATGAAGTGCTCTAAAACTTCCTGGTATACGGCTGCGTTGACCTTGGACCTCAGAAAACACAGTGGACCAACACCAGCAGATGACATGGCACCCTAAACCATCACTGACTGTGGAAACTTTACACTGGACCTCAAGCAACATGGATTGTGTGCCTCTCCTCTCTTCCTCCAGACTCTGGGGCCCTGATTTCCAAAGGAAAGCCAAATGTACTTTCATCAGAGAACATAACTTTGGACCACTCTGCAGCAGTCCAGTCCTTTTTGTCTTTAGCCCAGGCGAGACGCTTCTGACGCTGTCTGTAGTTCTAGAGTGGCTTGACACAAGGAATGCAACAGCTGAAACCCATGTCTTGTGCGTAGTGGTTCTTGAAGCACTGACTCCAGCTGCAGTCCACTTTTTGTGAATCTCCCCCACATTTTTGAATGGGTTTTGTTTCACAATCCTCTCCAGGGTGCGGTTATCCCTATTGCTTGTACACTTTTTTTTCTACCACATCTTCCCTTCGCCTCTCTATTAATGTGCTTGGACACAGAGCACAGAACAGCCAGCCTCTTTTGCAATGATCTTTCGTGTCTTGCCCTCCTTGTGCAAGGTGTCAATGGTCATCTTTTGGACAACTGTCTAATCAGCAGTCTTCCCCATGATTCTGTAGCCTACAGAACTAGACTGAGAGACCATTAAAAAGGCCTTTGCAGGTGTTTTGAGTTCATTAGCTGATTAGAGTGTGGCACCAGGTGTCTTAAATATTGAACCTTTTCACAATATTCTAATTTTCTGAGATACTGAATTTGGGATTTTCCTTAGTTGTCAGTTATAATCATCAAAATTAAAATAAATAAACATTTGAAATATATCAGTCTGTGTGTAATGAATGAATATAATATACAAGTGTCACTTTTTGAATGGAATTAGTTAAATAAATCAACTTTTTGATGATATTCTAATTATATGACCAACACCTGTATATTATGTATATATTAAGGAAAAAAATCATATAAATATATATACAGTATACAATTGCAAATATTTCTTTAGTATTTATATACAGTGAGGAAAATAAGTATTTGAACACCCTGCTATTTTGCAAGTTCTCCCACTTGGAAATCAAGGAGGGTCTGAAATGGTCATCGTAGGTGCATGTCCACTGTGAGAGACATAATCTAAAAAATAAATAAAAAATCCAGAAATCACAATATATGATTTTTTAAAAACTATTTATTTGTATATGATACAGCTGCAAATAAGTATTTGAACACCTGTCTATCAGCTAGAATTCTGACCCTCAAAGACCTGTTAGTCTGCCTTTAAAATGTCCACCTCCACTCAATTTATTATCCTAAATTAGATGCACCTGTTTGAGCTCGTTAGCTGCATAAAGACACCTGTCCACCCCATACAATCAGTAAGAATCCAACTACTAACATGGCCAAGACCAAAGAGCTGTCCAAAGACACTAGTGACAAAATTGTACACCTCCACAAGGCTGGAAAGGGCTACGGGGAAATTGCCAAGCAGCTTGGTGAAAAAAGGTCCACTGTTGGAGTAATCATTAGAAAATGGAAGAAGCTAAACATGACTGTCAATCTCCCTCGGACTGGGGCTCCATGCCAGATCTCACCTCGTGGGGTCTCAATGATCCCAAGAAAGGTGATAAATCAGCCCAGAACTACATGGGAGGAGCTGGTCAATGACCTGAAAAGAGCTGGGACCACCGTTTCCAAGGTTACTGTTGGGAATACACTAAGACGTCATGGTTTGAAATCATGCATGGCACGGAAGGTTCCCCTGTTTAAACCAGCACCAGCACAAGGCCCGTCTTAAGTTTGCCATTGACCATTTGGATGATCCAGAGGAGTCATGGGAGAAACTCATGTGGTCAGATGACACCAAAATAGAACTTTTTGGTCATAATTCCACTAAAAGTGTTTGGAGGAAGAAGAATGATGAGTACCATCCCAAGAACACCATCCCTACTGTGAAGCATGGGGGTGGTAGCATCATGCTTTGGGGGTGTTTTTCTGCACATGGGACAGGGCGACTGCACTGTATTAAGGAGAGGATGACCGGGGCCATGTATTGCGTGATTTTGGGGAACAACCTCCTTCCCTCAGTTAGAGCATTGAAGATGGGTCGAGGCTGGGTCTTCCAACATGACAATGACCCGAAGCACACAGCCAGGATAACCAAGGAGTGGCTCTGTAAGAAGCACATCAAGGTTCTGGCGTGGCCTAGCCAGTCTCCAGACCTAAACCCAATAGAGAATCTTTGGAGGGAGCTCAAACTCAGTGTTTCTCAGCGACAGGCCAGAAACCTGACTGATCTAGAGAAGATCTGTGTGGAGGAGTGGGCCAAAATCCCTCCTGCAGTGTGTGCAAACCTGGTGAAAAACTACAGGAAACATTTGACCTCTGTAATTGCAAACAAAGGCTACTGTACCAAATATTAGCATTGATTTTCTCAGGTGTTCAAATACTTATTTGCAGCTGTATCATACAAATAAATAGTAAAAAAATCATACATTGTGATTTCTGGATTTTTTTTTTAGATTGTGTCTCTCACAGTGGACATGCACCTACGATGACAATTTCAGACCCCTCCATGATTTCTAAGTGGGAGAAGTGGTTCAAATACTTATTTTCCTCACTTTATACGTAACAATTATACAAAGTACACACACATTATGTAAACACAAACTTTTATTTTGGATGCTATTAATCGATTTGACAGCACTAATTTTAATTAATATAAACATTAAATAATATTTTTTTAAAAATCAGGGAATTGTATATTAAATTTTAGTGTTTGGGAGCCTTAGGGGCCGTTTACACGACACAGTTTTCAACTAAAATTTTTACTGTTTTACGTTGTCTGTACCATATATTTCTATGTGGAAATTGCATTTTAGCATGGTTACCGTAATTGCTGCTCCCATGAGTCCTTGAACCACGGCTTCTCCTGTGGCTAGCACCTAAACCAAAGATTACCTAGTATATTAGTAATAATATTTGCTGATCACATTTTAGGAGAGAAATAGCACAAATTTTTTTTGTCTTTCATTAGTTATGAAAAGCAAGACCTGTTTAGCCGTATTCGCCATGTTAACTACGTCGTTTATGCGATTGTCAAGGAAGGCCCATGTCTCTTCAAAGTCAGGAGACGAGTCCTGCACCATCACCAGCTCTGTGGTGTTATAGATCCCTGTCAGTGCCGCCCGCCTTGTGTACCAGTTCATCTAAAACACACACAGAAGAAATACAGGTGGATTTGCAGACCAAAGCAAGGAGGAAGGTACCGAGTGAGATCAGAGAAGCCACTCACGTCTGTCGAGCGATCGCCTGCGTAGTACCAGATGTCATCCACCATCGTGGACAGGTGCTTCAGGCTGTCGGGGATGTTGTGTGGCAGTAGCAGGATGCTCATGGCCTGCAAAGGCAGAAGAGACACAAACACTGTCTCTCTTCTTACTTACTTTCATAATTTCTTATAAATTATTGCTTATTAAAGACTGAACATTTGAAGTTTAGGTTTTGAGAGGAGTCTGCATGAGGCAGTGGATACCTGGGGCCACGTGTCAACATAAGGAATCAACATCCGCAGTCTCGTCTCCACTGCGTCTCTCAGAAACTCTGCCGTTTCCTTTGATCTAATGTAAAAATACATGTAGGTTTTGGTTAAAACAACTAAACAATTGAACCAATTTTTATTCATTATTATTTATCCACAACATATAATATTTTTATAATAATAATTGATGTATGCATGTATGTATGCGCCATATCAGCAGCAATGGCTACATTCAACAATCAACAGTATTTCAATATTAAAAAATAATTATAATTACAATACATTGTGTCAATACATCGTTTACAATAATTTAACAATTTGTTACAATTACAACAACAAAACTCAGTTTTGCATATCATTTATTCAAAATAATGATAAATAAATGCATCCACAATAATATAATATAATATAGGAGACAAATGTACATAACTTAAATAAATGCATACTAATATAAATGTAAAAATTTTTTTACATAAAAACTTATGCAAAGCATTATTAATTCTGTAATTTTAATAACAACAACAACAAAACACTGCTTTTATCATTTACCTAAAATCATCATAAATCCACAATAATATTATATAATATATTTAGCTATAATATGTACATAAAAACTAAAAAAATGCACAAAAATTATATAAGAACATTTTTGCATTTTGCAAATTCTATATAAACGAAAGTTTTTTTTTAATCAAGGAGATTTTAGTTACTTTAGAGTCATTGGCATTTGGCAAGTCATAACAGGGCTGCACAATGAAATCCACATCTCACATCCATAAATATTTCCTTTACATTTTTAGGGGTGGTTAGTCTTGTTAACCCCTGTATTCACACAGTAGCCTGGTCCTACCAGACTCTCGTACATTTAATTTGTACAGGGAGTCTTGCCACTCTCCATTGACAAGCGTTTACTTCCTTGAAGGCGGGTACTCTGTTGAAGTTTATATAACCAATCGCTAACGTTTCGTCCGTTCGCCTCTGTTTCTCACATGGAAGTCAGTAAAAATAACTTTTTGCAGATTGTGCACACCACCTCAATGATAAAACCTAAAACTTGTGCATTCGGATTGTGATTAATTCACAGTGGAGGGGAGAGTTTTGTGATCGGGAGCGCACTGCTCACGTGGTCCGTAACATGATTGTATGCCGTAAATAAAATGTCATATGCATGGTATGATAAGAATAAATGCTGCCGTAAATAACGGCCCAATTCAAATGTTTACGTGCTTTTCTTCTTTTTATTTTTTGAGCGGTGATTAAATATACTGCTCTTGTAAATACTTGCCAGCATTTAAAGAAATACAATTAGAAATGCATCCAAATTACAGCGAAGCGCAACCGCACGGTGCTCTGCAGGGGTCAAAAAGGATATAAACAGTGAATTTTGAAGTGATATATTCTTGAAAACTCAGTGGATTCGGACAGCAATTAAATGACCACATGACCTTGCTGTTTGTCCAAAACAGTAGGTAATTCGGCAGGGGATTTTTACACGGGTGGTGGGAGACGGTCGGCAATAAAATCACTGACTAGCCCCTGTAAATGATGACAATACTTTCCGACCCCTCCTTCACCACTAACAGAGCGAGCTGGAAAATCAAACCCCATGGGGAGGAGGGCCACAACATCATGGCCACCAACAGAACTCAGCAAAGATTGTTCTTGCTCCGGCTTTAACTTCTGGATATTCGGCAGCGGTGCCACAACGGAATGAATGGCTTCACTCAAATCTCCCTCCGCATCTCTCTCCGCCACCATTACAGAACTACAAATCAAACTAGCGCAAGACATCAACGTCATTGTTCTCAGCCACTCCCTCTGTTCGCTGATTGGACCGGTTAAAATTTGTTCGGAGAAAACCTACGAATACACCACAGTCCCAGACGGAATACTGAAGGAAAATGAAAATTGAGCAGAAGTACGTAGGAGGGCGGAGCCAGGCTATATTCACACCTTAACAATAACAGAAATATTGTTTCTCAAGTATACTAGCATATAAAATAATGAATAATATCAAACTCACTCCGCCTGGCCAAGCTGGACCTGGTTATTTTGCTCTGCCATTGACTCTGCAAGTTGAGCGTTACACTGTGCAACGAAATGCAGGACCAAGTCTCCGGCTCCATTGTTAAACATCCCAGTGGAAGCTGATGACAGGCCAAGAGTCTGAATCACAAAGCATATCAATACCGTTATATTGTCTAATAATATTTACATTCATTTCTTGAGGTTTTCTTTTGCTTTAAGAAACAAACCTCTGCTCCAGCTGCCATGGCCTCCACAGTCCAGCCATGCTGCGGAACGAACTCCAGAGCCGCGGTCATGATGCGAGTTTGGAGCTGCTCTTCCGTCTCATAGTCTTCACCGTGTTCACCGCTCTGATCTTGAAAACTGAGATGCCAAATGGTCTAAATTAGATTTAATGACAGCAAGGGCTGATCCATGCATGAGGAATTTAACTCAATTCTTATATTTCATCAGGTCTGGGGCTCTAACCTGGTGTTTGGCTGGCCATCTTCTGAAGATTCTCCCTGTGCTGAAGAAGATGAGCCCTCTCCAGCTGTGTGAACCTCATGGTAGGATGGAGGTGGAACAGATGTGCCACTTTTAGAGTCATCAGCCAGTCGTAACAGGGCGGCACGATGGAATCCACGTCTCACATTGCTACACTGGGGACTGACTGTCCCTTGGACTGCAACTGTAATAGTGCATAATATAAAATAATTACCATGCAGCAAACAAAGCACTCCATAAGTAGATCATAAAACATTACAATTCAACAACAACAACAATACAAAGTTTGCACCACTGAGCCTTCAGTTTTTTTATTTATTATATAATGCATCAGATTCATATAAGTGAAAGTGAAAAATAACATATTTTAGCATGCATCTGTATTCCCGACTTTGCAAAGCATTGAAAAAACTTTGGGAAAAGCTGATCTTTATGTAATGCAAATGCACACGTTTCAGTTCATGTTCACCATTATTTCCATATGCATTTAACATTTGACTTCAAATGTTATGGATTGTCATATGAAAGGTTTGCTCGAGCAATCCTGCCCTTCATGGTCACCTTCTCTATTCGCCCAGCTGACTTACATTTGCCTTACTTGGAAGCAGGCACGTGTGACTGCCGTCTACTTTTTAATCATACATATTGTGGACTAAAGCGCGAATGCCCGAAGCCCTCTCACTTTCCCCCGCTTACCTCTACCGAGACCCCGCAAGGCCCTTCCAGCTCTCAGTCCTCTAATCAGCGCCGCCATATCCAAACACAGCGGACTACGCATGCATGGTATATGATAGCAAATGTTGTTGACAATAACTGTTGCTAATTTTTCCTTCCTCTAGGGGGCTCTTGTTGGTCCAAACTGGGCAATTCGCCGTTGAGCTACATTCAAATATTAGTACAAGTGTTGCACTGTTAGTATTTGCATACTATGAAGAAAATTGAATTAAACGTCATTTAATTTAAATGTATTAGAATTTGACACAAAACAATATTTATCCTCCTCAGTAGTCTTTGTAAATGTATTACATATAGGTAACCACAAACGACAGTGATTGACCAATTGTAGTCAGCGCGGAGAAAAGTAACAACGCCGATAATATGACAGTACGAAATTGTAATATCCATTAAACTGATAACACAATCGAAAGAGTTAAAATATGAAAACCCTTTTTAATATTCATTGTACTAATCAATCACGGAAAGTTTTGGGCCACTAGTAGGATTGCCGCTCTACTCGTTTAGTCTAACAGCAAATGTCAATGTCATCATCGCAGCGCGACGCCTACATACAACAACCCGCGACGTCCATCGTGACCGGTGTTGGAAAAACATTTTTTGGGTACGATAAACAGGTTGGACAGTTGTTTATTATTTTGTCAGAAAAACTTGTCTTTGTGAACATTCTGTTGTATGGGTGAGTTGTCTGATATTTGGCTAAACTGAATGGACCGTTAAAGCTCTTTTGTTACATTGGCAAGGGGATCTCATGTCTCAGAAGCACAATGGTGCCTGTTTACGTTGTGTTGTAACTGCACTGTCATCATGATTCAGCCGATTTTACTGTAACTGGTCAGTGTATTTAGGACAGTATCGGGCAAAGAGATAAGTCTTAAAATATGCTGATTATGAGCTATAGTCTGTTATATATATATATATATATATGCATGTATATATGTATGTATGTATGTATGTATGTGTATATATATATATGTATATATATATATATGTTTTAGTGTCAGTTCTACATTAAACTACTATATATAATGTATAATAATGCAATGTGGGAATATTTGAGGGTCCTGATAATGCCAAATGTCTTATGTTAACTGTGAAAAGTGGCCTAAATAATGTGCCAAAAATCATTAGGATATTAAGTAAAGATCATGTGCCATTAAGATATTTTGTAAAGTTCCTATCCTAAATATATATAAAATGTATTATTAGTAGTAATATGCATTGCTAAGGACTTCATTTGTACAACTTTAAAGGCGATTTTCTCAATATTTAGATTTTTTTTGCACCCTCCAGATTTTCAAATAGCTGTATCTTGGCCAAATATACATGAATGGAAATCTTATTTATTCACCTTTCAGCTTATGTTTGACCCTTATGCCTGGTTTTGTGGTCCAGGGTCACATATGTCTTTGAGTATCGCAATAATATTGTAGTGTGAGATCAGTAGTGACAAGTTTATTGTTACACTCCTAATATTAATAGGTGATGGCAGACCTTGGACTGAAGGAGGGGGACAGGGTCCTGTTGATATGGACTCAGCCAACATCTCCCGCTGCACTGAAGGAGTTTGCTGAAAGTATTGGCTCTATTGTTGGTAACCAGAGTCTGGTGTCGTTGGAGAACATGGAGAGACTACAGCTTTGTAAGTACAGAGGCATATGAGTTTATTTCTTGCGAGTTAAAGAATGAAATGAATCGTTCACCCAAAAATGCTCACATACCTCATATCTGTCTGTTTTAGCTTCTAATGCAGCTTCAAGTTATGACTGGGTTCTCTCAGGCCTTCAGGCTGATAGCTCACCAATCCACAGTTCTGAAATGCTGGCTGAGATCGCCAGATTGATGAAACCTGATGGGAAACTTGTGCTAGAAGAGCCAGTAACAGGTATCAAATCCAGAACGGCACAGGCTGTACAACATCCTCAAGTGTAATGAATAAGTGCTGACGCAACGTTTCTCGTTTCTTCTCAGGCTCTGAAGACAGCAGTGTGAGAACCGCTGGGAAACTGATGTCAGCTCTTAAACTGTGTGGATTAGTGTCTGTCACAGAGGTCAGCGATTTTTATTAAGTTGATTCAGTGTAGGCGTGTTGTAGTATAGAATATATACACACTTTTGAACCATCTTTTTGTAAAATACAATGAGCTGATAAAAAGTGCATTAAATTCAGAGGGTCCTAAAGTCTGCATGTCAACTGAAATGAAAGTATGTTTATTTTTCACAGGTAAAGACAGAGCCGCTGAGCCCAGAAGCAGCCGCAGCTCTGAGAGAGCGCTCAGGGTTCCAGGGAAACACTCTTTCAAGGGTGCGAATGTCAGCATCTAAACCTAACTTTGAGGTCGGATCCTCGACGCAACTGAAACTTTCCTTTGGCAAGAAAACGACTACGACAGGTCTGTGGTTTTTAAGCACTTCCACATGAAATGCTACACAAGGTCAAAATGTTGGTTCAAGGTTTTGAATGTTGGTTCATGTTGATGTGTCAATTAAAAAAGGGCTAGTTAATACCTTCACAACATTTGTTTTCTGCAGAGAAACCAGCTCTTGATCCAAGCACCGCACAAAAGTGGACTCTCTCAGCTAATGATATAGATGACGATGATGTGGTATGTTATGATCTATTTTGACATCTGTCAGTCCTGTGCCTTTTGTGTATTACCCATACCCAGCATATTGCTTTGCTCCTTCACTTCTCTAGGATTTGGTGGATTCTGATGCACTTTTGGATGCTGATGATCTGAAGAAGCCTGACCCGTCCTCCCTCAAGGCTTCCTGTGGAGATGACTCCAAAAAGAAAAAAAAAGCCTGCAAAAACTGGTGATTACCTCAAATTAAACAACATATAAAGCTGTAAACAATGTATCCATCTACTAACTGGAGCGTTCTTGGTCTGTAGCACTTGTGGTCTTGCTGAAGAATTGGATCAGGAGAGTAAAGCCACTCAGAAAGCCAGCCAGCCCAAATCAGCCTGTGGAAGTGTACGTATTTATCATTACATCTATTCATTTCTTTGTACTTAGTTTTGTATAAATTATGACTCCTGGCTTCTTTTTCCTCTCTAGTGTTATCTGGGCGATGCCTTCCGATGTGCCAGCTGTCCATATCTAGGCATGCCTGCCTTCAAACCTGGAGAGAAGGTTCTGCTGGCCAACACTGACATAGCTGATGCATAGGCGCTCAGTTTTGAGACATTACTACATTCCGTTATGATTCTGCAACATCAAGGCCCAGATTACATTTCCATCTGTGTAATCAACAGGGACACCGCTCAGTGTCATTTCTATCAATGAAAGCACTAAAGTTACTAGATACGTGTATGTTAATACATCTTGTAAAAGTCTCTTACCATCAGATTGGTAGTCTTTAAATATGTCATATGGTATCCAGAGAAATCCCAGATTAATCTGATGTTGAAAATATGAATAAATCTCTGCATTCTATCAATTTTATCTTCATGTATAAGCAAGGAAAATCCATTTTGAGTAAAATTTGTTTTATTTGAAAGCAGTTTGCCTTTAGTATAGTGTGATTATTTTAAGATGAAATTAACTGCTTAATAAAATTTGCCTTATATATTCATATACACTGATAAGACAAAGCATTATGACCAGTCACAGCTGAAACGAATATGTAGATCATCTCCTAACAAGGCCACAGATTAAGGTCTGGGTAGATTAGATGGTAAGCAAACATGCAGGAGAAATGCAGGAATAAAGATCTGAGTGACTTTGACAAGGGCCAAATTGATATGGCAAGGTGACTGTCAGAGTATCTCTGATATTTCAAGGCTTGTGGGTTGCTCCCTATCAGCAGTGGTGAGAATTTACCAACGGCGGTCCAAGGAGGGACAAACTGACGACGACAGGGTGTCGGGCGCCCAAGGCTCAGTGATGCACAAGGGCAACATAGGGTCCGAGCCAACAGGTCTACTGTAGCACAGGTCACTTTTTTTTTTTAATGATGGTTACATGAGGATTGTGTCACAACATGGTGCATCATACTCTGCTGCATAGCCACAGACCAATCAGAGTATCCATGATGTGTGCAATCACATGGCCATTGTAGGTGCTTTTAACAGTGGACACCATCGGAACTGGACCTTGAAGCAGTGTAAGGTTGTTACATAGTCCGAGGACAAGTCTTATTTTCTTTTACATCACAGGGTCAGGGATGCCCCTTCATGACAATGGTGTCCCTGGTGGAAGTGACCTCTTTCAGCAAGATAATGCACCCTGCCGCACTGCACACATTGTTCAGGAATGGTTTGAGGAACATGGATTCCAAATTCCCCAGATCTCAATCCAATTGAACCTAAAGAACTTGAATGATCTATTGCTAACGTCTTGGTGCCAGATACCACAGGACACCTTCAGGGGTCTTATGTCCATGCCTTGGTGGGTTTGCGTTGGCTGTAGAGGACCAACAGCATATTAGGCAGGTGGTCATGTTTGTATTATCACTACTTTAAACAGAATCATGGGACTTGTGTAGTGCCGTACAGTTTGATCTGTTACCATATAGAATGCAATCAGAATGAATCTCTTCAAACAACACAAAGTAATATCTCTGATGTATTTAAAAATGCATTATTACACATCAACTAGTCTAGATAAGTTACTAGATCATCACCACTGAATATATGAATATTGTGGGGAGGATAAAAACAGCTAAGTCCACAGTCATTATAACTCTTTGGATAAGCATTGTCTTGAAAAAAAAAAACCGTGAACAACTGATAACCTAGGTTCATTGGAGTCTTGGTTATTGTCAAGGTTCAGTGGCGGAAAAGTCCATTTTAATGTCACCAGTATGAGGTTCAAAGGTTAAATTGTAGGAAAGATCTTCCCTTCCGTTTCCAGAAGTTTCCCTCACAGATCTGAAGAAGAACACTCCTTGTTTCCGGTGTGGGTTCCATTCACAAGCTCCCTGTTAAATGAGAAAAAACTATTCAGGTGAATTAGGTCAGGAGTGTGACACCTGATTATTACGGTCTTATTTGAATTTCCATTTCAACTTAATTGAGGAAGATTTATGAAGACTGACATTTCATCTGAATGCAGATATTGTTTGTATAATGAACAAGATGATATTTAGCAAATACCTCTTCATTGACCGGCTTGGTTAGGCCCATGCTTACAGTGATGTCCTCAGTCAACTGATACTCCATCCAGAGAACGACACCATGACAGCGTCCTCTCCTGAAACATCAGTATCAGTCAAGAGCATTGCTGTTGTAGCTGCCATCACCTATACAATATCTTTTAGGGGTGTATTTTTATTATATGTAAGATTTTTTTTTTTTTTTTTTTTTTAGAATAAATTAATACTTAGATTCAGCAAGGATGCATTAAATTAATCAGAAATGACAGTAAAAACATTTATAATGGTAGAAAATAATGAAGAATGGAAGAATAAATGCTGTTATTTTGAACTTTTGTTTTTGAAAATCAAAGAACCCTAAAGAAATTCATAATAAGAAGACATTTTTCACCAAATCAGCATATTAGATTAATTGGATAATGTGGAGTAATTACTGCTGAAAATTCAGCTTTGCCATCTCAGAATTAAATTACATTTTAATATATGAATATACATGAAATACCTGTATATTAAAATAGAAAACAGTTATTTTATATTGTAATAATATTTCACAATATTACTCTTTTACTGTATTTTTGATCAAATAAATGCAGCCTTGATGAGCAGAAGAGACTGGAAAAAAAAGAAGAGACTGAAAAAAAAATCTTAACCCCAAACTTTTGAACGATAATGTATTTCAACAATAATATATTATTTTGTAATATAAACATTTAAAGCAAGATTAATTTGAATTTTAGCATTTAAATTCACACTAAAACAATTGATTACATTTCTGTCTCATATTTTAAATGTATATATATATATATATATATATATATATATATATATATATAATACATGTACATATTTTTATTATTCAATATAATAATAATTATACTATGTATTGTGCATTATAATATTATGTTAATTTTACCCTGTGAATGGCACAGTTCCATCACTGTTGATTGGTTGTTCAGGAACGCATTGTGTGAAGTCAAACGTCATGACTGGATGTGGTTTTGTTAGGGCACGACAAGGGTATTCCCAAAGTGGGTGTGGCTCCGCCTCCCAGGATTCACGGTAATCCAAAGATCGCTGTGGGTGGAGTTAATTGCAAAAGCATAGTAAATCAACTGCATTAAAATGTCATGTAAATTATAAACTTCAAGACTGAGTCCAGACCAAATCCTGTAACTAGTACTTACCTGAATCATCTCATCCATAGGACTGACGTCAAAGCCCTCACAAGTACCACAGGGAATTCGGATTCGCCACAGATCCTGATTCAAAAATGTATAATGCATAAGTCAGTTAGTCTGTAAATGTATAATAGAGAAATTAGTATATCCCGACAAGTATCCAAAAGAAAAATGTTTTACCTGAAATTCAACAGCGACTATGTAAAGTGTGGCAGCACGAGGCAAGATGGTGGCGTTGGGCTGAAGCAGCTGGACCAAAGCGGTGCGGCAATACCAGAAGAACAGAGAGTGCCACGGCAGAAGACTGGTGCTGAAGTACGGCTCTCCCATCAATACTGAAATCTAAAGGGCGATTTCAAGTTGCATTTATTTGATCAAAATAGTAAAAACTAGCCTGGATGCCAGCCTAAGTAAAAACAGTAATATTGTGGAAATTTTATTACAATAGCTGCTTTCTATTTTAATATAATTAAAATATAAATTTAAGTTAAGTTAAAATATAATTAATTCCTGTGATGGCAAAGCAAAATTTTCAGCATCATTACTCCAGTCTTCAGTGTCACATGATCCTTCAGAAATCATTCTAATATGCTTATTTGATGCTCAATAAACGTTCCTTACTCTTATCAATGTTGAAAGCAGTTGTGCTGCTTAATATTGTTGTGGAAAGTTGTGATACACTTACTTGAAAACGCAATCTTTAGTAACATTATAAATGTCTTTACTGTCACAATTTAATGTATCCTTGCTGAATCTTAGACAGTGTATCTAAATATGTGATAAATTCAGATTCTGCGGTCTTTGAAATCCACAAATGCATGTAAAGTACATATATAGTGGGTATCATGGTGTATACACAGATTCAATTAGTTTGTACCTGATTTCCTTCTAAATCAGCCAATGACAGCTGATCAGGTCGTATTCCCAGCAGCTGTACTCCATGCTTCAGTGAGTTAGTATGTAGCACCTGTACCAGGAGATGAAACGTTTCTGTACCAACTACCAATCCAGTCAGAATTTATGTAGGAACTTTTAGCTTCAAACTCTAACCTGTTCAATCACTTGTCTTGCCATTCCAGAGTTTTCCAAACTGAACACCTGAAAAGAGAGAAAGGTTTATATAGCCTATTGTATGTTCTGTTTCAAAACCTAGTAAGCTGCCCACCTAGACAGTATTATAAGATGTCATAGGTATGCTCCCAATACCTTGTTTCAGCTACATTTTAAGGCAGCACTGTCTTTATCCTTCACAGAAAACACAATCCCAGAATACAGAGATTATTTGTGTAGTTAGCTTAGCAACATGCTAACATCAAATTCTGTTGATAGACAGTTTGTAACAGAGCTGCTTGTAATTTACTTGGTGTATAATTCATTTTCATTTAAAACAGATACCCTATATTGCATTGTTAGCTTAGCAACAAGCTAACATGAAACGCTATTGGTCAATTGAAAGTCATGTAGTGCATAAAGTTGCTTATAGTTAACTTAAAAATTGAGAATTTACTCGATAAAAACAGTTCAGTTTGACTCAGAGATGAATGACCCAATATTGCATCATTAGCTTAGCAACATGCTAATATCAAACTCTACTGAAATCAACTGTAAGTCATGTTGTGCATATAGTTGCTTATAGTTAACTTAAAAATTGAGAATTTACTCATTAAAAATAGATCATTTTCATTTAAAACAGATTATTTACTGAATCTAGCAT
The DNA here is from genome assembly GCA_023566225.1 of Romanogobio albipinnatus. Lineage (NCBI taxonomy): Eukaryota > Metazoa > Chordata > Actinopteri > Cypriniformes > Gobionidae > Romanogobio > Romanogobio albipinnatus. Next base: position 24,736,755 of record CM042262.1, on the reverse strand, counting down.
TGTTAGCTTAGTAACACATTATCATCAAACTCTGTTGGTCAATTGCAAGGAATGTGGTGCGTAGAGTTGCCTATAATTTACTTAATGTAATTATTACGAGTTTTTGAATCAGCCCTAAATTTGTGAATCTTATGCCCTCAAAAAAACAGTCTACTCACCTTTTTAGATCCAAGTAGATGAGCATAAATAGGTAACAGGCTCCCATCACTGACGGATAAACACACACTGTCTGGTTTCAGAATCTGCAAGCATACATTAAAAAACACACTAAATCGTGAGATCGCCAGAAAGTAAATCAACAGTGAATGTAAAAGTATAACGTACACTGCGTAATGCGGTCACATAACTCTCAGTCCTCCGTTCGTCATTTAGTTCCCCGAAACGAGGCCTCGTCCAGACCAGGTGGGCCTGACAGGTGCAGCATGGCCGAAACTGTGCCACTTTGACATCATTTTGTTCACTAAAAGACAGACGGTCAAAAAATATACTGTCTTCCTCGTAGGCAGTGTCTAGCACACTGATCAAAACACTCATCTTTACCTGTTCGTAAGGCTGTACCAGAGACTGTAGTCATCATGGGAGACAATTAAGCTCAGCTCTTCTCCTTCTAAAACATTCTTCTCTGCAGGAAGGAAGTAGACACTCTGCATCCAGTGATCCCTCCACTGCACATCACACGATGCAAAATAATCAAATATATTTATACCAAGTCAAAATAAGCTTATTGTCATACAGTACTCATATCATAGGGGCTTCTTGCAAAGACATTCAGCCCCAAATGTTTATATTATTGTTCATGTGAAGTAAGACAATTCTTGATATTATTCACCCATTAATATTAGTGGCTAAGCACCAGTACTTACAGGGTAAGTATGAGGTTCTGAATATGTCCAACTAGGGGCCATAGTGCACACAATGTTGCCATCAGGGTCCATGTCAATGTCCCACCAGGATAAGACTACCTGCGCTTTCCCGCTGGTCTGGGCCTTAAACTGTGCCGTGTAGGACTGAGCAGCACTGCTAACTGGTTTGCTGAAATCAACACTAGAGTGGACAAATTGATCAGTTAGTTATGCACAAATACCCCCCAAAAATGGGCCATTTGAATTTAGAGCGCAGAACTACCATCCGAACTTGTACCTGAACATGGTGCAGATGGGCCCGAAGGGAGTGAAAGACTCTGGAGACACCTGGCTAAGCTGGATGTCACAGACAGAGGGCGCTCCTGCACACTCCACTACAGCAGAAGAGGGCAGCAGTTTGTTCCCTTCCACCTCTATGGGTTGGATCTGTGACCATTTCCACAGCATATCCGACTCCACCAGCTGGGCATAGACCGTGGCACGGTGTGGCACAGCTTCACAACCTGCCTGTCCCCGTGAGAGCAGCAGCAGTAAATACTTAAAACACACAGCTAAATGTTTAACTGCGATTTACAACTGTATTTACCTTGACAAGGTGCATGTGTGCATGTTCATAGCTGGGCAACGCGCCTTCACCAATCAGCTCTGTATCGAACAGCTCCGTGACAAGGATGTTTGCTCGTTCTTGCATGTCTCCATCTGCAGATACAAATTCAATTATATTTGCAAGGCAATCAAGGTGATACAAATGAGGTTGTCGATTTATATTTACAATATGGCACTTAAGTCGCTTATTTATTTAATAAAAAAAATCATATATATATTATGAAATATTAATATTTTTAATAATTTAACTTTTTAAATTTAATTTAATATATATAATTTTTCAGTTTTTTATTTGTTAAAAAAGTCTGAAATCTCCAATCAATTTCGTTCCACTTCATGATTGTGTCCCACTTGTTGATTCTTCACAAAAAAATACAGTTTTATATCTTTATGTTTGAAGCCTGAAATGTGGCAAAAGGTCGCAAAGTTCAAGGGGGCCAAATACTTTCCCAATGTGTGTGTGTGTGTGTGTGTGTGTGTGTGTATGTAATATTATATAATATTAAAATGCTCATACTTTTTAAAAAATATTTCACTATTTATCGAATTATTATTTCCCATATATACATTATATATTTACAGTATTTCCTCAAATAAAAGCCGGGGCCTTTATTTACCTGAACTGCAGAAGGTCACTGGCTTTTATTTGAAGCAGGCTTTTATTAGGGGCAGGCCTGTATTTCGAATTCCATCTATTTAAAAAAATTATTGTTTTAAATAAACTGTTTTAAATGAATAGCGATAGCGTTCCAGAGGACAGATATCATCAGGGGCGCGCGGGAAGTGGGGTGGTTTCAAAGGATTGCAAATGCAATGCAATTTATTGTTCATTTTATTCATTTTTAGAATTTAATAATTTATTTGTAATAAACATTTTAAGTGGCCCATTAAAAAGTATTATTTATAAGTTGAATTGTGTTTTTAAAACATACATGAGGTCATATTGTGACTGTTGCGGTGTGTGCGTTGCGGTAATATTTCCTCCAGTGGAGATCAAGCGCCTTTCTGGAGATTCCACTCATTTCTTAAGATCATTCCGCTCAGCACTGTGCGCTCAACCCAGAACTCCCTTTGTGACATGCTAGATCAAATATAGGCCTATCTGAAATAAATAGTAAGGGCTGCCCCTGACTTTTTTTTCCTTTTCTAGTAGTTCATTTAAGCCGTTGTTCACGCTGCGCCGCCGCCTCCACCCCCATGTCATTGTCTGTTATAGGCTATTTTCTTGTTATTTATTAAATCCGGGCAATTTGGTTGATAAAACATAGATTAAAATTAAGATACAATTTAAACAAAACGAAATTTACTTTAAAGAAAGTGATATGATATATTTGTTGTTCTTTTGTGTTTTATAGACTCGATATAAACACTATAATTTCGTTATTTTACTAACCCAACTAATGTGCTTTCTATATTCCACGTGAGGGAAAAAAGCTTCCTTCCACTTAAGAAGAGTTGTGTTCCTTTAAGCACTTTTTATTTTAATATACATCTTTTTACATAAATATTATTTTCTACTTAAAAAAAACTATAATTTCATTATTTTTCTAACCCAACTAATGCACGCACGTTTCTTATTCACGCTGCATATTGTTTTTTAAATGTTCGTTCGAGTTGTTCAAATGACCACTTAACAATATTTCAATAACATAATTTATTTTGAAGCCTGTGCTGTTTTCTTGTACAAAATAAAATATTTTAAGATAAATGCAGAGTAAGATGTGTAAAAAAGACAAGAGGCTAAGAGATTGTCAAGATCAATATTTGTGTAGCCTGCCTGACTGATGTATTTTCACAGACTAACACACGTCACATCTCTCAAAGACTACAGTATTTAAAATAGCATATATGCATCAGTTATATTCTCAATTTAATTTACAGAGCAATCCCTGCAAAGTGTTTAGGTTAAGTATAGAAGAGACCAGGATTGTGCGTTGCACTCGCAAGACTTACAGCGGGGGGCGATGGTCACGATGGTTTCGCTCCTTCGGCATAACCCTACTGTACATTATGCTGAACTTGAATGCACATGAAATGAAAGGAAATAATTTTTCCCCGGCCTTAATTTAAGACCGGCCTTTATTTGTTTGTGCTGGCCACGCCCCCGGCCACTATCAGAGGCCCGGCGTTTAATTGACTACAGGCTTTTATTTGAGGAAATACGGTATACTATATTTTAATAAGGCTTAAATGCTGTTTCGACCAATCAAAATACAATCAAGCCAATAGAACACAACTGCATAGAACTTGCCGGATCTACCTGGATAATTATGTATAATGATGGATATCTAACCTGGTCCAACTGTAACTTCTGTGGAGTGTTTGTTGATGATCTTGATTTTGTCTGAGAAGCTGTTCCTCTCCGTGATGCAAGTGGCAGCCTGCGCCATGGGCTTAAACACCTGTGTGGTATTCACATTTTGGTCTTCAGCCAAATTCCATTTCCATTCATATTAATCAACATTCAATACATTAGCATTAGTAAGCACCTCTATGGCATAGCAGTAGTCGGCTCCAGCAGTCACAGCCATCATGGAGAGCAGACCCGTCCCAGTGCCGATGTCCAGGACCACCACACGTTCACCGCGTGCCTTCACTCTGCTCACCGCTGCCCGAATGCCTCGGTAGTATTTCTCATTCTGAGGAACACAAGGCAGACAGATTGAAATCTAGCAACGTTTCTCTATGTTTAAAACGATGTCCAATTCATATGCTTTTGGAAACTTATTGTACATCCAAAAATTAAAATTGTCATGTCACTCCTATTTTATTTTCCACGAAGAACATAAAAGAGCTCAATGCAAAATGCCCTTCATTATAGGAGCTAGACTTTGTTTAGAAACAACATTTTGGTTTCCAGTATTGCTTTTGCAATTTTATGTGTATGTATGCGTCCAACAACAAAACTCACCCTGTCTTTATCATGGAGCATATCTGCATAGCAGGACCTTGGAAAGAGACAGACAAACCATTATCAGGACTTGTCGAAATAATGTACCTCCTGTCCCATGACAGGATATAACATGACTACAATTCGATTAAGTGTAATTGATATTCTGGCACAGCTACCCACACGTCCACGTGTTAGTACAACAATAGCAACAAGTCTCGGTCATGTATTATCACGTCATTTTGATAATTTAAACTTTTGGAACAATATCATAGATCTCTCCACCATAAACAGGCAAAGATCAGTTGTTGTGCATGTATGGTGATGTTACATGAGATTGATTACACACCTCGCAATCTCCTGATGGTAATCATACTCCTCGCTTTCCTCAACCCAGTCTAGCGCTCCGGTTGTTGGATTTGCACGACCGCAAAATGTCTTCATTGTCATTTCAGTCTTAAGTATATACACTTATGTATGAATGTTTTTGTACTATAAATGCCTAGATCGTTCACAAATAGATTAATCCAACATGATCTCTCCGGGCGCGGCCATGTTTTTTTTTTTTTTTTCGAGAAGTCACGCCCCTAAGATCACGTGACCATATAAAGCTTCTTCTTCCCTTCAACCGTTGCCAAATTAACTTACAATGCTTTGTAATTTTGATGTTTTGTGTTTAATAATGAAGAAACAGATAACATATAAGTCGAAGCTGCGATGTTAAATCAAGGTAAGTGATTGGCTTTGAAACGTTGGGCCTAGAAAGTCAAAATGTAGCTCTCAGTTTTCTATTGTGGTTCTCTTCTCAGTCATATACTATAGGTGGATTTCTTAAAAGATCGTAAAACATAGCAGTTTCTATTTTGTAGATTGTCAAGAAAATGTTTGTGTATTAAATATAGTGTTTTCTTTTATCATTGATATAAATAATAGCCTAATACATTGACAAATTATTTGACAAAGTGACGGCCAAGTATGGTGACCCATACTTGGAATTTGACCTCTGCATTTAACCCATCCAGTTTAATGCACACACATTAGGAGCAGAGTAGTGAGTAGTTAAAACACACACACTGCAAACGTGTATACAAACACCCAGAGCAGCGGGCAGCCTTGTGTGGCACCCAGGGAGTGATTAGGGGTTAGGTGCCTTGCTCAAGGGCACCTCAGTCATTTCCCACCTGTTCTGGAATCGAACCAGCAACCTTTGGGTTACCAGTTTAACTCCCTAACCACTAGGCCATGACTGCCCACTAGGTCATGACTGCCCCATGACTGCCCACTAGGCCATGACTGCCCTATTTTTCTACCTGATGGTGTTGTTGAGCCATTGATTGAGTGCAACCAAAGAAGTTAATACCTCACAAAACACATTAATAAGCTAAATAATCCCTTGGTACATGATTTTATTATTAGGCCTATTATTATTATTTCTATTTATTATAGCCTATTTTGTCCCATGAAAATCCTATAAATGCAAACATATTACATGGCTGATAATAATGTCATAACCAAATAATGTGTCATGGTACAGTGGTATGAGATTGTTAATCGTACACTATATTCATGTACCATTGTATAACATTGTTGGTTGTTAAGGTAATACCCTTGAATCAATGTTAGGCTACATTTTGTTTTAAAATGCTTTACTTTATTGATTGTTAACCACAATATACATAGTGAACCACAATATACACGTTTTAAAGCAATTTATTTAATATCTTTGGGTTTGGTAACGTTAACATTTATAAATTTACATAAAAAAATGATCACCCCCAAATATTTTAAAATGTAATGAGCCAGATTGTGTACTGCTTTCTCTTGTTTCTACCATGCAAGTGTTTAATTTTTTTTAAACGTCTTGTAAATACATTTTGTTTCTGCACTTTTTTGTAAGAAAGCATTTGGTGAGATTGTAAATGTAAATATTTTTGGGGCACATTATAATTTACTAATACAACAGTGCATTCAGACAAGACAAAGCAGACAGTTAATAGGCAAGTCTTTATGAATACTGATGAATTAAAAAATGAATTTCCCATTCACTCGTGCTTCTCAAGTACACTTTGCAGTAGGCAGACAAAATTGCATGCTGGAAGAGGGCACAAGGATTTCTGTGAATATAGGGCGGTATCCTGGTGGTAAAGGTGGGGCGCTCTGCTCCAGAAAATCTAGTACTGACTTCCGCACGTCTTTGGGCACATCCCCTCTTACATCCAGCAGGACAGAGACATGCTCCTCACTGAAAAGACACACTTTGTAAATTAATATAATCTCTTGGCATTGATTTATCTCTGAATTGGAATTGATTTTAGAATATTGAGATCTATTGGGTGTGCTTGGTTTGAAATCTCACTTGATATCAGGGTACTTGGCTACCAGTCCAGAAATCTCCAGTATTATCATGCCTGGGTCTTTTACATTGATTATGTCAGCCAGTGCAAGTATCAAAGCTGTGGGATTCACCTCGCCTATGGTCCCATCAATCTCCTTTAAATGTAAAAACGGCATTACAGCAATGAAATACAGTCATTTAATTTCCACAAACATATACTAACTTTTTCTTGTATTGCTCCTAGAGGTCTGCTACTTGACCCGGCTAATGAATTGCCACGTTCAGGTAAGTTTCTCATGAATAACTGTCAGATTTGGGTTTGTGATTAATTTATATTAGTTTATGTTTTAATTCTAATATGACTCTTTGTAAGCATTTATGTTTCATCTTTGAGTCAAAGCTGAATCTGTGTGTCTGGGTTTATTTGAAGAAATATAAACAGAAGAGGACTTTAAATAGTTACTTAAAACAGACCATTTTAAACCCATTGGGAAAACGGAATCCTGGTTTATCTTGTTTTATGTTTTAAGCTACGTTTCCGCCGAAATTACCTGGAACTATTTGTCCCAGGAACTTTTTTCCCCCAGACCTGTTGCTGTCTGCGTTTCCATTGCAGTCTAAAGTACCGTGAAGATTAGGCCAATTAGTCCGTTGACGTAGGACTGCTTGCGACTTTCCAATTCCCGCTGGATTTCGTCCTCCACATATAAGCTTAATAAAGCCTGAACCTTGTCATTGGTCCATCAGTCGTATTTTTTTAACTCCATTGTTTATTCGAATAGCAAACATCTCTCACTGCACGCACTGCAACAGACTTTTTCAAACTGGTGGTTGAAATAAAATGCTGCATGGAGTCAACCAATCAAAATGCTGCGTGAACTCAACCAATCAGCATGTTCAGCGCCCAAGTCCCATCCCCGAAAGTTCCTAAACTTTGGAAAAAGTAATAGCTCGCAAGCCCTGGTCACTGTGCTCGAAACACATAGAGTACCACCCCAAAGTCCTGCGGTGGAAATGTGGCTTTACACTGTTCATACTTTACCTGGGGTTAACAATTAATCCTGGGTATTCATAAGCTGTCGTTTCACACTGTACACCCCTAAACCCTGTGTTAACTTTCTTATTTGCATGTTTGTGTCAGAGTGGACGAATATAGCATGTGACCTGTTTACATAAATGCTCTAGCATAGCATTGTGCATTCTCATATCATATATATTGCCATCTAAAAAAAGCTAATTCGGGTCAGGTTCGGCCAAATTTGGCAATACTGGTTGGCTTGGGCCAGATCAGGTCTCACAGTCTCGATTAAGAGGTTGGGTTGTTGAGTTTAAAACGCATGCAGACTTGTATTTGCTCCTAAAGCACAAAAATATCCCAAATAAATGAATGTAAATGGGTTTTCACCATGCTTTGAAGGTGGTCCCTCAGCTGCTGAGCATCCTGTGACATTCGCTGGGCCAACTGATTTCGCTCATTATTACTTCTGCATACCAGTCTCTTCTGCATCAGTGCTCGGACATATTCAACAACAGTTAGCCATTGACATTCCTCCTTTAGCCTCTGTAGATGATGGATGACCACAAATTGTTAATTGGTAAAGATATATACTAATTGTATTGTGTGGTCTTTAATTTCTAAGCACTAACCTGGCGACAAGGTTGCCGTACTCTGTTGTAGAGTTCACAGTGGCGTTCTAGAACCCCACACATATTTGAGGTTACATCTCCCTGGTCCAGCCAGGTACGAGACATGAGCTCTTGTAGATGAGCTTGCAGCTCAAACAAGAGATGGTCCATGACTAAGCGACATGCCTTTCTCACAGCACGGTCCAGGGCAGCCAGAGGTCCAAGTGGAATGCGAGAATACCGGTTTGAAGGGAAGGAGCACAACTGCTGTTGCAGACTTTCTGTGGAGGTTCTGGATGTACATATAAAGCAAAGATTTAAATATATTGTTTACGCACCTCTAACGCACACAAAATATTTGAAAAGCACACATTTTCGAACAAACATCCCACAAATACAGACATACTGTAAAAAGATACTTGTACATCATCTCACTTGAGGATGATGCAGTTGCTGATGCAGGCCAGGAGATAATGGAGGTAGAACTTGTTACTGTTTATGGTTGGATCCCTGCGATGCTCCTTCCCAAATTCTATGATTGCATCTCGAAATCTGTTACGATAAAGTACAAAAATGTAGAGTTTTTATAAAATACAATTATGATACCACCAGTATTGCTAAAAATACACACCGGCTGAGGAGGTTCTCCATCTCGTAAAGACCCATTTGGATTGTCTGGTCCCGCAGAGCTTCACTAATCATCAAGGCCACCCGTGCATTTTCTTCCAGCATCTAATAACCCAGACACCAGAGTAGTGGCATGTATATCAGTGCTGATATCAGATCTTTCTCATTAGCTATGTTTCCATCCACCTATTTTATGCCCATTTTGAGATATTGCATACGTTAAATTCACGACTTTGGATGGCAGTTCTGTAGATCAAGCCATTGCTGTAGTACCTGGGCGATGATGGTTGGAAGGCTGGTGTGATAGCAGCCCTCATGGTCAATATCTGGTTCCTGATCCCTCTGCCAGTCTGTCAGCTCTACCTCTAGAGCCTTGTGCATCCACTCTGAGACACTCTTCTGCAAACAATCACAGTAAAACTTCTCAAGAACTTGTGGACTGTTAATCCAGACAAGACAAGGTAAATGACAAAAGTTTAGAGACTGGCTCTTACCCGAACTTTTTGGACATATTTGTTCTGCAGCTGCTCAAGACCTTCCTGAGATATGAGAGGTCCCAGGTCCTCAATGTCTAGCTCTGCTACAAGGGCTGGTTCACCCATCATCTCTGAGCTTAAAGAACACATTCTAATGTGTAGGACTTTTTGGTTACAGGGTTCTTGCAGGTTTCAGTAAGTCAAATTTAAGACCTTTTTAAGACATTTTAAGACCATAAAGATTGAAATCTATGACCTATACGACACATTACCAAAATTGTTTAAATCAAAGAAATAAAAAGAAGAAAAAAAATTATTTCAATGAATTCAGTCATTGAAAAAGCATTAATTTAATTTACAGAAAAAGCAATGACATTAGTAACCCTCCACAGCCAACAAGGTGCCAAATGCCCAAAACCTTAGGCGCAAAATGAAAATAGGCTAAAACAAACTTGCCCTCAAATAGAATAGATTACAAAACAGCAAATGAATACCCTAATAGAGATTGAACAGGCTACTCCAAACTAGGTATGCACGATTCGGGAAAGATATCTAATTGCGATTATTCTGGTTAAAATGTTGTTGTTGGTTTTTTTTTTACAAATGAAAAAGTGCATGCATATAATATTTTATATACTAATGTTTATATATTAATGAGACTAATAATAATAATTATATTCAATAAATACAAATATTTAACAAAATTAGAAATATTACTATTACAATAACATTTTAATTATTTAAAAATTAAAAATAGAGTATTTAAGAATAAATATAACAATATAATAATACTAATAATAACATTTATATTTTACAGAAAACTTATTTTCCAAAAAAGCTGCTGGGTTACCTGTTAATATGCAGACAGCCTATGACTAAAAATCATTAGAAAGGTCTAAAGATTTATTGTAAAAAAATAAATAAGCAAAAATCTGTGCTTTTTATCTGTGGTATAAATATCTTCAAGTCTATGTATTTAATATGAAATATCAGCCTCTTATGCATCTACTGTGGGGGAAAAACTGTACATTGGAGAAAAACATATGGATTGTCATATACATTTATTTAGAGAGAAGTATTATTTTTCATATTTGTTACCCAAACATTTAATTCATACTGAAGCCAGAGGGCGCCCTCGAGCAGACACTCCACATTTGCCTCAGAGAAGTAATTGTAAGCCCTAATGTGAAGCTAGCGATGTAGAATAAACAGAAGATATAAACGGTTTGACTGATGAAACGAAGCTGCATCAAGATATGGTGTATTTGAGTTCTTCAAGCCTTCACTATTTTTTTAATAATAAGGTATGCAGTGCTGATTGAGTGCAGACTTTATCACAGTATAGAATAATATAAAACCATGCATGTCTGCCTCATTCTGTCCAGAAAAATACAAAGTTATTAAACGTAGACGTATTTTGCGGGCAGGTAATTGCATTTATCACGGGATTTGTTGTTTTATCACCGCATACGTGTACCAACACCAATATCCCCCAGAAAGAACTACAACACACCGAACGAACGTTCTGAGGGCGGCGTAGCAAAGAGTCTAAAGCTCCGCTTTGAAGTCTACGATTCGATACTTTTTTGCTACTGTGTAACGTTAATAACTTTCTGCGGCCAGCGTTTCAGGAAATGAACGAGGATAAATAAAAAAAAATTTTAGACCTAACTAAATTAAATTTAAGACCTCGGATGAAAATCTGGCCATTTTTAAGAAGTTTTAAGGCCTTAAATTTAAAAGATTGAATTTTAGACATTATAAGGCTTTTTAAGACCCCGCGGGAACCCTGGGTTACCAATAGACCGAATTCACATATAATCATAAGCTTTACCTACCTGTTGTATATGTGCAGAACCCAGTTAAGAACAGCAAAGATTTCCCCGCCCTCTAGCTCCCATCCACTAACCAGTCCCAGATGGGTCTGCAAGAACTGGTGACAGGAGCGCAGGTAAGCTCTTGTTAAACGATAGTGAGCTGGAACACACTGTTCCAGAAAATGCCGCACTGTTGAAAGATCTCCCATAATGCAGTGCTGTAGTGCAGACAAGTGACTTGCAAGCCCTGGTCCTTGAGTGTGCAAGTAGGACACGCTACGGAAACGTGCTGACACTGCCTCCTCCATCACCTAACCAAATAGTTTGAACGGGTGCATATTAAGTAAAGTTCAATCTTTTTACACTTTATATTTAGTTATGCGATCAAACTTTTTCCAGTACTTCTACCAATAGGAAACTTATCATCAAACCTTGAAGAAGCGGTCCCTCCAACAACGTGGTCTCCCAAGGGGCATGGGTGTGTTGTGTCCCAATGTTGACCTCCGCTCCTCCAGAAAGATCTGATCTAGTGCTTCTTCACGCTCCACTATCCGTACAGCCGACACAAAAGGTGTGGGGTTCTGAGAAAACGTCAACCCACTCCCCACCACTGCCCAGAGCTCTTTGGCAAGGGCATCCACCAGGCGTCCAACACCTGAGAAATAATTCCGCACCAACTCCTCATCCTCAGAGGTTAATCCTGTTCCAGATGATCCTCTGGGTCCCTGGAGCTGCAGCAGTACCTCATCCTGCCAGCGCTCTAGTTCCATTAGCCGAGCATGCGCTTCCAATAGTCTCCGAGACTCCACTAGCCTCTCTGTCTCTAGCACCATACTCCGCACTGACATGAAAGAGAAGACAAATTATAGCCACACTAGATACTTGGAGTGCGATCTTGTATTACTTTGGCATTAACAACAAACATCAATACTTCAGTGGGTGATAGAGCTTTGTTATTATTTAGATAGATAGCATGTCAACTTTAATGGTGACTTTCTTGCTCTGCAAGATTCTTGCTCAGCCTTAACAGTAGTAGACCTAAAAGAGAAAACTGGAGACCAAGACATTTTACACTGTACCCGGTATAGCATCTCTGGCAATTCAGTCTGTCCTTCAGGGACTCAAAATCAAATTTGCTTGGCTAGAATTGCTTGCTTTCACTTTTTTGTATTTAAGAATGTGTGGCTTTTAGGCAGGTTGCCCAATCCTACTTCTGGAGGCCCACTGTCTTGCAGAGTTTAGGTCCAACCACAATCAAGGTCTTCAGGATTTCTTGAAACATCCAGACAGTTATGTTTAGAATCTCCTAGACCAGGATTGGACACCCTTGCTCTAAGACATTCAAGACTTGACCAAAATATTCACAGAGGGCATGCAAAAATAATAAGGACATGCAGTTCACTAAAAAGGGCAGATGATCGCTAACCTTTATAGAGGCGTGGAAGGTTGCTAACTGCAGCAAGGAGCTGGCAGTGATTGACAGAAACTTCTCGAAGTGTCTCCAGTGTAGTTACTTCTTCAGAATTTTTCCTGGACTCCAACTTCACCTTGTGCATGTCATGAGACACGTCTCTGAGCTCAGCCCGTGCCTCTCGTAATTGACCGAGACCCCAGTCAACACCTTCCAGGTAGGACTGTACAACTGACTTAACAATGCAAGTGAGCAGATGACTTTTCTTGCAGACATTTTTAGATCATTTAGATTTAGGCTTTTCAAAGGCTTTCTAATTGAACTGAAATAATGACTACTTACCTTTAACCTTGAATGAATCGACGCAGTTCGTTGACTCTCTCTTTTCTTGTATTGTCCAAGTTTCTCCAGATGCTCTGGACGGCAAAAGACACCTGAGGCCCATTTCAGCGCAGCACCCCGAGCCAAACTCTCAGCTCTCTCCAGCTCTGGCCACACCTCAACTGGGACAAGGGCATCTGTCAGTCAAAATGGGAAGAAGTACTTAGCCCATATGATACAGAACCTAAAGAGCTATGCCCACATCAGAGAAAAATCCTGTGTAAATTGTACAGTTGTTCAGCTGCAAGGTTATGAATTGCTGATTATGTAAGAGAATGCATACTTTTTTTGAAAGTCTTGTTTGACTTGCACAATGAATGACTTTATTTTCTGGTGTTCACGAGACAGAGATGATTTAAACCAGCACAAGTCTTAAACTCAGCAGAGGAATTCTCTCTTCTCCTAAGAATGACCCAGCGGTGTCCTGATCATTTTGAAGGCTGAAGTTTCAAAATTTCCATTCCGTATGCCTAAATCCCATGGGTGCCCAAGAGCTGAAACACCCACGGGAAAGTATATAAGTATACAATTACTGAAACAGCTTCAGGGCAGAAACCGCATGTTTTACCCTCTGCATAATACATGACAGAATCGTGCAAAATAGAGGTTCATAATGCAGTGACCAGTTATAAGTGCTTGCTAGCTTACAGCTGTGGTCTATGTACAACTATGTTCAGCGGCCTTTAGGCAGATGACGGATCTTTTATTCACAACATTACAGTTCAAAGTGTGATTTGGAGCAAAAAGGTATTTGAAAAATAGAAATGAAGATAAATGTATAAGATTTTGTATTTAATCCTTTATTAGAAAGTGAACAACCCATTAAGCACTGCAAATTATATAATCAATTCAGCCATGATGATACAATATTGAATATATAATTAGTACTTTAAAAAAAAAAATTCTTGGCAATTGTAAAAAAGGACTGCAAAATTGATCAACGGTGTTGAGACTGATTTAATTACATCATTAAGCCGTGTTGCTGTGCTGTCATTCATGTTACCATGGTTACACTGACTTCTCTAATTGGTGGACCTTTCTTTAGGATTGTGGATAATGTAGTACTTTACCAGGAATTTGGCCAAAACCACAATGATTTATGGCTTGTACAAGAACAATGTACCGTCACTTAAAGAACTCTGCGGTTATTGTAAGTATGTCCTGAAAGTTTTATACATTTCTACAACTAAATGTATTTTTTTTTACTAACAGATCCTTGCTAATGTGCTTTATTTGGATATAAACCCTGTGCTCATGTTTATTCCCTATTTGACAGCATTTTTGTACGGCACAATGGTAGATTTCGTATATGTTAAGTACATTGTGCATTATGACTAGGCCTTGTAATTCAAATTCAAATACACTGATACACACACAAAGTCAAGCAGGCTACACTTACTTTTGGCTGGACGTTATGGGGGTAGGGGGAACCCTACATAATTCCCCTGGCAGAAACATATATGCTACTTATATTTAATTTGATGTTTCTCTTTCTCTTTTATGTAGATGTACACTCTAGATCACATTATGACTTTATTAACATGCTTGCATGATGCAGATCAACATTGCAAACAAACAGAAAGAATGTGTACCTTCATGATTGTCTCGGCCATTCGTGTCTCCGTCTGACATTTAGGCTTGTTGTTCAACCGTCCACCGTTCTGCCACTAAGAGACTGCCCTGCCCAGAGGGCCTGCTCAGTGTCGCCAGATAGAGCAATCAGCAGAGACGGAGAGAGTAACGAGGGGGAAGAAGAGAGAGGGTACATACCCACTTCACCGCCAGCCTTGCTCTCTCACACTCCCAGACACATCCTCTGCTCAGAGGCCGGCAGGAAGGGAAGGGAGGAAGGGAGAGAGCGCAAGAGGGACGGAGAGGAAAGCGGGCACTCCGCCCTCTAAATGATCCAGATGGTGAGTAGTGAGTGTGGGGGTGGCCTTCATGTGCAACAGTGCCTCTCTGTGTCTGAGGTAGTTATAATCCAATATGTTTCAGAGGAAGTGCTTGGGCTAATCGAACAAAGGTTGTGTGGTTTGACATAATCATTGGCGATTATTGGTATTGTTCCAGAAAATTCTTACCAGTGTCTTGTGATCGCTCACAGCTGCTGGTTGTAGAGCAAACATGAGAGGAATCTAAGTTCAGAGGCCTCTTAATGAATGTGTTTATTTGTGTAAGTGTCGTGGCCTATGACTTACCCCATGACTGTGTTTACATCTCTCTCTGGGTCCTCAGACCAGTCTCTACCAGACACATACCCACACAAATATCACTAACTTAAGTAGTAGTACACACAGCTGTTGATGAAGACGTGTTGTATACTCTAACAAGTAATTCAGGGGACCTGTTACCACAACTTAAATAAATAAATGCATTAAACCATTGAAAGTTCTGTTGACATAATGTTGATCATTACATCAACTTGATATCGTCTGTAATTTAAACTCACATATATGCATTAATTGGCTTTTTTTTTTTTTAAATTAGGTTGTAGTAACTTAATGAAATTGTCTTGATAACTTCGGAAAATAAGCAGTGGATTTCTAGTTCCCAGCACGCTTTGCATTGGACTGGATAAGGAGAATAAATGTTGAAATGAAGTGTTAATTATTTGTTTTTAGTGAAGGGAAAGACCTGTTAGTGTCATTTGAAAGAGTTTCTGTAATGTTGAAGTTTTTGTGGTTACCATTGTGCTGAAGAGTAGATACATGATGGTAAACACTATTGACTCTATAAGCAATGACTGCGCTAATGCCAGTGACAAGTAATATCTTACTTCTTCATTAAATATACATGTTAAGTTATGTTAGCATGTGCTATGATAGCTGTTGATTTAAAGATTAATTGATTCCAGGGCTACAAATAGTAGGGGCGACTTAATTTTTTCGAGTACTCAACTTAATCATTTGTAGCATAAACGCAATTCTTTAAGTTCTTCTAACTCAATGTAGCTTGTTGGTTGAATGTAATTTAACTTAGTTGTCATAACTCAAAAAAATTGATACCACCAATTTCAGAGTGTAAGTTTATTCAAAAATACACTATAATTACTCAACATGCTTTATTCTGACTGGTCAATTGCGTCTCTCTTGTATAACTGACCATAGTCCAAGGTAAACGATTTCCTACGTAATTATAGTTGTATGTCTAGCTTTTAACCCCATTTTAATGTCCATTTCTATTCATTTATTTGGTTTGCTGCCATATAATAAGCAGGATAATGTCAAATAAGCTGGTCATTATTGCTAAATAAACCCCTTCAGGGAGATACAAGCCTTGAACACCCTGCCTCTGTTTATTTTGCTGTAATGACTGGCTGACTATACTTTTGATTTACTTCATCTTCATCTAGCCGATTCAGCTTATTCTGAGCTTTTTGACAGTTTGCAAGCCTTCTAATGCAAAATTAGAAGATGCAATGTTTTTTATCATTCTTGCTTAGCAGCAGTATGTGCTAAAAATAGCTGTGACTAGACTTTGTTGTCTTTGCAGAGCAGCTTTTCCGCTGAGAATATAGTTCCCTGTTGCTTCTCGTAGAAGGGTGGAGATGCATCCCTTATAACTACAGAGCAAATGTATAGGTTATACAGAAGGGTCACCTCAGGCAGTTTATCTACTTTGCCGCCCCCTTTATTTACCAATGTATGATCTGATCTGATGTGTTGTTTTGTGGTCACCCTCCCCTATCACCACCTTAAATAAAACACCACCCTACCGATTGCAGGGAATAGGAAATCTATTTCAGAAGTAGTCATCCAAACACAGGGAGGACTTCCTGTCTGACATTCCTGACCTGGGCTGACTTCCTGCTTCTCCTCGGCTCTCCCAGACATGGCAAATGTAGATTATATGGGTTTCATTTTTAAAATTAGATTGAATTGTTCGATCTAATCAACCAGGCAAGTTTGAGAGGCTTGCAGTTGCTTGAAAACAAGGAATCTTGTTTGTAAATTGTGGCCTAAGTGCATTTTGAAAAAAATGTCTGTCTTTAAGAACAATTAACAATGTTCGACGCACATCCACTGCTTTGGAGAAAATGCCTTACATTCCAGCATAGCAAGATTTGTGTTGTGGTCAGTGTTGGGGTGGTGGCCAATGTTCATGGTTAGCATTTTGTCTAAGGATGAGGTTAGTTTTTGGGAAGCAAATTTTGGGGAGCATTTGAGAATATTCATGTAATGACACTTGGTTTAAAATTTGGCAAACAAAGGAAAGCCTCAATATCCAGTAGACTTTGGATTAGGCGGATGGCATGAACAATTTGATTCTTAAAAAATATATTAAAAACTAAGTTAAGCTTCCTTTTAGAATGCTTTTAATATTTGGTGGAACATTTTAGACATTGAATGGAGAGAAATCTAATAAAGTAGTTTATCTCCTTTTATCTGAAGCCAAGAAAAGTCCAAAAAGTGACAACTTTTACCTTCTGAATTTTTTTTTCTTTGTTTTGTTAATTGTCCTTCAAACAAAAATTCCAGTGTTATCATATTTCTTGCTCTTTCTGTTGAGTAAACAAGGAAATACTAGCATACCTTCATGCAAAGGTCAATAGGAGGAAGGAAAGCCCCCCCCCCCCCCCCCCCAAATAAATGTCAGTGTTCACATGTGTTTTAAATGTTAAATCAATTTATTAATTAAAATTATGTTTGTTTGCCAAAACAACGATGTTCTTAATTTACCTTTTAAACCTAGCATATGATAGGCAGGTTACAATGTGACAACTTACCCCATATTCGTGGCCCATTATTCAAGCTCATGCAGTGTTTATGTACTTTAAGGTACGAGCTGTGACTCAGGAAATATTGACAGGAGTAAAAATTTTGCCAAATAGCCCCAGACTATATACCTAATGTTAGAAGGAAATCCAGTAAGCCGATAAAAACTCAATTTCATTTTTGTGCAAAGTATAAGTATATGTGATGATTAAAGCATATTTTATTTTGAATTAATTTACAGTTCTAGATCGTCTTAAATATTTAACATAACATAATAAGCGTGTTTGAATTATTCACTGCTGTGGTTGACACCCAAAACTATGATGGATTGAATTCTATGAACAAACCTCTGCTTTGAAAGTCCAAGCTTTGATTGGCCCATTTAAAGTTGGGGAACACATTTGACTGCCAACAGCAAGCGTTGCCATATTTTAATGTCATTCAAGGGTGTTAGAATGAGCAGGAGATTAGATGGGGGCCCCTAATTATTTTGGCTTTAGTTCTGGATTAACCCTCTGTTCTGTCGACTTCAATTCACACTCGCCGTTTGATGAAATGTGAACTGACATAAATTCCGCGGCTCACTTTCAATCCGATTATGCAGTTAAATCACCGCAGTTCGAACCCAAGCAAGAGACTCTGGCGGGTCCCTATTCTCCCGGTCCTCCGAAGCCCTGACAGCTCCTCCCCGAAACACAGGGACCCACGCTACCTCCTCACAGGACCCACGCTACACTCTTAACCCCACATGAATAGGGCCTATTCAGCGAGGTAACGCTCAAGCACAACCTAAATATTGTTTTTATGAGCAGCAAATAGGTGGCACCTAGAAAATAATGCTCGTTTCTTGAATTCCCATCGTTCTTGGTCTTTTTGAGGGAGGACTAGCGCCATGTTACAATGACCGGGTTTGTGTTGTTGGATACATTTGGAACAAGAGGAACACAAGAAACCGACATGGGCTACCGTTGAAAACGTTTTTGCATAGCGTTAATTCGCCTAAGGTTGCGGAACACAATCAATTTTAAAACGGTGCAATAGAGCTACAATTACATGGTGTTTAGCTATTTTCTCAAGGGAACAGCTTTGTTTTGGCAGCGCGAGAGAGAGCGTTTCTTTACAAAGCATTCTCCAGGCCTACAGCGCGTCACGCAGTTTAAATCTTACTATGTGTTTGTCCGAGATGATAAAAGGTAGAACGGTTTAAAATCTAATTAAAATCATATATGCCAAGTTTGTAGTGATGTAATATTTATAGGCTATTCGCACTTGTTTCCGTTTTTTGTGGGGGAAGGCATTAAGCGTCTTTAAAAAAAATACTATACATTTGATCAGGATTAGCCTACAATATGTTTATTTTATTTATATGAATGACATATAGACATTGCAATTTATTTAACTCTTTGAACATTAAAAATAAACTATTTTAAATGATCGTTTTTGCTCCCACCAAAAGCATTTTTACAAATAAACCTCGCAATGTAAAAAAATATAAGCTATTTTGTGCAATTTATTGAACTCTCTGAAGTCTTTGAACTCATTTGAGCATTAAAAATAAACAATGAAAAGCTATTTTAAATGATAGCCTACTAGTTTTCGCTCCCACCAAAATAATTTTTTCCCCAAATAAACCTTGTCATTTAAAACGTATATTTCGTGCAATTTATTAAACTCTCTGAAGTCATTTGAACATTAAAAATAAACAATTAAACCATTTTAAATTATAACGTTTGCTCCCACCAAAAGCACCCCCCCCCCCCCCAAATAAACCTTAAAATATAAAACAATGCACATCAAGTTTTAAAACAGTAATACACTTTTTTGGGGCTAATTTGAAAACTTTCACGACACATCCACAATTGTATTTTGTTATGCCACCGGCAGAGGGCGATGTTAGCGCGGATCCTGCGGAGAAAAGTGTTTTGAATTCATAATTCCAAAGCCATCTAAGACTTTTTAAGTGGGGTTCCCCATGAATTCGCAATGTATTTCCACACTAATTACGATCACACGGTTCTGAATAATAAATACTTTATTATAACACAGCTGATATATCTGTAGGCGCTGTCTTTATGTTGACAGTCCTACTGACATCTACATTTTTTATTACGGATATGGGCTATGAAATGTATATAGTTCATAGTCCATATCCATAATAATTCATAAATCACATAATAAATCATGGACTATGAAGTGTGTGTGTGTGTGTGTGTGTGTGTGTGTGCGTGTGCGTGTGTGTGTGTGTGTGTGTGTGTGTGTGTGTGTGTGTGTGTGTGTGTGTGTGGAGAAGTGTCTATGTGAAATGTATACTTGGGAAAGTGATTATGTGACTAGTATTAACTATAATTTATATATATATATATATATATATATATATATATATATATATATATATATATATATATATATATATATATATATATATATATATATATATATATATATATATATAATATATATTTAAATATGACTAAAAGGTCCAGTAAATGTAATCAATCCAACATGTTTTTTTTTATTTTTATTGTTAATAGTCTTGTTAAAATACTTAGTTTAATTGAAATTAAATTATGTTTTTATGTTGCATAAAATAATGTTACAATTAGCAGATTTATTTAACCCTTTTGGTAAAAAATGTTTTCTATAAAATGTATATTTTTCTTTTTCTTCCACCTAATACTTTAAATTAATTGTAACTATTTTTG
This sequence comes from Romanogobio albipinnatus, assembly GCA_023566225.1. Taxonomy (NCBI): domain Eukaryota; kingdom Metazoa; phylum Chordata; class Actinopteri; order Cypriniformes; family Gobionidae; genus Romanogobio; species Romanogobio albipinnatus. The sequence continues at coordinate 24,716,306 of CM042262.1, read as the reverse complement.
TACAATTAAGAGTGTGATTTTTAGAAAGATGTGCTGGTCAGTGATCTGCTTTCCCTGAACTTTCCAACTCATGACCAGCAAACGTTGGACTATTGTTCTGTCCAGGCGAAGGAAATTGCAGTGAGCAAAGTGATTTTACTTGAGTCCTTCAGTACATGCTGTTTTATTGTCTTACATTGATTGGCTCACAGGATATTCATGGTCAGTTGGTCCTTGTTGATCCAGACAGGGAAATCTGACTGTTTGAGGGGTTTAGAGAAATAAGAAATGGTGTATTACCAATGAAAGCATTATTTTTGTTTCTCTTTCTGGTCAAATAGTTATAGATACAATTGTTTAGTAAGGAGTTTTTTTGCAAACCCAGCTGCTTTCACAGTTAAAAACAATAGTGAGTTTCACTTTGTTGCACAAACATGTAGCAAGTTTCAGCATTCCGCTTTGTTTCAAGTTGTGGAATGTTTTGCTGAATCTTACATAATGTTCTTGAGTTGTTCTCTTCATATTTAGCGCTTTTGTCCTCTTCAAACAAGTCCAATGATTTTCCCAGGAGTAAGAAAGAGAGCATTGAAATCTCCAAATTGGTATGGACCTCACCAACTCGCCAAAGCCTCTTTGGCAAATCTCTGTTTGATTTGACACTCTTGTTTGCCGTTGCAAAATCTTTCTTTTGTTGTGTCTAGATAAGCTTAATGACTTCTTTAACTTGCAAGCGCCGTCCAAAGCAAGGAAATATAAGAAGGATACTTTCACGGAAGAACCGCTCTTATATCGAGATACTGCATCTGGATGAAAAAGCCTCGTAATCATGGCATCTATGCAATTGAATTGATCTTGGTGAATATATCCAGGCGTGTTATCATGTTGCTGTGTTCAGAGGCCAGAGAAATGGAAAGAAATGAGAGAAACTGATAGTATTGAGTACACTGTGGACCCACCACAGCACAAATCAGGGTAAACACAGCCACAAACGCCTGTATTAAGGGATCAATCAGGGTTTGAATGGACCAGCATTAACTGGGTTCCTAATTCTGGTTTACTAACACCTGTAATAACTATCAAACAAGTGGTAATCTCATAAGCCCCCACAGCATTTACATATTCCTCATTAGCTTGTTCAAACCTGAAGGATGCACTTTCTCTCTGTTGGCGGTCTCAACTCCTGCACTCTGACTGCTTGGGTGGCTCAGTGGCTAAGTGACCGGTCTGAATGTGATATGTATATGTATGTAAGGGATTATCTGTATTAGCATCAGCATTTACCGATGCGGCCATATTCTTAACATGGCTCTGGATAATTGGAATGGGAGGAGAAGATGGCTGATCCATTAGTTCATTCTGTTTGCTTAGTGGATAGGTCGCCCGTTCTTCGATTTTACCACTGGGTAACGTTTTTGTGGAAAGGGTGTGTACGTGTGCGCGAGGACTTCTTTATGCTTACTAAACCTAAGCAGATTCCGCTACAAAGCAAATGCCTTGGAGTCTTAGCATGGCTCGCACATAGTATTGGGAGTTAGACCAAATACTGTGGATTTTTCAAGTGACTCTTGAGGGAATGACCCAATCAGACCACACAATCTGTGCTATACAAGAGAGAGATCTTTGAAATCTATAAACACCTTGAAAAGCCCCATTCTTGCGCCGATAATGCTGTGCTTTCGAAGCTCGCCATCAAATGTGCCGAAAACTACTTCAAAGAAAATTGAAATGTAACAAATTCTGTCAGGGTAGAAAAGGATTATTGTAAGGCTCTAAATGGAGTTCATTTTGCCTGCATTGTGTTTTTTCTTTCTCTTTGGTTTTGGTTGGTTGGTTTTTTTTGAACAGCTGACTGAACATCTGTACTGGAATTCCGATTGCATCAACACAGATTAAATCAATACAGTCTAGATAATTGAATATTATAATATAATATAAAGTGTATTATATGTTTCATATATAATATATAATGTTTACCCTAGAAGCAAAATAATGGCGGAAAAAAGAAAACCATGTACAAATATGATAAAATAAGTATTAAATATTTAAAAATGTTGTATTCAAAATTAATATTAGTAATATAAATGTGACTCATTTAAAATGTAACATTATATATATATATATATATATATATATATATATATATGTGTGTGTGTGTGTGTGTGTGTGTGTGTGTTTTTTTAAATATTACAGTTATATAATATGATGTAATACATTTTGTGTGTGTGTGTGTGTGTGTGTGTGTATGTATGTATATGTATATATATATATATATATATATATATATATATATATATATATATATATATATATATATATATATATATATATATATATATACATATACATACAGTGAGGAAAATAAGTATTTGAACACCCTGCTATTTTGCAAGTTCTCCCACTTAGAAATCATGGAGGGGTCTGAAATTGTCATCGTAGGTGCATGTCCACTGTGAGAGACATAATCTAAAAAAAAAAAAAATACAGAAATCACAATGTATGATTTTTTAACTATTTATTTGTATGATACACCTGAGAAAATCAATGTTAATATTTGGTACAGTAGCCTTTGTTTGCAATTACAGAGGTCAAACGTTTCCTGTAGTTTTTCACCAGGTTTGCACACACTGCAGGAGGGATTTTGGCCCACTCCTCCACACAGATCTTCTCTAGATCAGTCAGGTTTCTAGCCTGTCGCTGAGAAACACAGAGTTTGAGCTCCCTCCAAAGATTCTCTATTGGGTTTAGGTCTGGAGACTGGCTAGGCCACGCCAGAACCTTGATATGCTTCTTACAGAGCCACTCCTTGGTTATCCTGGCTGTGTGCTTCGGGTCATTGTCATGTTGGAAGACCCAGCCTCGACCCATCTTCAATGTTCTAACTGAGGGAAGGAGGTGGTTCCCCAAAATCTCGCAATACATGGCCCCGGTCATCCTCTCCTTAATACAGTGCAGTCGTCCTGTCCCATGTGCAGAAAAACACCCCCAAAGCATGATGCTACCACCCCCATGCTTCACAGTAGGGATGGTGTTCTTGGGATGGTACTCATCATTCTTCTTTCTCCAAACACGTTTAGTGGAATTATGACCAAAAAGTTCTATTTTGGTCTCATCTGACCACATGACTTTCACCCATGACTCCTCTGGATCATCCAAATGGTCATTGGCAAACTTAAGACGGGCCTTGACATGTGCTGGTTTAAGCAGGGGAACCTTCCGTGCCATGCATGATTTCAAACCATGACGTCTTAGTGTATTACCAACAGTAACCTTGGAAACGGTGGTCCCAGCTCTTTTCAGGTCATTGGCCAGCTCCTCCCGTGTAGTTCTGGGCTGATTTCTCACCTTTCTTAGGATCATTGAGACCCCACGAGGTGAGATCTTGCATGGAGCCCCAGTCCGAGGGAGATTGACAGTCATGTTTAGCTCCAACAGTGGACCTTTTTTCACCAAGCTGCTTGGCAATTTCCCCGTAGCCCATTCCAGCCTTGTGGAGGTGTACAATTTTGTCTCTAGTGTCTTTGGACAGCTCTTTGGTCTTGGCCATGTTAGTAGTTGGATTATTACTGATTGTATGGGGTGGACAGGTGTCTTTATGCAGCTAACGACCTCAAACAGGTGCATCTAATTTAGGATAATAAATGGAGTGGAGGTGGACATTTTAAAGGCAGACTAACAGGTCTTTGAGGGTCAGAATTATAGCTGATAGACAGGTGTTCAAATACTTATTTGCAGCTGTATCATACAAATAAATAGTTTAAAAAATCATATATTGTGATTTCTGGATATTTTTTTTTTTTAGATTATGTCTCTCACAGTGGACATGCACCTACAATGTCAATTTCAGACCCCTCCATGATTTCCAAGTGGGAAAACTTGCAAAATAGCAGGGTGTTCAAATACTTATTTTCCGCACTGTATGTGTATGTATATATGTATGTATTAAATACCCACTGTCATCCAAACATTGTAAACACAGTGCAACACTTTTGAGTTCTATGGCAGAACGGCAGCTCACCATTGGCATGGTGAGCCGCCGTTCTTCCGTAGAACTTGAAAGCGCTGCACTGTTTACAATGTAAACTGCATAGGAGAATGTCAAAAACCAGAAGAAATTGTTGAATAAAGTCGTTATTTTTGTTTGTTCATAAAATTATGGTTAAACCACTGTAGTCATATGGACTATTTTAACTATGTCTTTTCCTGCCTTTCTGGACCTTAAGGGCACTTTCATACGCAATGTGACGCCAGGTGCGAACCAACTGTTTTTAGCTAGTTTCAGCCTAACTCAGTTATCAATTTCATGCCCAGCACCAGGGCCGGCCCGTGGCATAGGCGGAATAGGCAAATGCTAGGGGCGCCACTCATCCATAGGGACACCAAAATGTATTACTGATACTATTTTATTCATATTAATTTGAAATATTAGCAAATAAAGCGCAAAAAAACTTAACTAAGTCCCCCGTATCTTCCCGGTCCGCCTCATCAATCTCCCCCGCCGAGCTTGAAGTGCGTCCGAAATATAACGCGTGATCAGTTTAGCGTTGGGAATTTGTTGTGTCGCGTTGCCTCTCGCCGCATCTAATATAGACAGGATTGCTTTCATTTTTTCGGGTGTTTGGCCGCTCGCTCCAGGTGTAGACACGGTGCAAGTTGCCTGATAATTTATGACGGATGGCCGAATTGTAGTGTCTTAAAAACAGAAGCCCTCTGATGCAGGCAAGATAAGGGAAACACTGCAAAAATGCTCTTCTTATTTAGTATTTTTGTCTTGTTTCTAGTCTAAATATCAAAAAATTCTTAAATCAAGATGCATTTACTAGATAAGTAATATTATATTTTTTCTTAAGTGAGTTTATGCTTTAAAACGAGCTAAATTATCTGCCAATGGGGTGAGAAAAATAATCTTGTTTCTGATTGAAATCTTGTTTCTTGTTTCTGTCCCAAACAGAAATAAGATCATTTTTCTCACCCCATTTGGCAGATAATTGTGCTAGTTTTAAGCTAAAACTCACTTCATTTAGATTTTTTCCCTCAGAAAACAAGGAAAAAATTATCTAATGTCATTTTACTAGTAAACACATCTTGATTTAAGAATTTTTTGGTGTTTGGACTGGACACAAGAAAGAATTACTTAATAAGAAGAGTATTTTTTGCAGTGTAAAGACAGAGGTAAAGTGGTGTAATTAATGAACAGTTTATTTATTTGCATATTAGTAAAATACTAATGTAGGCTAATTAATTCCAGTTTTACCTTAAACTATATGCAAGCAGCTGTTCTGGGTTCTCCAGTGGCCACAGACAGTGTATTTTATCAAAAAGAATCATATCTGTTTTTTTAAACGCATGCAATATCACTTTTTTAATAGCCTAATGTTTTTACTCTACAGTTGTGAAGTTTTAAGGGGACATATGGACATTTTAAAATGTATTTGCCGAAATTAGTAATGATATTTATATACAGGTTTATTTAAAATAGCAACATTTTATGTAAATTTCACATTAAATATCTAAATTTCACAGTTTAATTCATGGTGAAAACATGAATGTGCATATTAGTGGAAGTTTGCTGCCATCTACTGGAAAACAAACACTTTTGCTAGTTCTCAATAGTTTGTGCATGAATGCAAGATGCAATTACTTGTTATTTGTGTTTAGGCTGTAATGTGGCGTAGGTGCTCTTTTTGTATAGTTTAACTATCATCAGCCTTTTAAAAAAAAATTAATAATAATAATATCATGAACATAATGATGGGGTAGAATGGACTGGACATCATATAAAACAATAAAAATTAAAAAACATCAATGCATTAAAAAAATAAAACAGTACCAGTGTTTCCGCAACTTAGACTGAAACATGTAGTGCTAAACCTTGATACAAGGGGCACCAAGTCAAATCTTGCCTAGGGCAGCAAATTGGTCAGGACCGGCCCTGCCCAGCACCACGTTGTTTAAATAGTGCCCATCTGTTTGGCCTAGGGTTGCCACTTGTCCGACCTGAATTGAAAAAAGCGTATCAATAGGTCTGTCCAGTAACTCATGATGAACCTCAGGCGAACTGCACTTTGCAGAGAAGCATTTCAGTGGCTCAGACTGTCTGACTTAAAGCAGCATCAGTGACACACATCCGTGCTTCTAAAAGTATAGTCCTATTGTGTTTTTAATATATTAATATAATATTCCATACATTATCAGAGCTTGGCAGACAGAATTATTATATATTTTTAGACAGGTTAATTAATAGATTATAGCCTAATAATGTTATTATTAATTTACCATTTAGCTAGGCTATATTAATCATACATAATAAATAATCCTGTCATATAAAGTTTAAAAAATAGCTAAAAATGGGACAAATAATTACATAATATAGTCATAATTTAAGTAAATTAATAAAAAAAAAAATAATTTCAGAATTGACAAAAAGTGATTACTGGTTCAGAATGACTGCTTAAAGAGACGGTTCAACCAAAAATGAAAATTGTCATCATTTACTCGCCCTCAAGTTGTTCCAAACCTGTATGAGTTTCTTTATGTTGAATACATATATATAATTCGCACTATGGAAGTCAATGGTGCCCCCAAAGCAGCCAGGGTACAAACTTTCTTCAAAATATCTTATTTTGTGTTCAGCAGAACAAAGAAACTCATACAGGTTTGGAACAGCACTAGGTTGAGGAAATAATGACAGATTTTTCATTTTTGGTTGAATTATCCCTTTAAAGTGCACTAAATAGGCTACTTAGGAGTTCTTTAGAAATAAATAAAATAATCAACTGTAAAATAATATAAAATGTGATCTGTTGCAAGTTCACATAATTGATCTCATGTTTACGTGTATTGTTGAGCAGTCAAGTTGTCATTGTTGAAATAATCAGTTCATGACTTATTCTTTATTTATGTCATTTTTACATTTTTACATTTTCAAAAAAACATCATTTAGTATGTTTATTAATCCATTTACATTCACGCGGAATCACACGGCGTAGACATACACGCGGAATCACACGGCGTAGACATACACGCGGAGATGATGGTTTGTTTCGGGGTACACATACACACGGAATCACGTACATGCGGATAGCTCAAAATGCGTACAGATAACACGCCATTTGGCTTTAGAAAGTGGCTTGTATGTTTACGCATACATTTATGCATACACAAGTCATGATGTCATGTTGCAGGAAGGTGGCAACCCTAGTTCGGCCTGGTCTGAAAACGAGGTGTGTTCAGGTACATTGTAAGTGTGTTGCTATTTTGAGGAACTGAAATTGACTGCGCCATTGACCAACAAAAACCTGGTCTAAAGTCAACAGTGCAGTATTTTTCGTGTTAGTAATATTCGCCTATAAGCGGGTGCACAATGCATGTACACTCTGCTTATTACACACACAGGGACTCGCAGCAGCACACAAACATTTTTAAATATTAAAAATAAAAGATTTCTCTCCGGAGAAGCGTTCAGTCTTTCAACTCACAAATTCCGCCCTATAAATCCACCATGGCGCGAGCACAACTGGCTTTTAAAGGGAATGGTAGATGAGACTCTGATTGGTTTATTGCACGTTAAGCCAAAAACACACCCATGATTCATTAAGAGACTATGTACAACCCTTTACATATGCGCCTGGTGTGCACCTGCAGCATGCGCTTCAGACCATGCACCCAGATCGTTAAAATAGGGCCCTATTAATTACTCACCCTTGTGTTGTTCCAAATCGATGCTGTTCACGTGAGCACCACGCTGCATGCGTGTGATGCTGACGCAGGCGCTAGCCAGTTTGTCTTTTGTGCACAAAAAGTATTCTCGTCACTTCATAAAATTAAGGTTGAACCACTGGAGTCACATGGACTATTTTAACTTTCCTACCTTTCAGGGCCTTAAAAGTGGTAATTACATTGCTGTCTATGGAGGGGTCAGAGTCAGAGAACTCTCGGATTTCATCAGAAATATCTTAATTTGTGTTCCGAAGATGAATGAAGGTTTTACTGGTTTGGAACAGGTGAGTAAATACAGTGACAGAAATTTCATTACATTACATTTCATTATTCAACTAACCCTTTAAGAACTAGTCTGACCAAAAAACTGTTAATTAGAGTTAAATTAGTCTCACTTTTTGGATTCAAATTAGAGAAGTCTACCTTTTTATGTGACTGACATAAAAGTTATGACCAGTTTTGAAGATAAAAACTAGTCTAGACTTGTCTAAGCAGTTTACGTGACCAGCCACTGCCTTCTGTGTTTTCTGGTCCCAATATCTGCATTGTTTTGATCGCTTCATCTCAAGATCCCCCTGGATTTTGTCCCACTTAACCCGTCTGGTGCTTTCTCTTTAGCCGTATAGGGATGGGAGACTCAGGCTTCTGGCCCTGACAGGGGGCAGCTCAACCAGTGAAGAATGGTCCAGGCAGCTGGTGTGACTAAGCCATGCCTTGTAAGGATGGGGCGGAGTGGCGTAGACTGAAGGCAGGATGGGGAGGGGGGCGCCATCAGGCTCTCCGCAGAAAACACTGTCTTTTACATCGCACCAACTGTTCACATTTTCAACGCCGACCCCCTTTTTTCTTCTTCCTGCCAGAGCTTTGTTAACAAAACAGTTTACTAAGCGCTGGTAAGACATGTGGTTAATAAAGTGCAGAGGGTGCCGTCAAAGACCTATGCGGTCCATATGGACCACACCAAGCATCCGTATTGTCCTCCTGTCATTGCACTGCTTAACAGGACCTAACTGCATTAGATCACTAGAAAATAACAACACATGCTCAACCTGATGCTTCTGTTGCCAGAATGCCACAATACACCCTTAAAAATAAATCTTCCAAAAAGGTGTTTTCGCAGTGATGCCATAGAAGAACCGTTTTTGGTTCCCCAAAGACCCATTTTAGAACATTTAATAATATAATGGATCTTAAAAGTTGGATCCATCAACACCAATAAAGAACATTTATTCTTAAGAGTGTACCCCTCAATAAAGAACCTTTATTCTTAAGAGTGTACCCCTCAATAAAGAACCTTTATTTTTAAGAGTGCACCCCTCAAAAGCCAAAACTGTTAGTCATTTATTTTTGTACTTTTGGCATCTGCATTTCAAACTTAATCTTAGCTAAGATTTGCTGAGTGTCAAAATGACTGAACATGCTGTTGTGATCTCAAAAAGGGATAGTTCACCCAATATGAAAATTCTGTCATCTTTTTCAGATGACCGATATGTTGCTTTATACCTGTATGACATTCTCCTCTGCAGAATACAAAAGATCATCTGAAGAATGGTAAAGTCCGAACAACACTGGACCCCATTGCCTTCCATTGTACGGACAAAAAGGTCATTTGACACGATACTTTCTTCTGTGGTGCACAAAAAATAAGAGGTTTTTAACAACGTGACGGTGAGTAAACAATGACAGTATTTTCAATTTTGGGCTAAATGAATGTAGAATAATAAGAAGAGTAATATTGTATAATACCAGCAAGCGAACAGCAAAATATAATAGCAAATTGATACATCAAAACGTTTTGCAAATGCTGAAATATTATCCATAATACAACAGAAAAACCTTCTGCTCCACTTCTAACGATCTGGCTAGTGAAATAATGTGACTTTAACTAGATCATCTTTTCCTTCTTCACACAGTAAGATACCCTGGGGAGCTGACAATGGATCCTTTGAGAGAGGAAGGGAGGTCTGCACTGGCCAAAGGTTAAACAGGGCTTTTGGCTGGTGATAAATCACTATTAAATGAGGCCTGCATTGCGGCGCATTGTCGTTGCTCACTTTCAAACCCATTACCTTCTGGTTGTAAAGCTGACACAGCTAATGAACTGACTGCTTTGAACTGGGGCCACAATATTGACTGGTTGCTTGGGGCAGATGTCTCAAGTCAAGCGACTAGTAAATGTACATTTGATTAAGAAAGACTCCTCAGGTCTTTGGGGGTGGAGATATTCTGAGGGGGTGAGGCTGCTTGGATAGCAGGGGGCTAGTCTACACTAAATGAAAACACTTGAGGAAGTTCATATTAAAACAATTGGGCTGACTCAATCGGGCTGATGAAAGAGTGTAAGGCATGCTGTTTGATTTTGCCAAAAGACAAAAGACTGCTAATGATTAGCCAAGACGTGGTCAACTCACTTCCTCTGGTGCTGATGCTGATTTTGACTGGTTTGATTGACATTTGTGAAAAGTGAAAGAATTTTGTGTTTAAAGGTGAGGTTGAAAATGTAATTGAACGCTTCTTGATTTTTATTTATACACTTATTTAACTTATTTAATAACATTTGCATTCTGAGATAATTCCATATGCTTAAAAAAAAAAAAACATGGGCTCCAAATTGCATTTTAGTTTTTTAGCAAAATAATAAATTGTACTTTTAACCCACAGTGACAGTGCACACAATTGTCCTAGCCAGGTGTAGGCCACTTTATGCCACCTTTAGATATAAGAAATTAATATATTCTCAAGAAATTAATTTCACACCTCTATAGCAGATTTCAGCTTATAGTGATCTATAACTGTTGAACCCAGTTGGAGGAAAGGCCTTAAAAAGAAGCATGACTAACTGTTACCTTGTGTTGCCGGTGAAGGATGGGGAGCAGAAGCAGCAGTGTTGAGATGTACTGATTAGCATATAATTGGTCCTTTTGTATTAAACACAAGGAATTAGCCTCCTGTTCAGCCTGCTGTAAGCAGCCTGGTTTCCCATTCATTTAAAGAGGGAGCGAACACATGGCCTGCTGGGAAGTGCTTGCATCTGACAGAAATGTAATGTCACCAACAATATTTCGATCTCTATCTATCTATCTATCTATCTATCTATCTATCTATCTATCTATCTATCTATCTATCTATCTATCTATCTATCTATCTATCTATCTATCTATCTATCTATCTATCTATCTAAATTGATAAATCTACATTATCTATCATGTAAATTGATAAATCTCCATCTATCTATCCATCCATTGATAAATCTACATTATCTATCATCTAAATTGATAAATCTCCATCTATCTATCCATCCATCTATCTATTTATCTATCTGATCTAAATCGATAAATCTATATTATCTATCTTAATTGATAAATCTACATTATCTATCATCTAAATCGATAAATCATCTATCTATCATCCATCTATCTCATCTAAATCGATAAATCATCTATCTATCATCCATCTATCTCATCTAAATCGATAAATCTATATTATCCGATTTATCTATCTCATCTAAATCGAGAAATCTATCTAATTATCCTATATCTATCTATATATCTATCTATCTATCTATCTATATAATCTAAATCGTTAAATCTCCATCTACCCACCCAGCCATCCATCATCTATCTAAATTGATAAATCTACATTATCTATCATCTAAATCGATAAATATCTATCTATCATCCATCTATTTATCTCATCTAAATCGAGAAATCTATCTAATTATCCTATCTATCTATCTCATCTAAATCGTTAAATCTCCATCTACCCACCCAGCCATCCATCATCTATCTAAACTGATAAATCTGCATTATCTATCATCTAAATCGATAAATCTCTATCTATCCATCATCCATCTATCTATTTATCTATCTCATCTAAATCGATATATCTATATTATCTATCTATCTCATCTAAATCAATAAATCTATCTATATTATCTATCTAATTGATAAAGCTACATTATCTATCATCTAAATCGATAAATCATCTATCTATCTATCATCCATCTATCTATTTATCTATCTCATCTAAATCGATAAATCTATCTATATTATTTATCTATCATCCATCTTTTTATCTCTCATCTAAATCGAGAAATCTATCTAATTATCCTATCTATATCTATATATATATATAATAATCATCTAAATCGTTAAATCTCCATCTACCCACCCACCCAGCCATCCATTATCTAAATTGATAAATCTATATTATCTATCATCTAAATCGATAAATATCTATCTATCTATCTATCTATCTATCTATCTATCTATCTATCTATCTATCTATCTATCTATCTATCTATCTATCTATCTCATCTAAATCGTTAAATCTCCATCTACCCACCCACCCAGCCATCCATTATCTAAATTGATAAATCTATATTATCTATCATCTAAATCAAAAATCTCTATCTATCTATCTATCTATCTATCTATCTATCTATCTATCTATCTATCTATCTATCTATCTATCTATCTATCTATCTATCTATCTATCTATCTATCTATCTATCTATCTATCTATCTATCTATCTATCTATCTATCTCATCTAAATCGATAAATCTCCATCTACCCACCCACCCAGCCATCCATTATCTAAATTGATAAATCTATATTATCTATCATCTAAATCGATAAATCTCTATCTATCTATCTATCTATCTATCTATCTATCTATCTATCTATCTATCTATCTATCTATCTATCTATCTATCTATCTATCTATCTATCTCATCTAAATCGTTAAATCTCCATCTACCCACCCACCCAGCCATCCATTATCTAAATTGATAAATCTATATTATCTATCATCTAAATCAATAAATCTCTATCTATCTATCTATCTATCTATCTATCTATCTATCTATCTATCTATCTATCTATCTATCGATCTATCTATCTATCTATCATCCATCTATTTATCTATCTCATCTAAATCGATAAATCTATCTATATTATCTATCTAATTGATAAAGCTACATTATCTATCATCTAAATCGATAAATCTATCTATATTATCTATCTAATTGATAAAGCTACATTATCTATCATCTAAATCGATAAATCTATCTATATTATCTATCTAATTGATAAAGCTACATCATCTATCATCTAAATCGATAAATCTCTTCTCTGATCACTAAAGCTAAACATGTAATCTGGTTATTTCACACTCCTCTGTTATCCACATAGTGTTACACCATTAGTCATCATATTGACCCAGCCATTTTCATGGTGCGCCTGTTGTAAATTTGTTGTTACATGGTGTGTCTGCCACGGTCCCCGCAGCATATTTGTTTGGGTCGCATGTGTGTGTTTGTGTGAGAGTGTGTGCAACGCTTATGCAGGGGAGAGTGTGTAGGGCCTGCCAAGCTGCCCCCCATCTCTGATAAATGGACTGTGGTCAGTCTGGGGGTGGTTGGGGGGTTCACAAGGCCCCACGGGGCCAACACTGCTCTCGGATGCAAGGATGAGGTGGACCCACGCCAATTATGGTCTTTTGTGTGGGCTAACTTTGTGATTGACATCGGCTCTACCCTCTCCCCATGGACCCCATTTACACATACTGGCCAGTAACTGACCTGCACAGGGGAGGCAGCGCATTTACCGAACTCCCAACTGGCTCTTGCCTTTGGTTGCTTGCTGAGTTTTTAAGCAGAGATTAACTTATGACTTCAGGTGAGACGTTTATTATTTTCTTATAATTACAGCCACTTTGTTGGATTACACGTTTTAAAAATGAAGTGCTTGCGATGAAAGATCAAGTGTGTTGGGTAAAAGTTCTTTCTACTTTATACGCGTAAAACAACCACTGATCAGGCATCAGTCAGGGGTCATTAAGGCATCATCTGTAAATCCCACACATTCCTGCTCATGAAGACACAAGCGTCAGCAGCAAAATGATCTCATTGTGACTTTTTCTTTAATTTTCAATCAATTTATAAGGGTTTGCCTTTTCCTGCCTCTATCAATGAGCTCTCTTTCTCTGTCTTTTATTTTCTCCCTAAAGACAGCTGAATGAGCATGCAAGAAGATGTGAGCATAATGACCCCGGCAATGGTGACAAAGCCTAATTGGTCACGGAGGCCAGTGGCTAATGAGCTGAAAAAATGAGCCCATGGGTGTGTAATAACTGTATTTTCCTCCATTTCTTCTCCTTTCGTCACAGTTCTGTGTGGCATTTTTAACCAACTAAAATGGCACCAGATGCAACAGGGCTCAGACATTTTGACTTGAATTGGGAAACCATATGTTCAGATAAGTCATGGTTTCCCTTTTCCCACAGGCAGGGGCCAGTGCATCTGTGAGGAAAAGCACTGGTGGCCAGGAAGCCTTGCTTTACGACTTTACACAAGAGCTTACGGTCTTGGACGGCATTACTTAGGCATAAGAGGGGTTTTTTGCTTTTAAAAAAAAAGAAAGGGAGAGAAATAAGGATGTAATGGAGAATGATTGAGATGTTTTTTTTCTGCCTTACTCCAACAACATTTTTGCAAAGGGTAAAAGCCTTAAAATTGACAGTAATTTCAAGTTTAAAATAAAAGTTTACTTAAACAAATAGTTTTAAAATGATGTCATAATTTGCTGATGGCTTTCAGAACCAAACTTTTTTTGTGAAGTTAAAGAACGTCTAAGCTGCTCTTTTTCATACAAAGCCCATCAAGCAAGAATTTCAGTGAATAATGACTCAAATTTGAGTTTTTACATCACGTTGCTTCAGAAGAAGAATATAGCACACAAGTCGTATGGACCACTTTTATGATGTTTTCTTTCTCCTTTTTGGAGCTTGACAGCCTCAGTCTTTATTATTTTAGTATTATTCATATTTTGTAAATAAAGGTACATTATGTTTCTGCGCAAACAAAGCACTCATGTCACTTCATGAGGTTAAATCACTGGAGTCACATGGATTACTTTTCTGGGGCTTAAGTGGTAGTTGTGTAGAGTGTCATATGAGTTTGAAGCAGCATAAGTGTGAGTAAATTATGGCATAATTCACTTTTGAGTGAATTATCGTTTACAAAAAAAATCTTAATGTTGCTCTCTCATTTGTAAATTAATTTATACAATTATAAATATCTCAAAAAATAATAAATTGAACTCAAAATTGATTTGAATGCATGCATTTATATATACATTTCTAAAAAATATATAAATATTTTAAATTAGTGAGCATATTTCTGCTTGTTTGGTTTATGTGCTGAAACCTTAAAGGCTTTTTTCATTAGCTCTTGCTGCTCACTTCAGATTCTCCGTGACTTCAGTCAAGTGAAGTTACTACCTCCGTTTTTTTATATACTGCACTTCTTGCCCTCATGAACCTGTTGAGAGCCTCTGAAAGGGACCTGAGGAGTGCTACTGGTCCCTGAAAATAGTGCTGACTGTCGGGCCGAAAGGGGGAGAGTCTGCTTTTATTCAGTGCCTAAGATAACAGCATACAGAATGATAGACTTCTCTGAATTGTTTGTTCCTCTCGCCCATTGTTCTTCCCTCCATTCAATGAGTCTCTTAGCCGCACTTGAGGGGGGCCGTCACAGGTAGGAAGGCAACTGAGCTTATTCCCAGCACATGCTTGATTGCCTCCTTATAGACTCTCACTCTCAAGGCTCTGAAAGGCCTTGGCGGCCTGGTGAATAAACTACTGCTCGCTTCCATAAACTTTTTCTCCTCCCGAATTTTCCGAGGATGTGAGCAGAGGAGCTCAGAGCCAGGCTCGGGGGAAGTGTCTGAAAAGGGAGTCTGTTTGAGAATCAAAGCCCATTGGGTCCACCCTCTCTGCACATGCACAAAGGACGAGGGTGCAACAGACCCTGCCCACCAAAGAGCAAACTTCTTGTTTGCACCACTGCAGGTATGGCCTGTTAAACCACGTAGCAAAACTAACATAGTCATGAACAAAATATCTAAACGTGCTGACATATTAAACGTGATGACATTGGTTCTTACTAACCATTGTGTTTCTGTTGGGAATCTGATAGTGGATGAAGCTTGAATGAAGATCTCATTTTACATTCAATTATCTCTGAACGTATACATATAAGAAGCTGTACAATGAGTGATTGTCGAAATCAGTCTTGACTGTCTTGTCTACTTCCTGTGGATTGTTCTTCTCTTGTTAATGAGGAGAGACTGACAGTGGGACATGCTGGGCTTTAGTACCAGATCTTTAACTACTTTAAAGACATGTTAACTATTACCACCAACGTCAAAGGGTTTTAATCTAACAAGACAATGCGGATGCCGACAAACGTGCTTTTACAGAACACATGAAAGGGATTGAGTCATGTCATGCCAAAGAGTTAGACAAAGAAATCACATCAAATCTTATGTAAAAAGAACAACACTTGCATAATAGCAGTTTTGGACCTTAAACTGATTGTTTTGCTCAAAAGCGATCAGAGAAAAAGCAATCTGCCTTTTTTTTTTACTAAAATCATAGAATCACTTTGAAATCTGAAAATATTGTTGCCATTCCGACAAGTCCTTCTGGACTTAAAGGGTTAGTTCACCCAAAAATGGAAATTCTGTCATTAATTACTTACCCTCATGTCGTTCAACAACCGTAAGACCTTTGTTCATCTTCGGAACACAAATTAAGATATTTTTGTTGAAATCCGATGGCTCAGAAAGGCTTCCATTGGCAGCAACGAAATTTACACTCACAAGGTACTAAAGACGTCGTTACAAAATCCATCTCACTACAGTGGTTCTACAATAATTTTATGAAGCGACGAGAATAGTTTTTGTGCGCAAAAAAATTTAAAATAACGACTTTATTCAACAAGTTTCTGTCTCCCGCCTAGGCTTTTGACGTGAACTCACAAAGCACCACGGCGCATGCACGAGAATATCACGTAGAGCCGGTTTTCCGACACATGACCTAGAAGTGAGGAGCTTAGTTTACAAGCAGAGGAAGAGGCGCTGTAGCTAAGCTGTTGAATTCTACATTGATTGTGCTTTAGGTCTTGCCGTAGTGGTCAAAATGGTGCTAAAGTCTGCATTTCCTGGATGCCTGAACTCTACGTGATATTCTCGCGCATGCGTCGTGGTGCTTCATGAGTTCACGTCAAAGGCCTAGGCGGAAGACAGAAACTTGTTGAATAAAGTTATTTTGATTTATTTTTTTTCGCACAAAAACTATTTTCATCGCTTCATAAAATTATTGTAGAACCACTGTAGTGAGTTGGGCTGTAACAACGTCTTAGTACCTTTTAATGGATCTTGTGAGTATTAATTTCGTTGCTGCCAATGGAGGCCTTTCTGAGCCATCGGATTTCAACAAAAATATCTTAATTTGTGTTCCGAAGATGAACAAAGGTCTTAGGGTAAGTAATTAATGACAGAATTTTCATATTTGGGTGAACTGAGCTTTGGTTGTGGCCACATATTTAAAGTGATCAGACTTACTTAGTGGCATAATGAATTAAATCTTAGCGTTTGAGAGACTGAAAGCAGTAGTTTGATCGCTTATAAAAAATCTATAAGCCGACTAATAACTGTTGTAATGTATCCACATATAGGATATTGATTTCTGACACGTGCATGTTGTCCACCTGTGTTGTAAAGATGTCCATGAGAACATTTTAAATGGGTTTGATTGACTGTCTTTGAGATGGAATAGACTCTACTTAAACATTGTCTTTGGTCTGTGTTTAGCTGTTGGACTGTGACCTCTCCATCTGTTCAGTCTGGCCATTATTTAGACACTAGCTTCTTTCTTATACAGGATATACTCTGTCCTCCATCAGTGAAGAATTTGAGTTTTAACTGTATTCATGATGTTAAATTAAAGCAGATTTGTAAATCAATTAAACTGACTTTATACAACATAGGTATACTTACTAGCTTAACATTTAACTTCATTATTTAAATGGAGAGAAACCGTGCTTGTTTCTGATTTGTCAATCATGACATTGCGCATTCAGTCACAGGTGTGTTCAGGTGCTTTGTTTGCGCGTTGCTATTTTGAGGCAATTTTTTATGTTGCTTGGAGTTGGCATACAAAAACAGCTTGATAGATAGTTAGATATATAGATGTCACACAAAACTTGCACACAGTGCGCAATGAGCTCCTTTTCGCGTCTTCTTGCGCTTGAAAATTTAAATGATCAAGGCTTAAACTTTCTTTTTACAAGTTTTCTGAAATGTAATGTTTAGATATTCAAATGAGGCATTATCTAATTAAATATGCACTCATTTGCATAGATTTCTAAAACAAAAATCTAAACATTGGATAAAGCAGGTTCAAAATTATTTTTTGACATATTAGAGTCATAGATTTTTACAGAGGGGATTTTGGATATCTCCTTTTATCACTACATAAATCAGAAAATACTGTCAACAGTCAGAAAAAAATAAATATATTTTTAGGAATAAAATGTGGAGTGAAGTGGAGATTCATGGCTCAGTGTAGAGAAAAAAAAAAGAATTTTAAGAAAAAGGCCCTTTAAAGATGTACTGTAACTGAAACAAATAGAAAACATAGGTAACGCAAATACAGACGCAAATAAGTGCTATAAAAGATACACTTAAAAGTGGATTTTGGATGTTTTCTTTCCACCACATAAAAAAAAACACTATATGAAAATTGACAGGTGCATGAAAAAACTATGTTTTTGCCTGTAGTGTATCGCCTTAAGTGGTGTATTGCTTTAATTGAACACACACACTCACACCTTAATGAAATATGTCCTTGTGAAAGCACTTCCAACATGATACATCGCTAAATGACACCGAAGACCACACCGGGCCATGGTGTACAATGACTGACAGCCTGAAGAGTGACATCATGAACCTGGAAACCCCAAGCAGTGGCCAAATTCCCTCAAGATCATAGGTTCCCTCTGCTTTAAAGCCACTGTTTATAATCTGACTTATCACTGAGTCACTCAGGGTTGATGCAGAAGATTAGGAAAGAATCTCAAAGAAATATGAGAGAGCAGCTTTTCATGCCTTTTGTTGGTGGCCTTGACCCCATGTGTCTTCCCAGTCGAGAGAAACTATAAGCTTAGATCAAGGAAAACATTAAAGGGAGAGAGCGCGAGAGAATAAGAAGTAAATGTATTCATAAAATCAGTAGGCCTCTGGGAATGGGATTTATGTTGCGCAAGCTGTTACCTTTCCTTATGGGAACCTGTTTAAGTTGTCTAAGTGAGAGAAGCACTGACGAAATGTGAACAGAAATGTTTTTGTGTTGTTGCTGAATGTAAAGCATAACGCAAAAAGAGAAGTTTCTCAAGGAATTATTTTCTGTCCCATCTGGAGCGACGCTTAATGGATAGCGGATCCCCCCACATACGCCCCCCCCAAACCCCATCTCATTCAAGTGAAGTTGTCCATTAATTAATCTCTATGTTTTTCTCTCCAAACACTTCTTCTGTGGTTTCTCTCTCCTTTCATGGTCGTTTTACACACACACTCGTGAGCAGCACTATGGGAAAGAAAGCCCTATAGTCAGGCACAAGTGTCTTAATTAAGGCAGAGAATCGCAAGCAGGCTCAGCTTATTTGGGATTCCTTTCTTGCATGCCGAAAGAAGCCAAGGAGAAGTGTGAAGTTGCACTTTAAGTTCAGCTTGTTTGCCGCTGCCAGTATAAGGTCTTAATAGATACAATGACTTGGAGAGGTTTTCAAATTAAAACTGGCAAGACCCCTCCACTGCCCATGCCATTCACTCTCATTATTTCCAATATGAGGAGCTGAAAGGGAGAAGAATACAGCATCTTCAAAGTCCCCCTTCAAATAACCCTTGTTGGTAATTAACGGTGTGGATAGGTATCGTCATGGAGAGCCGAGGGTGAAGGTTCTGGGTGTCTGAGTCTCTCATTTCAATCACTGTGAATTAAATACTGTTTCATTTCTCAAGGAAGCTTTCCAGCCTTTCTAGAAATCTGACAATTGTTGTGGAATTAATGAGCGGAGCTCAGGAAGACTGACAGCACTGCCTCTGAATATGCATATTGCTCAGAGGTTGCTTTTTCATAGCTCATGAGATCTGAAATCATCAGTTATGTTTTATTTTGGTATATTGTTTTATTTGATAAATTATGTTGTTTGTGCAAACAAAGCACTTGTGTCGCTTCATAAAATTGAGGTTAAACCATGGATTATTGTAATGATGTCTTTACTACCTTTCTGGGGCTTGAAAGTGGTAGTTGCGTAGGCTGTCAATGGAGGGACAGAAAGTTCTCAGATTTTATTAAAAAGATCTTCATTTGTGTTCCAAAGAGGAACAAATGCCTTACGGTTTTGGAACAACATGAGGGTGAGTAATTATTAATGACAAAAGTATATTTGAGTATATTTCTCTGAAAATTAAAAATGGATACAAATGAGAGATTTTTCAGTATAAGAGTTATACATTTATTGTGAATGTCATGGATTAGATCATTTGAATGTATTGAATTTATTAAAAGGATAGCCACTTGAGATGGGGGTCCTAAAAACACAAACAAAATATTTGTATTGTATTTGGAATATTTGTAAATCTTGGAAGAGTTTGACATGAAATGTTTATACTGGGTTTTTGACAAGTTTAAGGTTTTTTATCTTGGTGAATCTGAGCAACGTTTAAGACGTTGTTGAGATATTAAAACTCTGGAGGAGTCACATGTGAGAATACTAGGGAATTTTTCTCAGGAGAAAATCTTGAGAAACAAGAGACCTAAGATATATTTTGCTTATTTTTTTATTTATTTACTCCTAATTGAATTGCATTGTTGTCTCTGAGAAATAATGAAGATATTAAAGACATTTCTGATTTTGTTCTTCTTTATCATGGTTGATATGTTTGTCGTGTTTTTGAAAGAAGTCTCTTATGCTGCATTTATTTGATCAAAAACAGAATAAACAGGAATTGTGAAATATCAGTAACTTTTTTTTTCTATTTTAAAATCTACTGTGATGCAAAGCTGAACTTCCAGCAGCTTCAGTCTTTAGTGTCACATAATCCTTCAGAAATCATTCTAAATGCTGATTTTTAAAGCAATCTTAATTCATATAATTATTTGTACTATATCATTTTTTATATGATCTCACTTGTTTCAACCAGAATCCTGCTTAATATCGCGTGTTACTTGAAGAGTTTACAGTTTCTCTCAAAACAACAGTTTCTCTAAACAGTCTAATAGTCTTGTGGCCAAGTCTTTGGACGTGACTTGGCTCAATGTCTATTAAGAATACTGTTCTCTTTGAGACGATGCCCCTGAATTCATCCTCATTTTCACTCATCTTTTCAAACTGCCCCTTTTGTTCAAATCAAGAGATGGGAGAAACCATCAGTATGTAAATTGCATGCTCATATGAGATTTGCTCATGCTCATGTCTATTGAGCCACCCTTTCCATTCCCAGATTCATCCCTAAAAAATGAGAAACAATTATTTCGATGACAAAAGAGTGGGGGGGGGGGGGGATGGGGTAACGACTCGTAACGCACGCAAGAGAAATCACATTTGTGGGGGAATTACAGAATAATTACACATATGCCCAGATTGCCAGCATTCATGGGCTCTGTCAATATTTTAAGGATTAGAGATGTTAGCGGCGCGGCCCTCTGCCAGAGAAGGAGCTCGCAGATGCATTCAAATGCAAAAGCATACCGTTAAGAGGGGGTAATGCCGTCTGTCTGTACCGCTCGATACACTTTTGTGAAGGGCGTCCCATCCAACAGATTCGGCCACTTGATGCCCAGATCTGCTCTCAGAGAAGGAGTAGTTAACAAAGACAGACAGCCTCTTTAGGATGAAAGTAATTATCTTGAAGCTGATAAAAGTACTGCTTGACTGAAGCCTGAAAACTATAGCATATTTTTGTTTGAACATAATCCGAAAAGTTGAATGCATGACATGGAACAGTTTTATTTGGAGTGAAAAAAAAAACATTGAAATGATGGCGTATTTAAAAAAAAAAAAGTAAAATTAATATTCCAAGTTCAACTCAAGTTGACTGCATTTGTGGCATAATATTAACCACCACACAAAATAATCTTGATTTGGTGCTTATTTCCTTTAAAAACGCAACAATGGAGATTACAGTGATGCACTACAATTGAAGTGAATGAGGCCAATATATGGGGGATTTAAAAGCAGAAATGTGAAGCTTATTTTATAAAAGCTCCTAAATTATTATTATCCATTAACATGTACACTACTGGTCAAAAGTTTGGAAACAATGTTTTTTAAGGTTTTTGAAAGTAGTCTCTTTATCTCACCAAGGCTAGTTAATGTCAATTGTAATAATATTTTACAGTATTACTGTTTTTACTGTAATTTTTATCAAATAAATGCAGCCTTGGTGAGAATAAGAGACTTTTTTCAAAAACATAAAAAAACTTAATGTTTCGAACAGTTTGACCAGTCGTGTATGTATTATTTAAGCTGTAAAGCGGTTTGAATCATGTTTAGTCATTTTAAGAGTTTTAGTGTTTATGACGTTAAGTTATATCATGACAACAAAGTTATAAAATTGGATATAACTTCACACAGAAAAGGATAGTAAGGGATTTTTATCACACTTACATCATGATCAATTGTATATTGTGTAGGTCTTGTGGATATACAATTGAAATGTATTGTAATGTTTTTGGATCCATTCACTTCCATTGTAAGTGTCTCATTGTAACCCAGATTTGTTTTTTTCTGTGGCAAATCCACAAATGCCTAACTTGTATTAACACTCGAATATTTCTTTAAGGCTGATAATAATCACTATTTGTATTTACACCCCCAAATTTTTTTTTAAACAAGATATGACTTTTCAAAGTTTTTAAAGCTGCAAGCAGCAGTATCTTGTCTGTATGGTCCATGAAATTTCCTCATTGTTGATGTTTAGACATGGAAATGTAAGGCATTCATGGAAACTAAAGCCATGAAAAATGGATGAAATTACAGTCTGTTCGAGTGAAAGGGCCAGAGCAGGCGAAGCACAAAGGCAGATATTCTGGTGTTAAAAGTCTCTCTAACAGGTGAAGGCCTCCAGTGTGTAGCGACGGCACGTGAATGTGACCGGACAACAGCCGTCCTGCTGGGAAATCACAAAGAGGGAGCAAACACCATAACCACCAAGACACTGAGCGCATCAAGTGCTGGCTTTCACTCTCGCCTAACCTTTGGACTTCTTCAAGTGTTACAGATATGGCACATTTTGGCAAACCAGTAGCAGCCAATGGGAGATGAATGACCAGTGAACGCTTTCATTTGCAGAGACCCCTTTTCAACAGGGGCTAATATGCGGAGAGCAGGCATTGCTTGGGAATAGCCACAAGTTCCTCTTTGCTTTTTATCTCTCTGTGTGTGCATGTGTGTGTGACGGCAACCCTTGAGAAATCTGATTTGGGGCCCTCACTGAAAGGAAGACAGGTTGAGCGTGTTATAATCTTAGAGAAGGTATGGTGAACATGACACGGCTCTCAAACTGAGAGCAAAACATGCAAGTGATTGCTTTCTAAAGAGGACTGTTTGTTTTTTGTCTAATTTCTTGTCTGTACTTTTGTTTCAGATCCGTTACTTGGAAAATTATATATAGTTATATGATTATATATAATTAATGATATAATCTAAGAAGTTCTTAGAAATGTATTCTATGTATTCATGTTGATTTCATAAAATAAACAACACACAAAACCCCCCCACAATTTTCTATAACAGATTTTATGACTTAACTATCATGGTGTAACTATCATGTAAAAGTATTACAATATTTTATGTTCACTTTGAATATATATGTGTAAGCATATGCTCTGAGAGCATTATTTTCAAACATTTTTAACATATTTTTGATTCAATATGAAATTTTGAGTCGTTTTTTTAAATCTCAATGACCTTTAAATGGATTTTTATGTCTCTGGCACAACAACAAAATGTCTTACTGTGTGTTGGTGGCAGCATGCTGACTTTAATTTGGCAGACAAAATTGGTCTATACATTTTAAATACATTTCATATATTTAACATATATTGCAGCTATAATATTCATTATAACCTGATCAAACTTTTTAAAAGAATTTTAATTTGCCTTTTTTTTTCTAGTCTTACCGACTTACTTTCAACGGTTACCAGCTGGAGTGCCCTTGAGAGCCACCAGAGGGCACTCCACACATAAGACTATGATCACTCACAAACTACATTTCCCATAACTCACTGCCCGGACTCATCATCACTTATCACTGATCACATTCACCTGTACCTCATTCACTGATTGCATTCACCTGTGTCTCACCATCCTGTTAGTCTCTGTCTATCATTCACTCACCGCGAAGTCTTGTTTATACGTTACCCTGCATTTCTGAGCATTCTCCTGATTTTCTTGTTTCTTGTTTTTTTATATCTTGCCCTGTTCCCTGGATTACTCTCTTGCCTCTGGTCCCTGTCTGTTTTGTTTGTTTGTTTCTTTGTTTTGACTGCCTGTTTGTGTATGACCCTTGCCTGTACTTTGGATTACGCCTCTGGATTGCCCTCAAATAAAGCTGCGATTGGATCCACCTTCGAGTCTCGGAGCAGTTCGTAACAGAAGACTTCGCCACACCCCGATCCAGCAGCTATGACTTCCAGGGATCCAGCAGAATGGATCTCGCCTGATCTTCCCAGCATGAGCCGGGAGTTCGCTGGACAGGTCGAAGTCTTGGCCCTGGATAGCCGCGATCTGTTCCAGTACACCTGGGGGTTTGTTCCTCTCGCTGCCTCTTGCTCTCTGGGGGACGAGGCAATTAAGTTGTGTTACCGGCTGGGGGCTAAGGCGGTCAACCCGAGGGAGCTCCCCGATCTTTTCGGTCTGGATTGGAGAGAGGCACTCTCCAGATGTCTGGAGAGCTTCCTTCCGTGGCACGCCATGTCACCGTCTGCACTTCAGGCCAGTCGAGCCGAGCCCGCACTTCACGCCAAATCTGCCGAAGCCAAGGCAGTATGCGTCATGCCCCTGAGACTGAGACTGAGAGCCGATCCAGAGACTGAGCGTCACGTCACTTCTGCCGATCCAGAGACTGAGCTTCATGTCACGTCAGCCGACCCAGAGACTGAGCTTCACGTCACGTCAGCCGACCCAGAGACTGAGCTTCACGTCATGTCAGCCGACCCAGAGACTGAGATTCACGTCACGTCAGCCGACCCAGAGACTGAGCTTCACGTCACTTCTGCCGACCCAGAGACTGAGCTTCACGTCACTTCTGCCGACCCAGAGACTGAGCTTCACGTCACTTCTGCCGACCCAGAGACTGAGCTTCACGTCACTTCTGCCGATCCAGAGACTGAGCTTCACGTCACTTCTGCCGATCCAGAGACTGAGCTTCACGTCACTTCTGCCGATCCAGAGACTGAGCTTCACTTCACTTCTGCCGATCCAGAGACTGAGCTTCACGTCACGTCTGCCGATCCAGAGACTGAGCCTCATGTCACGTCTGCCGATCCAGAGACTGAGCTTCACGTCAGCCGATCCAGAGACTGAGCTTCACGTCACGTCAGCCCGTCAAGAGTCTCGTCCCGCCGATCCTGAATCTGTTCCTATTCCTCTTCCCGTGCCTGTGTCTCCGGACAAGATGGCCGCCTCCGAGCCAGTGTCTCCGTACAAGATGGCCGCCTCCGAGCCAGTGTCTCCGTACAAGATGGCCGACGCCGAGCCAGTGTCTCCGTACAAGATGGCCGCCTCCGAGCCAGTGTCTCCATACAAGATGGCCGCCGCCGAGCCAGTGTCTTCGTACAAGATGGCCGCAGCCGAACCAGTGTCTCAGGACAAGATGGTCTCCGCCGAACCAGTGTCCCAGGACAAGATGGTCTCCGCGGAGCCGGTGTCTGTTCCTCTTCCTGAGCCGGTGTCTGTTCCTGAGCCGGTGTCTGTTTCTGAGCCGGTGTCTGTTTCTGAGCCGGTGTCTGTTCCTGTTCCTGAGCCGGTATCTGTTCCTGTGCCATGGTCGCTTCCCTGGCCGCTTGAAGGGTCGTCTGCTCCCTGGCCGCCTGAAGGGTCGTCTCCGCCCTGGCCGCCTGAAGGGTCGTCTCCTTCCTGGACGCCTGCACAGCCTGATCCGCCCTGGCCGCCTGAAGGGTCGTCTCCTTCCTGGATGCCTGCACAGCCTGATCCGCCCTGGTCGCCTGAAGGGTCGTCTCCTCCCTGGCCGCCTGAAGGGTCGTCTCCTTCCTGGTCGTCTACACAGCCTACACAGCCTACACAGTTATACCACCTAGACATATATTAATTCAAGATCCATGTCAAATATTTAAATACATTTTAATTTGGAAACTGAAAACATGTTCATTACAGGACATGTAAAAACAAATTGATATTGGGAATGAAATTAAGGTATGTCAGTATATCTACAGTAATGCTATAACTTGGTACCATCAAACTTCATGTTGCGTTTCTCTGATGTTGCAAATAACATGCTCTTCTTGTCTTCTAACAGAGTGTCTGTCTAACATAGACATGTCTCTACTGATGGCCTAAGCTCGGCATCACAGACAGCTGCACAAAAAGTCTCTCCGTACCGACTCAAAACATCAGTGGGGAGGGGAAGAGACTTTCTGGCCTCTTAGAGGCAGCCTCTTGAAGTCGGGTCCGACAGTCAACTTGGGGTGTTGATTAGTAACCCCCTGCCAGAGGACGAGCTCGCGTGCCTGCACCATTCGCCACCTCCGGTCGAGGTCTCCAGCCTGCCACCCTTTTGAGAGCAAGTCAAACTGCGGCCTGAAATGCTGCGGAGAATAAAAGTCCCCTGCGCAGCGGTAGACATCCAGCAGACTCCCATTCAAGCCCTCGACCTCCATGAAAACGGCAAAATCAGAAACGAAACTTTCGATCTCCGCATCCCCTTCGACAGCAGGAGAATGGTGGGCTTCCATTTTCACAACTCCCCCCACTGATCCTTTTGTTCTCACTGTGGCCCTAATAGTCTTTAGATTTCGCTTTGACCCAGCAAGGGTTATACGCTGAAAGAGTCTCTTTTGTCCCTAGTCTTGAGAATGATAAGGAAAAAGGGAAACATAGTCAATAAAATTCCGAAATAAAATCCAAAAAAGGTGAAAAATCACAAAATGACAAATCTTTTAATATGAAGGCACAAAAAAGGGTGTGTATGATTATTGCCATCCTTGAATTTGCTAATGAATACGCATTTCCTTAATTACAAGTTATCGGCTTAATGGCTGTCCACAGCATATAAAAATATACAGGAGGATCTATGTTTTATTCAAAATCAGATTTATTATCTGGATAAGAAAGGGTCCCATAAAAATGTTAGGACGGCCATTGAGAGTCCCCTGGCCCTTTGTGAGTGGGACCCCTCCTCATCTGAAGAAGGAATGATTTCATGACTGACTGAGAATGAAGAACAGCCTCAGTTCTCAAGTGACTATTTTCCTGACTCTCTCTCTCACTCTCTCTCTAAGCAGTAACACCTACATTGTATGCAGAGAGACAGAAAGCATTGAATGGCCTCAAAAAGAAACCCCATTCACTTCAAGGCAGCTGGGCAGGCCAAGTGTTCAGCCGGCCTCTTTACTCATGGATGGGTTTTTGTGCAAAGCTTGAGGAGAGGCCTCCAGCGCTCCTTCTTTAAGGAAAAGAAAGACAATAAATGTGTCTTGTGAGCATTACTACTGCTCAGTTATTCCACATTGTACTGCAGCCAATATACAGTTTTATACTTTTCCTGTGGCCTTTTTGGTTGATTTGATCTGCATTTTCAGCAATGCACTTCCAGGGGCTTGAATAAGTGCCAGTCTTGAAAGAGGGTCTTTAGAATGTATAGGGGGTCAAAGGTCTCGCAGGAATGTATAGATCCTTACAGCCATCAGTCTTGACCATCAGTGGACAGCAGAAAATAACAGTCCAGAGTGGCTGTTCACTTTATGAAGTCCCCTCAGAAAAGAAGAATTGAGGTCCCTCTTTGGCCTTTTTTCCTGTTCTATTCTTTCTCTACCTCCACTTTTAAAGCATTGTGCTTCTCTTGGCTTCTGTCTTCTTTCACCTATGGAATCTTGTTTCCGCCTCAATTACAAAAGGTAATTGTGAGATAAAGTTTAAAATAAGAACTAAAGTCACACAGTGAGATATAAAGTCAATACTATGATAAAGTACAATTGCTATTGGGAGTTAAGAAATCAAACTTCAAAATATAACATCACATTATGAGATATAACGATGCAATTATTACACACTAAGATACTGGGAACTATAAAGTCAAAATTGGAAGATATAAAGTCACAATTACAAGAAATACAATTGCTATTGCTAGATACAAAGTCATATTTTAAGATATGAAGTTTCAATGAGAAAATTGCACAATTGCAAAATAAAATTGTACAGAGATAATATTGAAGTCGCTCAATTGGAAGATGTAAACTCGTTCTATAAAGTCAAATTGTGATGTCGCAGTTGCAATTACGAGAAAAAAGTCACTATTATGACAAACAAAGTTGCAATTGAGCGTTACAAAGTCACAACTGGAAGTCAAAACTCACAATTGGAAGACAAACTCGCCTTGTGAGATATAAAGCCAGAATTATAAGAAAACAGTTGCAACTCGCAAGTACCTCGTTTGCTTTAAGGCGGAAATAGACTTTGATATTTAACGCATTTGGAGGAAGAGATTAAAGAGAAGTCGATAGTATACACAAGGACATCCAGGGAATTTCTCACTGTAGACATCTTTAAAGACATTCTACAAAACCAGTTCTGTAATATAATTTCCTTTTGTACACTTAACCAGGATCCAGCTACGGGAGTGATTTGAGTCAAGTACACACCTGTTGCTGCCACATTCTCTCTCCATAAGGAATTATTTATTGTGGAGATTAACATTCATCTGTCCTGCACACATCTCCGCACTTTCTGAAGAAGTGGCTTTAACTTTGATGTGTGCCAGAAACACGGCTTTTGGGGTACCGAAACAGCTTGTTAGTCTGAGCTTTCTTTGGGCCCGAGAGGTGGGAGGCCAATATCGCGCACCTCTTCAGGAAGTGTGCACTGAAAGCATAGAGCAGTGGGGATTCCGGCTGGATTCCATAGGACCAGCAGGCTCCGCCATTGGCATTATCTTCTCTGGGCAGGAGATCCCAGGCCAGAGCACCCCCACTGGTACTTCCCCATGCCTTTCAACCCCACGGCCTGCAGCACACAGAGAGGAGATTAGGATTAATCTCAGGTCCGACATGCTGATATTAACACCACCTCTCCCACCCTTCGCTCTCCGACGGAAGAAGGAATACCGTTGCGAAGTTGAGGGTGGTGAACACATGAAAGTCTAGGACATGGATTATGCCATGTTCTAGAAAATGGAAAGCGGTTCAAAGGTCTGGCTTTATCCAAGAATGTGGATGGGAAATCATTCTTACACCAGTCAAAGTGGTGTCTAGTTCATGATGAATATTTAAACTCAGGGTTGGTTTTTAAAGCACTATGATCCAATAATTTGTATGTTTTCCTCAAGACTTCTTTGTCCCACCTGTCTTTAGACCTTAGAAGCCTGTACCATTTTACTTGCCGCATAATTGAGGATTGAAATATCTGTGCGTTTACTTTAGCATCATCCAGTATTTATAAGATTTCTTTACCTTTTAGCGATACCTGTACGTACTTTACAAAATAAAGGTTCTTCAGTGGTTCTTTGGAGCAACTTTTTGAGAACGATTTGATAAGCATGTTGGTTTCTGGGTAACCGAAAAGAGGATAACACTTTAGTATGGGGAACACATATTCACTATTAACTATGACTTTTGCCTGAATAAACTCCTAATTTAATACTTATTGATAGTTAGTAAGGTAGATGTTGTGGCGTTTAAAGGTCCCGTTCTTCGTGTTTTTTTGAAGCTTTGATTGTGTTTACAGTGTGCAATATAACATGTGTTCATGTTTCGCGTGTAAAAAAAACAGTATTTTTCACACAATTTACTTTTTTTTATCTGTATACCGCTGTTTTCACTGTCCTAAAAACGGGCTGATGAGTTCCTTGTTCTATGAATCCCTCCTTCAGAAATACGTAACGAGTTCTGATTGTGCCAGCGGTTCCCGTGTTGTGATTTGACCGCAGCTTAGCGCACGTTGCACGGAAAGGTCACGCCTCTTAACGGGGAGATGTATGCTAGAGGTCTTCACGGGTCCAAAAATTCATACCCGAACCCGATGAGACCCGTAATGTGCTAAACGGAACCGACCCGGACCCGTCAATTATTTCAAAAACTGGACCCGGACTCGTGCAGATCCGAGAAATGACAAAAATGTAGTACCCGGAACCGACCTGGACCCGTCTAAGATGAAACCGAACCCGGCATGAAGACACAGACCCGACTGGACCCGATTGTCACATATTCCACAATAAACTGATATTAACAAGTCAATAAACAAGTTACGATAAATATAACTTTTTGTCTTACCTATAGCCGTCGTCTCCCTTCCTTGTTACTTGATTGTGATGCATTACATCTTTGCCAAAAAGTTAAATCCATGTTATTCCTCTCTTGTTATTCCAAGCATGCTTAATTCACTCATCATTTGAGCTTTAAAAGTCCACTTCATGTCACGGTGACGGATGACAAATGCGTCTTTGCAGATTTGCATTTCGCCTCAAGTTAACTCGCATAATAAATTTGACTGTTTGCCTTTTTGAACTATAATAACGACTGCTTGTTCGGTGGCCGCTGACGTCAGCATTATTTATTTTCTATCATCCCTGTGAGCTGAGTCACTCTGTTCACCAAAACTTTAAGATTAAATAAGACGGTTCATTCATATTATTATTAAAGTCGATCACAGCGGAAGCTCGGGTTGCCATAGAAACATGACACGCGCTTGAGACTGCACATGCGCAGGCTGGAGCAACCACAATATGCATAAAGGATGCCCAGACAGAAGAGGTGCCCGTGGGTTTAACCTCTTTATATTCGTTGTTTTTTAGTTTTTTTCGCACATCGCTTATGAAGGTATCCATGATCACCGGCGTGAGCTGCAACGGCGGAGAGAGAGCGAGCGCGAGCGAGCACGAGCAAGAGAGAGAGAGAGAGATCGCTCGTGTTTTTTTTTTCTTTCTTTTTTAAAACCTTATTTCCCGACTCACACTTTTCTTATCCTAATTTTACAAGTTGCAAGTTACAAAAAACACACAAGCAGTGATCACGGGCAGGTGTTCTCCGAGTCCGGATCGACTCGGGTATTACACACAGACCCGGGACCCGTAGTAATAGATTGGGACCCGACCCGGACCCGGCTGACCATTTAAAATATAGACCCGGACCCGTACGGGTCCCGGGTCGGGTCCCGGGTCCACGGGTCTCGGGGGCTCCGTGAAGACCTCTAATGTATGCGCTCAATGATCTCTAAGTACAGCGCCCCTGGGAAAGCCAAACAAAGGTGATTTGACTCCGGGATGAAAATAACAGCGTCTCAAACGCAACACTTCCTCGTCTTCTCCACGCAACACTTCCTCTTCTCCACGTGGGACAGCAACAAGACCACGCCCCCTTTTTCGCGTATTCTTGTGGGCGGAGGTTAGTCTGTTCTACTGTTCTACTGACGTCATTTATGTAGGAAGTACCAGGATGTAGTCCAAGCCGGCCGTTCGCTGTAGGCTTTGAAAGGGAACTTCTGTTAAATAAAATATCTCGCTTGGCATTGAACTTTGAGCTTTATAATTTTACAGGTATTATTTATGCTCTAACAGCAACATTACACACTAACTAAAGTTTGAACAATGGGATCACGAAGAACGGGACCTTTAAGTTTAGGTATTGGGTAGGATTAAGGGATGGAGAATAAGGTCAAGCAGAATAAGGCCTTAATATGTGCTTTATAAGTACTAATAAACAGCCAATAACCTAGTAATTTGCAATCTAAAAAGAAACTAGTTAAAAGTGAGAATTGAAGCCTAAAATATAGTTTTTTTGTGGAACCAAAAACTGGTTCCTTTTGGTTCTATTTTTAAGAGTGTGGTTGTTCAAAAAAAGAAGGGGATTATTTAAAGTGATTATACCAATTTTATGTTTAAAAAAAAAATTCAAATGTAATCCAAAGAATATGTAATTACAGTTCAAATGAGGGCTCAACAAAAGAGAGATTAAAAAACCTGAAACGTAAAAAAACGTCTACAACGAAATTCCATTCAAAATCACCACCGTGTGAGAGTGCAAGTCATTTAAGGCGAATTACACCACTGTAGCACATTTGCTTTGTTGTCCGACTCGACATATTGCTCCAGCAGTGGGAAAAAAGCTAAATGTCATAGTCTAACTTCTTCTCACCCATACCCCTGTTTGCTTATCCCTGTGAGAAAACCCACTCCTTCACAATGTACACGTTTATTTCACACATTAGCGTACATTTCCCCCCTTTTAAGGCCTGGCCAGGGAGAAGCGCAGGAAAAGGACCCACACACACACACAGCCAGGCATTGAAAAGGCAAAAGTTCTTTGCTATTATGCAAATATAGCAATCTGTAAATGGTTGAGTGAGAGTTATATTTGAATTAAATGAGGCTTTGCCTTTTCATAACACTGAATTGCAAGCCAAAGTCTCAATACAGAATCCCCACGCCAAGGCCATGCATATTATGCATTTGACGAAATGTGAACTGACACAAATACCGTGGCTCACTTTCAATCCGATTACTCGGCTAAACCACATCAATACGAGCCAGCCAACGGGCGCTGGCGTCCCCCATTCAAGTGGCCAGCGAACAACCCCGGCTCCTCCTCAGTACACAAGCGCCTCGGCTACGTCTGCTTTGCCCCATGTTCAACTTATCAGGCATACTCAATAGGACCCTTTCGACAAGGTTCTCTCCCCTGCTCTCTGAGTTCAGGTCTAAAACAAAGCTAAAGATTGTGCTGATGGGCTCAAACTCTCAACACCACCCTACAAGCGTTTAGCGTTAAATAGGGAGTCCTCCCTCCAAGCACTGAATTTTTTTTGTCCCATTTTAAGCTCATTTAGTGGCTTTTACTATTATAAGCATGCATCAGCAAGAAAATGGCACAGGTTAGCATGACCAAGGGTCATTTTATTTGCAGCATTGATTGCTTGTTAGCAACAAGCCCTTAATTTAAAGTGATCTTGACAACCACGAGGATTGTTCCTTTTTTCAGGCTGCATAGCAACGCTTGGGCTTCACCAGAAA
This sequence comes from Romanogobio albipinnatus, assembly GCA_023566225.1. NCBI lineage: Eukaryota > Metazoa > Chordata > Actinopteri > Cypriniformes > Gobionidae > Romanogobio > Romanogobio albipinnatus. The sequence goes on along the minus strand of CM042262.1, from coordinate 24,683,522 downwards.
CACAATTTAACAAGGGCCATTTACAAGCTTTATTTTTTTTTTAAAACCTGCCAGGTGCTGAGGACTTTTGGAGAGATTTGCCGTAACTGTGAAACTTTATGAGATTAAAATGAGAAGAAAATACATTTGTTACATTGATGTAGCCTGAGCTCCCATGACCGATTTAAACCTAATGAACAGATTCTGAGCTTTTTTTCATCTCAAAAGCTTGCTGTTTTCTTTTAAATGCACGGTCAATTACATTGATAGATTTTATATTGTACTGTATTTAAATAAAGTCTTATCTTTAAGAGAACCGAGGATGGTGATAAATATATTATCCATGAAAATAATTGATTTTTAATTTGGTTTCAGAATGATCTAAGCAAATCAACCATCACAAAAACTGAAAATCTCACAAACCCACACATTATTTTCATCATGCTTGTGTAAAAGCATGTTTTAAATTGAAAAAGTTTTAAATTGAAAAAGTTTTAAATTGATTGTATATCAGTTATTTTATATTGTTTTTTTTATATATTAGTAATTTTGGATTTGGTGTAGCATTGCGAGTTTTCTTACTATTTCTGTCAAAGAAAGATAATTTATACACTTCAGGTATTTTAGATGGTAATATCTTTAAGAGCATGAAGGTTTCTGCTAGTGCTTAAAGTTTAAAGTTTCCTAGTGCTCACATTCAAATTGTTATTCCTGCTTATAGAAAGCCAAACTTTTTCGCAATTTAATTTTCATGTCATCTAAATTATTATTACATTATTACCAACATTACAATTACAAACATTAACATTAGCTTTTGTATTTCATGATATAGGCCTGTCTAAACAAGAATATAACATTATTTAGGGAGTGACATTGGGTTTTTAGTTTATATTGAGTTCAGTGAATCAGTTCTGTGTAGCTAATGAGTTAAAGGTGGGCTAAGTTATGACGACAAGGACACAGTTCAACAGACGCTTCACTTTAGCTTACTCTGTCATATAGGCAACATATCAGCATCAGAATAGCCTATACATAATGTATGTGGAGCACTTACCGCAGGGGGCGAATTAGACAGTGTTTTTAAGGGGTCAGAGCGCTCTTAATGACGTTGTAGCACATCTTTTTAACGAACCAAAGATGATTCAGAAAGAAAGCTTCTGGGAGTCTACTGTTGCTAGTAACGAACACAAGCTTCACGCGCATCGGATCGACATAAACCGCACGCTCATATTTTAGTGTTGTTTTTAAAGTTGTGGATATTTGAGCAAACAATTTGCTTTGTACGTTGTTTAACAACATTGTGTTAACGTTAAAAACCTCTTAATTCAACTGAACTGTGCACGTGTATATTTAAACGTTTTTTTTTTTTTTTTTTTTTTTTTTTTTTTTGCATAATCCGTCCAATAAGTGGACGTCCTTGAAAGAGCAGTTTATTTAGGCTACTTTAATTTCTCAGGTGATGACCAATTTCATTTGCGGCCAACATTACAACAATATTTTAATTGTTTGATCAAAATTATTGCTAGGGTAGGGGACAATTCAATAGTCGCTGAATATTGGTGGAGACATGTTCCTATAGCGTCTCCAACTCACGTGGAGAATTTGACTGAACTTCATTGTTAGCTGCTCCGAAAGCGTCTCTACACTCTAAAAAAAAAAAAGGTTCTATATGGCACCAAAAAAGGTTCTTGGGTCGTATAGGGGAACCTTTTTTAGTGCTATATAGCACCAATTTTGGTGCTTCAGTGGTTCTTCAGCAGTTCTTCAGAGGTTCTTCACCGGTTCTTTGGCTAAGGTGCTATATAGCACCTCTGAAGAACCGCTGAAGAACCACTGAAGCACCAAAATTGGTGCTATATAGCATTAAAAAAGGTTCCCCTATACGAGCCAAGAACCTTTTTTGGTGCCATATAGAACCTTTTTTTTTTTAGAGTGTATATAGCCTACGCCCTTGGTTAAAATGGTATAAAATTTATAATTATTGAACCCAAAACACGCTTCGAACCCAAATTAAGCCCAAGACTTAACAATGTCCTTCAAGTGAATGGACAAAAGTTCTCCTGTTGCTGATCTGTGAGGCTGCAGAGACATGTTGCGCTAAAGCGGTCCGACAGAACAGGTGTCTGACGCAAATCAAAACGCTTTGTGCTGAGACTTGTGTTTGGCTGCGGCGTTATGTTTAATGCAGAGTTAATATGAATTTAATGCTTGTCAATGCTTTTCTGTATTTTGGCTCTTGGTTAATCTCTTCAGTGTTCTGCCGGCCTCGGATCGAGAAACAGATGCTGGGCCAGTCTTAAAGGGGCTTGCACGAAGCGAAGGGACGGATTAAGGTGTTAAAACCAGACGCAAATGCAGCGTTAAAATTTGATGTAAAAATAATAAATTCTATTAAAAAAATAATTTGCAACAGGCTATTATTAGGCTACTCTGTAAAAACTACATTTACAATAAATATTTGTGACTTATACTGTTCCTAACTGTCCTCCATTTATTTAGCATATATAATGTTAATATACCAAACTATATACATTTCCGTTTATTTCCACCAATAAAATAACACAATTTAAATTTGACTGCGAACGTCTACAGTATAACAGCAACATATAGGCCTCTTTTTTATACATTCGTTGTGTGTTAATATTAGTGACAGTTTTAAGTCGTGTAATCATTGCATTGCCATTTCACTAAGTTGCTAATAGTCCAATAATAAAGAATTCTGATAATAAAATGAAACCAAATAATTTTCGATTGATGCTGTTGAGCTGCTCACCAAATGCAAGGAGAAATGCATGATCTCAGCAATCCATTATGCAAAAGCGCGCGCGCTAATGTGTGTCTGGAGGAGGGAAGGCACATTTATGTGGATATAATATCTTAGAAATGTGTCTTTAATGGGTTTAATTCAGCGCCCGACCAGCTGCACTCCCTCTATTTGGTAAAGAGAAAACAATCGTGCCATGGCTTGGAAAGCAAGCAGAAATTAGTTTCGGTCACCGAGGCTAAGCTATATTTCCTGCAAACCATCTGCTTGATAGGTACAATAGAGGGATTTTCAAGTGCAAGAAAAAGAATAAAGTGCTTTGAACGTGCAGAAGTCCTCTTGGGTTTTCTGAAGGTGATGAGGTGTCTTAATACGACTGCCCAGGGCGGTGCTAAAAACAACTGATGCAAATCTAACGGTCGCAGGCTATTATTTGGTCAAAAATAGGAATAATTACATGCTAATCACTCATGGTGCTGTTATTTGTGTGTTGATAGATTTTAATAAGCTACTTGTTTAAGCAGCAGAAAAGGCTGACAACAAAATAGCATTTAGTTAAGAAAATGTCAATGTGATTCAAGTGATTGATAGATTGAAAATTATAGTAATTAATATAATAAAGCGACAACTATTATACATTCAGGATTTATGTTTGCCAACATGAAAACATCAATAGAAAACTTGCAAAGCCAGGGATACTGGGCCGTAATGTGGGGAATTACATTTGTCCCAATATTGCTTGCGCTATGCCAGTCTACACACACAGCGATGCTCCCCCACAAAGACCTCTCTTCTTTTACGAAGATGGTTGCTAAGACTTCTTAAGATGGGCTAAGAGGGCTGTCGAGCTGATCCTGTTTTAAAAAGTTCTGAAATATTTTCTAAAGACCCAGTATTACAATCCATTTGTGCGAAAGAGCAACGCCTGGCGCATAATTTCATGGAGATTTACTCGACGTGTCATCGCTCGGACTCACGCGGACTATATCTTCCCCTCGTCTTTTTTCCCTGTCCAAATCAAAGCGCACGAGTTGACTCCGCGGAGATGAATGTGAAGGTAGCTGCAAGAAAATGAATGGTTAGTGGGACAAATCCTGACAGAGAAGCGGTCAAACGCCATTAGTCACAGGTCTTAGCCCACAGGCCTCGGGATTCACCTCTTTTGGTGCATCTGACAGAAGAGAGCGTCTGTCCCAATAAAAGCCTCCTAGGAGAAATCCTTTTGTTCGCACCTTTTCTCGTTTTATAATATATTTTATCGGTAGGCGTTGGCCATTTCCCCCCGCGGTTCAGCAGCAAAACTTGAAAGGTTGTGCTTTGCCATAGCGCATTAAAACCTATCCACGTGTGGCGCAACATGTTCTCTGACCCAGCTCATCTCACAATAAAATTACTCTCATCTCAATGGAAGAAAATGTGTGTGACCCATGAAGCCCAGTCAACTATGGGTGAAAGTAATGTTGTCTAGTTTTGTTATTCAGGATCTATCTATCTGTCTGAAAAGATGGCATACGTTGACTTTTGTATTGCATTATTTATTTATTGTACAAACAATGAACAGTTTAAATTACGTCCAAAACTACATTTTAAAGTTTTTGTTAATGATCATATACCAACTATTCTAACGTTTTTTGTCATGCTTATTTGAGTTTTCAGATTTTCTTTTTTAATATATGAAAAAAGGCACTACATTGAAGTTTGAATAAGACTTAACAGGTTGTAGCACTATTTTACTATTCGGTTAAACTGATTGTAAAAAGTTTTTTTTTTGTTCTATGTTACTGTTTTTTCCCCCAGAGCCTCGGTTTCCTTTAATTCATCATTTGTCTCAAGATGTAGAATACCTAAAATAAATATTTCATTGCGTTTATAGGCGAAGCAGAAAAGTTTTGTTTTTTGCAATCTTTGTAACAGCATGACTATGATGACGACTATGACTAACTATTGAGACCCTTCTTTTTACTGGTAAAAGGCCGTTGTCTGTGGTTTGCTTGTGGTGTCTAATCCAATCCGAATTTCTTCTGTCCAATCAGGGCGCGCCGCCTCTAGAGTAAACGGAACTCACGTGGAGAATTTGGCTGAACTTCATTGTTTGAGCTGTCACCCATGAAAAGGCTTCTCCAGCGGTCCACTATAAAACCCCTGGAAGAGAGAGAGACGGACAAGAGCTCCTTCATTCTTCTTTCTTGGACTCTACGCAAGCCTCTGCAGTGAGAGCAGTAGCACGTGAATTCCTCACTGTCATTTTCTTTAAAAAAAAAAACCGGTGCAATGATGTTGCCAAGTGTTATTGCGCCACCTGCTATGTATCCGAACTTTCTGCGGCCCTCGGCGGCTCTTTCCTTGCCTCCCACTTTACATTCGGCGTTCGCAGCGCACTCGAGTTTCCTGGTGGAGGACCTGTTGCGGATCAGCAGACCTGCCACCTTCATGCACAGGAGCATCCCGTCCCCATGTGCATCTCCTCCGGCCACAGGAGCCACAACTCTGAACAACTCCTCCGCTGTCCATATCGCCATGTCTACGTCTTTGCCAAAAAGATCAAGCTCTCCACAAACATCAATTTCCAACGATCCAAATTACTTGAAGTTTGGAGTCAATGCGATTCTCGCGTCAACCACACGAAACGGTAGGTTTCTCCTATGTTTATAACTTAATGTAATTGACACATTTCTTAAATAGGCCTATTTTTGTAAGAAATTTGCGATGACATTCATTCATTTGCCTACCTTTTGTCACATTCAACTGCACTTAATTTAATTGATGTTCGCTTTATTTTGTGTCATAGTTTCACCACCACCTTCAGTGCATGGGATGACTGCGAAAACATTCCCGTTCCCATGTTTTGACGGCTCATTCCACCCATTCATCAGAGCATCATATTTCCCAGGTGGGTCAACTACACTATTCATAAAAAAAAATCGCTGTGTCACTTCTTAATTCGGTCAAACTGATGGGCTTTCAGAATCTGCATCCAATGCTGTAATTTGTAGGACATTGTGGAATCAGTCTCGCTAATTTGATGCCCTATTTAGCAAACGCAGTGACTGCTGACATTTTGCACCGCTTCCCCTAATCCACAAATTAGCCGGAATTGTCATGGTCCCAATTTAAGGCGGGTCCACTCTCACAAGCAAACTGTTGGCTTCTCTTCATTGCTGCCTTTTCCCACCGAGCCAGTGTACTTAGTTGCTGATTGGCAACAATGCTTTCAGCACCATGACCAATTGGTCAGCTCCCTCTGGGCAGCCACACACAGACCCGTCGTTGACTTGAGCATGCTGCTGATAGGCATTTACCAGTCATGGACTAATTCCCCTATTAGCTTCCATTCAGTGTTTCAATATTCTCACAAGACCACATAGCGTGTGGGGAGTCTTCACGGGATGACCAAGCAAAAGTTTTGGTCTCACGTAGCAGAATGGGAATGGCTTAACAGGGTGTATAGTCTTAATTAGACTACTGTGTTTTCAAGTAGTAGCACTGTAAATGGATAGAATTTACTCTAAACAATTTAATGATTGCAACAACTGTATGTGTGTGTTGTTCATCGCTAAATCTATTAGGTATACCTCAGAGAAACCCAATAAAAGTGGGTCTATTTTGCGTTAAGCTTCATGTCCATCACTCCAGTGAATGAGGGCTACAAATAGCCTTGTGGATCGTGCACTCATTCAGACCGACGATAATAGACTGATTCTTTTCACCGCGGTGTGAATACGTCAACAAAACAACTTGAGCAGTATGAATGGCTTTTCGTGTCCATTTAATGAAAATATTTGGGGGCAAACATAGTCCCCCGCCATCAGTATTCTCAAAATGTCCCTGGCATGCCGTTGTGTTTAGTTTTTAAGTGTAAATCTCTTTTGTGGCCGTAATATATGGCTTTAGTGGCCTGTCCTAAGCCTTTTTCAGTCAGTTCATTACTACACAATTACCGTCCACGCTTCATTAGCACCTCTATCTTTCACTGGAGCTCTCTGAATGACTGCTCGCCCTTGTTACCATACCAATGCTTTTGGGAACCAAGCAATGTGCTAATTAGCTTCCTCGTTCCGTATCACTCAAACGGACTGGTTTAAAAAAACATTCAAGCCCAACGTTCATTCCAAGCCCAATTAATTCTTCCTGTTTTTAGAAAAGCACAATATTTGCTTATTTTGAGGGAAACGTTGATACGGTCGACTTTTAAAATAAGCTCAGTTTGGTTTCTTTTTACTTATAGCCTCTTCCTCAGCAGTGCCCATTCCCGGTACTTTCGCTTGGCCACTCACAGCTCGAGGGAAGCCAAGGAGAGGAATGCTTCGACGGGCAGTGTTCTCCGACGTGCAGCGAAAAGCACTGGAAAAGATGTTTCAGAAACAGAAGTACATCAGCAAACCAGACAGAAAGAAATTGGCATCGAAACTTGGCCTCAAAGACTCTCAGGTAAGCCAAAGCTGTCCAATATTTTTTGTGCCATACCTTTGTGGATGTCTGAGGTAAAATAGTGGCTCATGTTGTGCCAACTCTTTGTTGTCAGGTAAAAATTTGGTTCCAAAACCGAAGAATGAAATGGCGCAATTCCAAAGAAAGAGAGCTTCTGTCGTCGGGAGGCTGCAGGGAACAGACATTGCCGACGAAAATGAACCCCAATCCTGACCTGAGCGACGTTGGAAAAAAGTTCGAAAATGACGGGGGTCTGAGAGAAAGCCCGCGCGCGCCTATCTGTCACGAGCTCAACACAGATTTACATTTCAAGTCGCCTTCCATTTCTAGCAAGCACTCAGACTTCTCAGAATCAGAGGACGAGGAAATAACCGTGTCATAATCATTCAACAGACTATGTAATTTCCAATGAGTTATGTTTATGCACAAAACCGGAGAAAAACTGTCAGAAATGTTGTCTTGTTTGACACGGTGGCTGTGTGAACTTCATTGGAAAGCTTTCAGTTGAAGAGAGAATGTTGTAACCGCTGCGTTTTTGGCAGCTTGTATAATGTTTTGTATGAATATTTTGTATGGAATGTTTATACTAAGATTGTTATAATCTTTCTTAATGATTTGGGATACTTGTCTATAATCTTAAATACGTAGATGGCACATTTCTAACTTAAAAATCTTATATTATTTTGTATACTGTTCTTGTAAAAATGTATATACATGTGGGGGGAAAAAATATTTTTACAAATTAAAAATCCAAAGCAAAATACCAAAATTTCCTTTCCTTTCTGTGTTTGTCTGCCTTGAAATTTAATTTTATGTTATTTATGGCCATACATATAGGCCTAATAATGAGATTTTTGCCTAAATTGAAAATATATATTTTTTCTTAATTTACAAGCAATATTTGTAAGTGTCTGGAGACACTGTTTCAACAAACTCCTTAAATTAAAAAGAAGTGATAAGACAAAATGGATCACATTTCCCAGTAGTTCATGGACCCGAATATTATCCGATCTGCCAATAAAATAAATGAATCAATTTGACAACTTGTTTACTCCTTTCTCAACTTCTGTTGAGACCGCAACTGTTGACAGCTTGCCACTGAATAACTGACAGAAACTGATATTTGAACAGGAAAATGATCACATTTATTCCAAAAAGGGTCACATGCGATCACTAGACTGAAAAAGATAATTAAACGAACAATTTTAAAACCATTTCTCTTAAAGACTACACCAACAAACAAAATACAAGGCAAATATTTACAATAATATAGTACAACTGAAAATATACACAAATAAAAGCAAACTCAGTCTTATTTTTTTAAATGACCTGCCATTTATGTAAAATTAGACACTATTTGCCTCTTATTATTTTCATTTCAACTTTCAAATGGCTATATTCACACAAATGTTTTCACATGTAGATGTGTTTAAAGTGGGAAAAAATTAATCTTGGCAGTACTTGAAGCACAGCTAGATTATTTGGCGGGATAGAACACCGAAAAACACAAACAAGAAAAGAAATACTGTATAAGGTCTATTAAAAAGTTTTTTCCAGAAAATTACGTTTTGAAGGGGAAAAAAACCCTACATTTTCTAAGTGAACAAAATGCAATCTTTTAAATAAAGCATTTCCCAGTAATCCATTTTGGACATTTTGTGGCTAATGCTTGCCACATTAATACTGCTGAGGGGGCCACTAGATACGCTAACCCTTGATTCAGACTAAAGCACATCACACGGATCCATGTGCCAGACCTTTTCAAATGAAAGTATAACTACCCCCCAAGATCTTCAGTGCGCACAGACCTCAATGATGCACACAATAGAAGTTTCTTAAGTATTTTAGAAAAACATACTTAGACTGAACAAAGAGGACTCGCATTTTATTCAGTTTTCCTCAATTATTTGGAAAGAGGCTGGGAATAATTTATAAAAGTGAGGTCTGTTTTGGCTTCATTGTAAGTCTTCCTAATATTAACAGGGTTGCACTGTATAATACCACTGTCTCTTGATGGATGTCTGTGATGGTTTTTGTTTATTTCGATTGTTTGATAGAACTTTTTGTCATCAGAACCAAGTTCAGTTGTTGACTAAAGAGATTCTGCCATGAGGAAGTTAAATATTCTTTGAATATAACAATATTGCATAGCGATTATTGTACTACATTAAGAGGCACAAAATATTCTCCTGGCACACAATTTACAGTATTCACTTTGATATTTTCAATACTTTTCCAAACGTCTCTTTATGATGAGAACAAGTTACCAAAACACTCTTTTTTTTGCCAAAAAGCAACCACAATATAGCTCACATTACACTATATTTCTCTGTTAGGTCTCACGGATATAGTGCACCATTTGAAGACAATAATGTCCTTGCATTATTTGTATTTGTAGAAAGTTCAAGACATAAGATAGCCCATTTCAACTTATTACACAAAAGTTGTAAGGCATTGTTATCAAGTTCAGCACCAAAGAAGTTCACTAGTGCATTAAAGTCAGGCAACATGAGATCCCATTAGAAAGTTTTATATGAAAATAAACATGACTTGGCAACAGTGTTGAATTTGAACTAGGTTGTTCTCCTTATTGAACAGACTTATACCGCCATCTCCAGTCCATTTGGGGAAATGATGCTCTCTGAAGCTCTTGAGTATGTTTTTTTTCTCGCATTTCAGTTGCTGATTAGTGTCTTACTGTGCAATGATGATTTTCAGGGTTTCCAGCACCCTGTTTTGCAGGTTACCAGCACCCTGTAGTTTCATAGAAAAGCCAGATCTGATATTAAAAAGTCTCCATTTCGTAATTTAACATTTTAAAGTGTTTTCACAGTGTAGATTCTAGTGAAGAGTCCAGCATATCATCTTGGTGACTGTTGCTGGTGGAATCACTATCGTAGCTCTCCGTTCCTGTGCAGTGGGCTGTCTCCTTCAGCCTCATTAACATATTAATCTGTGGTGATAGGAACAGTTTCTTACAAAATATCAATACACACAGCCACATACATCTGAGATATTTGGGTTAATATGAGTGAATACAGATTAAAACTCACCAGTGGGTCTTCTTCTGATTTTCCCTGAGCAGGCTGCTTGCCTGGGCTGACCTCCTGAGATATATTGTACCCGTCGAACCCTACGTCCTCTGGCCGAAGTCGTAGCAGGGAATGCCATTCATGTTGCTGTGGACTTGCCACCCAAGGGAAGCTCTCCATCACCCACTTCGCCGGGTCTTCCCATGCTGCCTTTCGCCCATACATCTGCAGATCACATGGCCACGTGCTCGTTTGCTTGCTTTAGCTACTAGTACTGCAACAGATACAACATATCATGGAAGATTCCCTTACCTGTAGCCCTTCTCTCACAGCCTCCAGCATGTAAGGGATGATGGAGTAGTTCCACAGATCAGTGAACCACACTCTTGAGCCTTCTACATCCATTGGACAGGACAGGAAGAGCCGAGGTCCTGCGGTGATTTGATTTATATATTTATTTATTTGATTTTTTTATTTATTTTAACCATAGAAGGATTTGAGAAATTCTCAGGTTGGCATCTGGGTGATTGCGGCCTCACTCACCTATTGTGACATCAGAAGAACTATGTGTTTCCAGAAAGCGGTTGAGATGATGCCAAACACATGGGATCCACTCTATAATTTTAACTAGCTCGCCGTTCCTCACACGACTGCTAATCTCGGTTTCTAGAAGCCTCCGCCGAAGGAATCGACCCAGAAAACCTTTCACTGGTTCAGTATGATTGGCACATAAAACCCATCTGAAATAAGAGACAGTGTATAAGACCAGTTCCACCTTTATCCAAGCATAATAAGCTCAAGCTAAATAAGCTTTGAGAAATGTGGGCCCTCTTGTGGAGACTTGGGGTATAGTAACCAGCTAACTCCAGTTGTATATGCTATATAATGGAAAAAGTTAAATTATTTTTTATGTGTGTGTGAAAAAGGTTATTTTGATTGTGTGTGTGTGTGTATATATATATATATATATATATATATATATATATACACATATACACACACACACACACACACACACACACACACACACACACACACACACACACACACACACACACACACACACACACACACACACACACACACACACACACACACACACACACACACACACACACACATATATATATACTATATAATATTACCAAAAGTAACCTCCAAACACCCCTCCAGACACCTCTCCAAATAATTGAATTCAGGTGTTCCAATCACTTCCATGGCCACAGATTAATAAAATCAAGCACCTAGGCATGCAGACAATGTCCGTGAAAGAATGGGTCGCTCTCAGGAGCTCAGTGAATTCAAGCGTAGTACCGTGATAGGTTGCCATCTGTGCAATAAGTCCATTCGTGAAATTTCCTCACTTCTAAATATTCCACGGTCAACTGTTAGTGGTATAATAACAAAGTGGAAGCAATTGGGAACAACAGCAACTCAGCCACGAAGTGGTAGGTCACATAAAATAGCAGAGCGGGGTCAGCGCCAACTTTCCACACACCGGCACTGGACTCTAGAGCAGTGGAGACATGTTCTCTGGAGTGACAAATCATTCTTCTCTGTCTGGTAATCCGAAGGACGAGTCTGGGTTTGGCCGTTACCAGGAGAACGGTACTCGCGTGACTGCATTGTGCAAAGTGTAAAGTTTGGTGGACGGGGGATTATGATGTGGGGTTGTTTTTCAGGGGTTGGGCTTGGCCGGCCCCTTAGTTCCAGTGAAATTCACTCAATGCTTCAGCATACCAAGATATTTTGGACAATTTCATGCTCCCAACTTTGTTGGAACAGTTTGGGGATGGCCCCTTCCTGTTCCAACATGACTGAGCACCAGTGCACAAAGCAAGGTCCATAAAGACATGGATGAGCAAGTTTCGTGTGGAGGAACTTGATTGGCCTGACCTCAACCCGATAGAACACTTAATATAATATATAATATAATAAGTGCATATAATAACATAATAATGCTAATACAATACAGCATCACACTGTAATCTGAATGGTATTATACCTGAAATTATGATGAAGATGCAGATTTGGAGTTTGTGATGGGGTTTGATTCATGGTACCAATGATGTAAGGACTGTAAAAAAAAAGTACAATTAAATATAAATGAAATATATTGTGAAACATGGAAATATCTGCATTTTCAGTTAGAATCATTCATTGATTTAAACTGTTGTGTGTGTTGCTCACCACTGGTGGTTCTTAACGTTGAGCAGGCCGTTGAAAATCTCGGCCAGTGAACTGACATGGTGAAGGTTATCCAGTATGAGCACCACAGGCATATCTACAGCTGGTTCACCATTTTTACTCTGGTCTGCCAGGTTCGACAAGTACTGCTTCAGCTCCTGTATAATACACATTGTGCCTTATTACAGGAATATTCAAATTTACCACATGCTGAAAGCAAAACCCAGTTTTTTTGTAGTGTTTCCAATCAATGAAATGACTTAAATCAGATTCCCACAATCTCCTACTGTTGACAATATAAAATGAGTAGCATATAAACCTGTTAATAAATGATTGCATTCCATATTCCATTATTTATTCAAGTAGCTTCGCTGACCTTAGTAGTTTTGTTATCAACATTGAAGGTGGCGATTGCTTGATGATCCAGCTGTTTTCCCTCTTTTCGGACCATGCACTCGGCCAGTCTGCTGGCCAGAAAGCTCTTCCCTGTTCCAGAGGGCCCTGAAAAGATAATTCGCCTGTGCTCCTCAAGCTGAGAGATGTATCGCTGTAGAACCGGCTTTGGAATGAGCGTCTCGAATGCCAAACTGTCCTGACTGTTGTCAAACAAGTCTGTAGAGGGAGAGAGAGGGTTTGGATCATGAGAAAACGGCCAGAGACTTCTTTTGTCAATGTGTCATGTTTTCTTATAATCGTACCTTTTAACTTGACAGAGATGGTATCACTTTCTCCCACAAGATAACCGCAGGGTAGGAGTTCTGGTGTATCTACATCACTGGCGCGATGGATGTCTCCAATGCTGTACTCCATCACACTGTCAGTGTTCAAACCCAACTGTGTGACAGGATCTACGTAGATGATATATTCCTGTTGGAGTGACAGAAACGTGACGTGTGAGTGTGTTGTGAAGACGTTTTCCAGCTCAAATGTCACTAAACTCTAAGCTAAGGAGTTTTTGTACCTTAAAAAGGCGCCTGACTACCCCATCTAGTACGTCCCATTTGGTTTTTCCACTGACACCAATGCAGCCCAGCAAGAACTGAGAAGGTCTACACTCCTGCCAAAAGCAACACAAACTGCTTGAAGCGACACTGATGGGATCACTGGGTTATTTTTGCTGAAATGTTTTGACTTGTACCTCTTTCCACTCTGGATCATTCTCCAGACTGACCACAACCTTCACATGTTGTCCCTCTTTCCAGGAACTTCCATCTCCATTGTCTTCTAGCAACATATCTAAAAGCCAACAGAGAATTTCAATAGTTTATAACGCTAGATTTCTTTGAAAAATACCATATTTCTTGAATTTGAAAAGTCTTATATACCTAAGCTGGTGGATTCTGTGAGGCTGAGTTGAGAGGAAAGGCCAACAGATGAAGGGGAGATGGACATCTGAGAAGGAGCTCTGCTACCGCTTCCCCTGCTCTCAATCTTTAATCTGTCATTTTCCACTTTCAGCCTTTCGATCTCAATCTATTAGAATAAAATTATGTTTTTGAAACCTCTACAAAATTAAGTAACATTACATCAGAACATACTGAATGTAGAAGCAAGAATAAGTGCATTTAACAAATAAGTTTAAGCAGATGCTCACTTGCATGCGGTTCATGGATTCTCGTAGCTGGTCCAGTTGGTGGGCAGAGCTTAAAGCCTCCAATCGAATGTCTGTAAGTTTCATTTCTTTATCGCGCAGTTCACTCCGCAACTGCATGACTGTTTCAGCGTCGCTGTCCATACATTCAGAGATCCTGTGAAAAACACATACGTAAAATCAAACACAAAAAAGACAATAAACAAGACTATAAAACTACTTTGAAATGCATTAGTAAAACAGAAAAACAAACAAAAAAATAAAATCAAAGCAAAAAATAAATAAATAAAGAACAACACGCGCAAAAATACAAATAAAAGCTAACTTTTTATAAAAAATACAAAGAAATTAAAAAACACACACAAAAAAAATCAATAAAGACCAAGCAATATATAAACAAAACTAAAATAAAAACACCACAATAATTTACGATTAGTTTATTGTTTTGCGTTTTGGAAAAATCACAAACCATCATAAAAGGATTAACCGTGAAAGTGAATTTTCCATTAATTAACTGTGGAAGTAGTGAACGTAGAAATAGCAGCTATACTTAATTAATTATGAATCAGGGCACACAGTGTTTTAAAATTGGTCATTGCTCACGATCAATAAATCCTGAAAGGCTAATCTAGGAGTCATTGGTTGAACATCTGTTCTTGGAACTGATTATCAGAGATGGAGAAATATTGGAATGATTTGTGCCATTCTCTTTTACCGTGCCAGTGAGGCAGACCTCTTGCTGCTACAGCCCCAGACAGGCCCGTGTGCAGGCAGGGAGGACAGTTGAGGACTATGAACATACACATATATCAACCATGAGAGAAACTCTGAGGGTGTTTATAAAGTGTTATATCCGACAGTGCCATCACATTGAGAGTTACTCAGTAGGGACATCAAATCTGGGGGTGTGTAACTTTTTAGTTTATAAAATGGGTGGTATTTTCCAAAAACACCATCTAGTCCTAGACTAAATCACTTTGTAAATGGAGCTTGTCTATTATAAATCCTTCCTCCGTCCAAAAAAAGACTTGAGAAGTTTCCAGAAATGTGCTACCCAAACCAAAATTGTTAACAGATTATTATTATGGAAAAATAAGTAATAATAATAATACATTAATTATTTATAACAAATACGTAAATTAATTCCTAATAATATCAAAAATATTATTAATAATAATAATAATAATATAGTACCGGTAATACACTATTATTTTTAAATAATAAATCATGAATTAAAATAAATAAATTTATAATAATAATAATAATAATAATAATAATAGCAACTAATAATAATAACAAACATTAATAAATAATAATTTATATTAATTGTATTAATGTAGAATTAATAATAAAATATTTAATTTAATTTTAAATGTAACACTCACTCTGAGATTAAATAAAAATAGAATAAGGAATTATGGTTTTAGTTTGGGTTCATTGTAAAACTATTCTTAACACATTTTATTATTATTATAAAGAATAATAATAAAAAAATGATTAATGAATAAAATAAATGTATTATAATAATAATAAATGATCATTATTATTATTATTGTGAGGATCTTACAGTGAGTTGGAGTGGGAGTTGCGTATCATAGGAGAAGAAGAAGTTGAGCCACTATAGGGAAGTTTGGGTGAAGATGGCAGAGAAGAGTCCGTCATCTCTTCAATGTCCGAGTGAGAAGACGCAGATTTGGGAGACTTTTTCTTCCCGAACGCTTGTTTAAAGGAGCTCCGCAGCTGTGGAAGAAACAAATCTGTTACTATGATACTTTCGTCACAATGTCTGTTAATAGTTTCAATCCTTTCTTTTTTTTTGG
Source organism: Romanogobio albipinnatus (assembly GCA_023566225.1). NCBI lineage: Eukaryota > Metazoa > Chordata > Actinopteri > Cypriniformes > Gobionidae > Romanogobio > Romanogobio albipinnatus. Next base: position 24,667,721 of record CM042262.1, on the reverse strand, counting down.
TTTAAGAACTATCCCTTTAAAACATTCAAGGAATATAAAAGGTTATATTAAAGAGATATTTATCTCATCTTACCTCATAGACCTGTACCATGACATGAATGCAAAGGGGAAATCGGACAAAAAAACATTTAAACATCTTAGCTAAAATGTTAATCGCTAAAATGTTAATCACTCTAACAGTTGCTAGAGTTTAATAAAATCTGAAAATGTGTTTTGGATCCAGTCTACAACACATTCTGAAGGAGGGGAGACTACCTACATGACATAATACATCCAGTGATAAAAACACTGGTGCCATCTCTAATACCACACAACATCATCAACACTACAACAAGGTTAGAATCACATACATAGTTATCAGGTGCTTTTCCTCCCCCAGATGATACAGCCTGAATACAAGAGGACAAATGATTTTATGATACTGATGACTGATATTTATTCTAAACTTTCAAGAAAAAGAAAGCCATCAAATATCATCAACAACCCATAATTCTAATGGCCCATTCACACCAAGAACAATAACCGCAAAGCAGTGCTGTCAAATCGATTAATCGCGATTAATCACACCCAAAATAAAAGTTTGTTAACAAAATATGTGTGTGTGCTGTGTATATATACTATATATATATATATAATTTATAATATAAAAATGTTGTGTGTGTGTGTTTATATATACACATAATAATTATACACAGTATTATGTAAAAACAAACTTTTATTTTGGATGTGATTAATCGCGATTAATCGATTTGACAGTACTACTACAAAGATAACTATATCAGCGTTCACACCAACTCACAATGACATTCTGTTTTTAAGCACATTCTGCAGTTTTGTCGTTTGCCCCTATAAATGCTTGAGCTTTTTGAAGAAGGAAGGATTCTGATTGGCTGTCAATAATTTTATCGTTCATCAGCTGGAAAAAAAATCATTCTGAAAGTGATTCCAATGATATCCAATTATAGTTGTGATGTGAACTCTGCAATTCTTTATCGTCTACTATACAAAACTATATCGGCCTTGGTGTGAACAGCCTTAAATCAAAGTAACTAAAAAACTAGGCCACTTTTTCTTTCATAAAGTATTCACCTTTCCTCCACCACATAAAGACTGATGATGAAACTTTTAAATTGTTAAATAATCCGATCTAGCATTGATCTAACTCCAAACAGCCTGTTTAGTCATGGAGAGAAGCATCTATTAGGAGAAAAGAAGATATTTTAGAAGAACTGTACGCATTGGATGGACAGGTTGGAACACTTACCCAGTTCTTCTTCTTCTTCTTGTTCTTAGCGTCAAGCTCCAGGTTGCTGCCGATGCTGGAGTGGCTGGTGGCGCTGGTCATGCTGGAGACGCTGTCCGAGGAAGGCTGCCTGTGGATCCGCAGCTCCCGCTGGGACTGAGGCGACCCGCTGACAGAGTCTAGAGAAACTGAGGGAGGGAAAGAACAATAAAAATGAAGCATAGGCAATAAATGCGATATTGTTTATTTTATTGTACTAAAGACATTGAGAGCTCACCCTTGCGGTTTGTTAATATTGGGTCTGATGTGTTAATGACTCCATTGATGGTGGCTTGAGTTGCCGAGTTCTGCTTCTGAAGGAGCTCAATGGTCTTCCTCAAGTCATTCAGCTCTGTGTCCTGGAGATTAAACAATATTAAATGAAAAATAAACCAAATAAGATGCTATTTAGACTCTTTATGATACTGTTTTCCTCATTGGGACATTCTCACATGGTACATTTTTTTAGGTTAGAGTATCTTCATGAGGACATCAGATATTCTCATCCCCACAAAAAACTGTTCTTTCTCACACACCTTCTGTTCTGCTGTCGTTGTCAGACTCTGCAGCCGGATGGTCATGTTTCCTAAACTCTGCTCAAAAGCCGCCACAAGGTGAGCCTGGGGACACACACAATTACATTTAAAAAGTAAATCAGTTTTATTTTAATAAGAAAAATGGACAGAGACTCAAAGCAGTAGTAGAGTTAAACCAGATGTTGAGCAGTCAACTATAGTACGATCACATTTCTAGAAAAATGTGGATGGCAGCCTGTCAGTAATGCATCTAAAAGTGCCAAATATGTCTGTGAGACTGGGCTTTGTGATAAAGACAAGCTGTGGCATGAACTTGAAGCAGCAGAAATGGGTAAAAGCTCCATTCATCTCCGTTGCCAATTTAAAGACTCACACCTAACGTAACCAAACCAGGAATAAAACAAAATAAAGATATTTTTTATTTTTTATAAAATAAGAAATATATTTTAAAACATAATATATTTTCAAATACAATTAATACAATTACATATAACTACTACTAATAAATATAATAAATAATACATATAACAAACCAATTTAGAAAATATATTACAATTATTTTTATATAATATAGTAGGTATGGGTATTATGAAAATGTATTTATAATAGGGTACATTATATAATATATTTTTAACAACAACAACACGTATGTATATATACACACAGATATATATATATATATATATATATATATATATATATATAAAAATGTATATAAAACTATATATAATATATTTAATTGATGTAATTGTATTATATACTAATTATATATATATATATATAATATTTTGCAAACAAACACACACACACACACACACACACGTATATATGGACAAAATGTGTGTGTGTGTTTACAAAATATTAAATACTACTACTACTACTACTACTACTATTAAATACTAAATACTACTACTACAAAATATTAAATACTACTACTACTTTTAATATAGTGTGATATTAAAAACATATACGAAACACATCCACAACTGCATTTAATTAAACTTTTGTGTTATGTATATGGAAAATCCAAAAAGTTACGTTCACTAAAGCACATACACACAACAGCACGATAATTCATCTATATGAGTCAAACAACCGGATCGGTTACACAACAACAAAAGATTCATCTCAAGAGCCCAAATCATCAATCAATATCCTCAAAATATACTCCCTCGAGGTAACATCATACAAAACAAACAGCTCATAAATTCGATAAAAAAAGCATCATAAAGAGACAAACAGAGCAGTCAAACCACGATCTTTAGCCCACCTCACTGAATTCTCGCTTCCTCCATTTACTCCTGCTACCGTGACTCTTGCGGTGTCTGAGGGGCTTTGGTTTAGTCCTCTCACAGACCCTCCTCAAAGATGGGTATTGATTCAGAGGCTGCCAAATAACTGCTCGAGTGGGGTTAGCTTTGCCAGTGAACATCTCTGGGGCGATGAACTGAGACACCGAGGACGACGTGTACCTTAGATTTCTGTTCAATTGTAGCCGCCAAAAATGAGCCACCACGCTCATACACAACACAACAAGCATATTAACATGCAACATGAGCCGATAATCAAGGGAATGGAGATCTGGATGACTTCCATCGGAAGGAGTCACAGGTTTGTGTTTGGGCATGTGCTGTTTCAAACATCAGATAACAAATCTTCCTCAAAGGGATTTTTATCGTCCAAGCAGAGTAGCAGTCGGTGCATTTGTGTGTGTAAAACTTTAACAAACACCTAGAAGTGCAAAAGCCTCCAGTTTTGTTTGCGAAGCCTGTATGAGAGCTGACGGATGGATAGGGGTTTTAGGATGTGCCGATTCATTAGCTTGTGTAGGCCAAATGCGGGCTGTCACATTTGTTGTTATTGAGCAATTAATTCCACTTAAAGGTGCATGACACACACACACACACGCACGCACGCACGCACGCACGCACGCACGCACGCACACACACACACACAAAATCTTACTCAACACATTGCAAAACACTAGAAACAAAAGGTTAAATCACACCTTTACCAGCTGTTAAAGGTGTACAAAGGTCAAGACTACACTACGGCACAAAATCCAACATGAACTAGTTCTGTAACTATCCACATCTTTGATAACACCATGATTTCTAAAACCATTTAAAAATTGCCACTGAGCATATATACACACAGATGAGCCAAAACGAATATGTTGTCCTCCGCATGCTGCCGAAACAGCGCAAACCCACCAAGGCATGGACTCTTCACGTCCCCTGAAGGTGTCCTGTGGTATCTGACGCCAAGACACTAGCAACAGATCCTTTAAGTTCTGTAGGTTGCGAGGCTGAGTTGGTGTGGAACTTGTTGGTCCAGCACATCCCACAGATGCTCAATTAGATCGTGATCTGGGGAATTTAGAATCCAGGGCATCACCTTGAACTCTTCACCATGTTCCTCAAACCATTCCAGAACAATGTGTGCCGTGTGGAGGGTGCATTATCTTGCTGAAAGAGGCCACTTCCACCGGGGACACCATTGTCATGACGGGGTGTACCTGGGTCTGCAACAATGTTTAGGTAGGTGGCACGAGTCAAATTCACATCCACGTGAATGGCCGGACCCAGGGTTTTCCATCAGAACATTGTCCAGAGCATCACACTCCCTCCACCGGCTTGTCGTAGTCCCACAGTACATCCTGTTGACATCACTTTCCCAGGTAAACGGGGGACACGTGCACGGCTTTCCATGTGATGTAAAAGAAATGGGGACTCATCGGACCAGGCAACCTTCTTCCATTGCTCCAAGGTCCAGTTCTGATGCTCGCGTGCACATTGTAAGCGCTTTTCGACAGTGGACAGGGGTCATCATCGGCACTCTGATTGGTCTGGGCTAAGCAGCTCCATAAGAAGAAGTTGACACATTCCTCCCATAACCATCATTAAAATGTTGTTCATTTTGTTTCAGTAGACCTTCTGTCTACTCAGACCAGATGGGATAGCCCTCGTGCATCGATGGGTCTTGGGCGCCTGACACCCTGTTGCCGCTTTGTGGTTTGTCCCTCCTCAGACCACTGTTAATACATTTTCTCCACTGCTGACCTTTACATCTCACAATGTGACTTTTTTATCAAATAAAAAATTGTTTTCAGATTTTTTCTAATTTATGACGTTTGACTTGCTTATATGTTTTTACACATATATGATGCTTGATTCTCAAACTCGAATGCACTGAATATGAATGAAAATATGAATTGAATATGGTTGAAAGAAAGAAGCGTTTCTGTGAGTACTGAAGGTGTATTGTGGGTAATCATGCTAAAACGACTGTCTAGTGTACTCACGTTTGCACTGAGTTGTGTTGTGAGAGCTGAGACCTTCTCCTGTGATGAGTCCAGTTCTCTCCGAAGCTTACGGATCTAAACACACATTAAAGTCAGTTATTCAAACACAAGTCATACTGCTAGAAGCTGATTTCTGAAGCTAATGTGGAACCAGTTTGTGGTTTCTCATATAATAATGTGCTAAGGAGAGACTGGCCCTTGATCAGCATGAAAGAGAAACTTTGGTTGCAGACATAAAACACAGAGATTAAAGAGTAGATATCAAGGACAGTTACCATGAAGACCATCATGACAAACACAGACATTTTCAAAGGGGTTAAAAAGAGTTACATCAAAGTGTGTTTAAAATTACAAAGCAGCTGAGAAAAACAGTGTTTGGGCAGTCTACAGGCTCCCATGCGCCTCACACACTCAATAATTTACATTATAAGAAATGCAGGGATGCTGTTCTCACCTCTGTCTGAGCCTTTTCTTCAGGCTAGAGATGGAAAAGGAAGAAAACAAAGATTAATAGTTTGAAAAAGGGTTTGAGCATCCATGTAAAGAGAAGATACTTAAAGGGATAGTTCACCCAAAAATGAAAATGTTGAGTACTCACACCTGTATGAGTTTCTTTCTTCTGTTGAACACAAAAGAAGATATTTTAAACAATGTTGGTAACCAGACAAGTTACCATTGACTTCCATAGTATTTCTTTCCCCTACTATGGACGTCAATGGGGCCTGGGCCCATCAACTGTATGGTTACCATCATTCTTCAAAATATCTTCTTTTTAGTTCAGCAGAATTATTATTTTTTTTTTTTGGAAAAATGGGTGAGTAAATGATTACAGAATTGTCATTTTTGGATGAACTAACTCTTTACGAGAAACTATCTTTTTTTATTATTATTTCTTATTACTTGTCTTATAATATTTACATTTATGACCATAAACTATACTTGATATAACAGTGAAAACTGTACATACCTAAGCTTAACTAACAAAAGCAAACTAACAAAGCTAACAAAAGTATCGCAAGGCAGCCATGGCGTGAAATAACCATTAAACTTTAGCATTTAGCATCAATTCAAAATCTTTTGACTCACCGTAGAGTAAACTGACGATGTGCTAGAGACCAGAGACAAAGATGAGCCATGAACTGTGGAGAGAAGAAAACTACAGTCAAAATAACTTCTACAGAGGCATGTGAGTCATTGCAAATCTAGCATGAAAAAGTAGCAGGATAAGCTTACACATGCTGAAACACCATGAAGTGCTTATCACTTCAGCAAACTATACCTTTATAGCCGTATATTTCTGATAAGGTATACATAAATGTTTTTCTTAACGTGTTGCCAAACAAAACAAAAAAACTAGAAAGAACAAATAGGCAATAAAAGCTTTAAAAAACAAATGTACTGTGAAATCATTTGTGGATGAAAGGGTATTCAACGTGCCTTTGCGATACAAGGTTATAAATCCCCTTTACGGCATATTCACAAAGAATTATGAGTTTGTGTGTTCCTCTCATTGTATTTTCAAAATGAAAAAATAACTATGTCAAGAGGTACTTAAACTAAACTCCTTTGAGGTTGCAAAAAGGATCAGTGTTTATGACTAATCTTAAGGAACAAATGATTTCTTCACGCTCCAGAGAAGCGGCTAAAGAGGACGTCTTAACACAAAAGGCCTCACAACTTTTTCAAGTTTTTTAAATCACTGAAGCCATTATATTATTTTACCTTAGAAAGACATGAATATTGCTGACAAGCAGGACGAGACAGAGAGCCATGGGAATACCTGAGTATTGTTGCTGACCATGTCCATATCCATGTGACCACAGATTATAATTATTTTATTCAATAATAAATAATACATTTACATGACTTTGTATGAAGTATATATGAGAATAATTCTATTAATTTAATTTTGATAACTGAATTGGCTACAATGGTATTTTTTGAAATACAATTTTTCGGAGTACCACGTAAATCTCATTTGTATATGAGATTTACATGGTATATATACAGAGATCGGGCGTAACATTAAAGGGGACATATAATGCCATTTTTGTACAAGTTAATATGATTCTTTAGTATCTAAATGAAAAGTTTGTAATATACTTTAATTAAAAATGCTCATTAGTATTGTAAGAAAACACTAATTTTACCTGGTCAAAATCAGCTCTGTTTTCAGCAAGCAATTTCAGTGCATGTGCCCTTAAATGATACAACCCAGCTTTGCTCACCCCGCCCCTCTGTTCTGCGGCACTTTCGGTTCGACACAACATACGTGGAGTGTTGCCTTGACAACAGTTGAGGGTATATCTCGGATTAAGAATGGCAATGGGAGTCTGTGAGTGCAACCGTATCAATTTGAACCGAAGTCGGACCCGGAACAAGATGACGGCCCCAACAAAGTTCGACAATTAAGGTTTCTGACGTTTATAACGTTTCTGAATGGTTGGTTAACGTAATGTCACTTTGATCTAACGTTATCTTTGTACTGGCAGGGTAGCGTAGTGAGATACGAATGCTATGTGTTTAGTGATGTATACGTTAGTTCACTGACAGATTGTAGTGTTACCACGTTAACTTTATCACCAGAGTACACAGTTTGTAATAACCATAACTCATTGTTCATTATAAACGTGGGATTATGAATTATATTGAGAACGTCAAACATAGAAAGCATGCCGTAATGTAACTTACCCTGTAAACTTTAGCCCCATTCATTGTGAAGCGTGCGAGCGATTTGCAAAGATTAATATAAAGATTAATAAAACGCTACACTTGCTTCTTCTGGAGGTGCAGCAGGAACACAAATTAGTTGTTAGCTATCCTTTTTTCAGGAGCAGCTTCTTAGCAAAACCTGCTTTATACTGACCGTCGTTTATAAAGCAGTCTGCTGAGAAATGATTCACGCAAACATGAAAGCATTGACGTTGATCAAGGGGAATATTCCCTTCGAAAACAAAACTCAGCCACTGCGTCTTCAACGGTCGGATTTAGGAACATCTAAATGACTGCTGTGTTCGTTATTACACCCAAGAACAGAAAACCACAATCGCTTAGACGCCATTCTGCTCCAGCGTATCAACAATGGTGGACTGATGACAGCTCGCTCAGGGCGGGTCTGTGTTGAAACGCTGCTGTCAATCAACAATAGTGGGAGGGGCTTCCGACCGTGTGACATCACGCGGTCAGACGGCTCGATTTGAGACCGGGGAAAACATATAAGGAGATTTAAAAAAACACTGGATGGAGTTTTATCATTATAGGATGGTTGTGTACAGGCACTGCCAACATACATTTCCGTACAATCAACTTTGTAAAAGTGCATGTGCCATTATATGACCCCTTTAAGACCTAATATTGTGTTGGTCCGCCTTTTGCTTTAAGTCCTGTAAGTTGCAAGGTGGGGTGTCCATGGATCGGACTTGTTTGTTCTGCTCATCCCACAGAACATTGCTCCGCCGGCTTGCCTTTTTCCCATAGTGCATCCTGGTGCCATGTGTTCCCCAGGTAAGTGACACGTACACACCCGGCCATCCACGTGGTGTAAAAGAAAACCTGATTTATCAGACAAGGCCACCTTTGCTCTGTGGTCACGTCTGGGGTCAGCATGAGCATCCTGACTGGTCTGTGGCTATGCAGCCCCATACACAACAAACTGCGACTGTGTATTCTGACATTTTTCTATCAGAATCAGCGTTCACTTCATGAGCAATTTGATCGCACCACACAGGCCAACCTTTGCTCCCCACGTGCATCAATGAGCCCTGGCCGCACATGACCCTGTCGCTGGTTCACCACTGTTCCTACCTTGGACCACTTTTGACAGATACTGACCACATCCCAGAAGAGCTGCAGTTTTGGAGATGCTCTGAGCTGTCTAGCCATCACAATTTGTCCCTTGTCAAACTCGCTCAAATCCTTACGCTTGCCCATTTTTCCTGCTTCTAACACATCAACTTTGAGGACAAAATGTTCACTTGCTGCCTAATATATCCCACCCACTAACAGGTGTCGTGATGAAGAGATAATCAGTGTTATGCCTGATCGTGTATATACACTCACCTAAAGGATTATTAGGAACACCTGTTCAATTTCTCATTAATGCAATTATCTAAACAACCAATCACATGGAAGTTGCTTCAATGCATTTAAGCGGTGTGGTCCTGGTCAAGACAATCTCCTGAACTCCAAACTGAATTTCAGAATGGGAAAGAAAGGTGATTTAAGCAATTTTGAGCGTGGCATGGTTGTTGGTGCCAGACGGGCCGGTCTGAGTATTTCACAATCTGCGCAGTTACTGGGATTTTCACACACAACCATTTCTAGGGTTTACAACGAATGGTGTGAAAAGGGAAAAACATCCAGTATGCGGCAGTCCTGTGGGCGAAAATGCCTTGTTGATGCTAGAGGTCGGAGGAGAATGGGCCGACTGATTCAAGCTGATAGAAGAGCAACTTTGACTGAAATAACCACTCGTCACATTCGAGGTATGCAGCAAAGCATTTGTGAAGCCACAACACGCACAACCTTGAGGCGAAAGGGGCTACAACAGCAGAAGACCTCACCGGGTACCACTCATCTCCACTACAAATAGGAAAAAGAGGCTACAATTTGCACAAGCTCACCAAAATGGGACAGTTGAAGACTGGAAAAATGTTGCCTGGTCTGATGAGTCTCGATTTCTGTTGAGACATTCAGATGGTAGAGTCAGAATTTGGCGTAAACAGAATGAGAACATGGATCCATCATGCCTTGTTACCACTGTGCAGGCTGGTGGTGGTGGTGTAATGGTGTGGGGGATGTTTTCTTGGCACACTTTAGGCCCCTTAGTGCCAATTGGGCATTGTTTAAATGCCACGGCGTACCTGAGCATTGTTTCTGACCATGTCCATCCCTTTATGACCACCATGTACCCATCCTCTGATGGCTACGTAATATATAATATATGTATATATATACACAGGTCCTTCTCAATAAATTAGCATATTGTGATAAAGTTCATTATTTTCCATAATGTAATGATAAAAATGAAACTTTCATATATTTTAGATTCATTGCACACCAACTAAAATATTTCAGGTCTTTTATTGTTTTAATACTGATGATTTTGGCATACAGCTCATGAAAACCCAAAATTCCTATCTCAATAAATTAGCATATTTTATCCGACCAATAAAAGAAAAGTGTTTTTAATACAAAAAAAGTCAACCTTCAAATAATTATGTTCAGTTATGCACTCAATACTTGGTCGGGAATCCTTTTGCAGAAATGACTGCTTCAATGCGGCGTGGCATGGAGGCAATCAGCCTGTGGCACTGCTGAGGTGTTATGGAGGCCCAGGATGCTTCGATAGCGGCCTTAAGCTCATCCAAAGTGTTGGGTCTTGCGTCTCTCAACTTTCTCTTCACAATATACCACAGATTCTCTATGGGGTTCAGGTCAGGAGAGTTGGCAGGCCAATTGAGCACAGTAATACCATGGTCAGTAAACCATTTACCAGTGGTTTTGGCACTGTGAGCAGGTGCCAGGTCCTGCTGAAAAATGAAATCATCTCCATAAAGCTTTTCAGCAGATGGAAGCATGAAGTGCTCCAAAATCTCCTGATAGCTAGCTGCATTGACCCTGCCCTTGATAAAACACAGTGGACCAACACCAGCAGCTGACATGGCACCCCAGACCATCACTGACTGTGGGTACTTGACACTGGACTTCAGGCATTTTGGCATTTCCTTCTCCCCAGTCTTCCTCTAGACTCGGACACCTTGATTTCCGAATGACATGCAAAATTTGCTTTCATCCGAAAAAAGTACTTTGGACCACTGAGCAACAGTCCAGTGCTGCTTCTCTGTAGCCCAGGTCAGGCGCTTCTGCCGCTGTTTCTGGGTCAAAAGCGGCTTGACCTGGGGAATGCGGCACCTGTAGCCCATTTCCTTCACACGCCTGTGCACGGTGGCTCTGGATGTTTCTACTCCAGACTCAGTACACTGCTTCCGCAGGTCCCCCAAGGTCTGGAATCGGTCCTTCTCCACAATCTTCCTCAGGGTCCGGTCACCTCTTCTCGTTGTTCAGCGTTTTTTGCCACACTTTTTCCTTCCCACAGACTTCCCACTGAGGTGCCTTGATACAGCACTCTGGGAACAGCCTATTCGTTCAGAAATTTCTTTCTGTGTCTTACCCTCTTGCTCGAGGGTGTCAATGATGGCCTTCTGGACAGCAGTCAGGTCGGCAGTCTTACCCATGATTGCAGTTTTGAGTAATGAACCAGGCTGGGAGTTTTTAAAAGCCTCAGGAATCTTTTGCAGGTGTAATTAGTTGATTCAGGTTAGGTTAATAGCTCGTTTAGAGAACCTTTTCATGATATGCTAATTTATTGAGGTTTTCATGAGCTGTATGCCAAAATCATCAGTATTAAAACAATAAAAGACCTGAAATATTTCAGTTGGTGTGCAATGCATCTAAAATATATGAAAGTTTAATTTTTATCATTACATTATGGAAAATAATGAACTTTATCACAATATGCTAATTTATTGAGAAGGACCTGTATATATATATATATATATATATATATATATATATATATATATATATATATATATATATATATATATATATATATATATATATATATATATATATATATATATATATATATATATATATATATATATATATATATTATATATATATATATATATATATATATATATATATATATATATATATATATATAAATAAAAATCCCATAATACTATTGTACCACAACAGCGCTTTTAGAGGTCTGCAGTGCACATTAATTTCAGTAAATACACATTTATTTAATGGTAAATCCTCTCTGAGCCAAGTTTAAAAATTTTAAGCCAATAAAAAACAGACTGGGCAAAACTGGGCATTGTATCGAGTTATGCATCATTGTGAACAGCAACTGTGTTCTTTTTACAAGCCTAAACACCACTGCTCATTGGCACATTGAAATCAACACCATCGCCACCTTAGAAAGACATGAATCATAAATACAGAAAGCAAAAGAGAGCCTTGGGACAAGTGGTGTTGAGCCAAGGCAGGCGAGTTAATCATCAAATCAACATTAACTATGGGGTGAAGGCTGCCAGGCCAACAAAGCCGCTCTTTGTTTGTTTATGCTTTGGCGCAAGTAAGTACACACGCTACAGCCTGACTTTGTCAAAAGCACTAACATTAATGACAACCTATCATTTAGTTATTAGGTAACAGAACAATGCAGGTCTATTTGCTCTTTTCCAAAAACATGACGTTGTGGATTGAGTTGTAATAATAAATTGTGATGGCAGACAGTAATCTTGCTATACACAACAAAAAGGTCAAACTCCACTACAACCAAAGTCTGTTCAATATAAGCATCATTCCGAAGTCTCACCTTCTTCCAGGCCCTCACGGAACGATCCGGAGCTGCTCATAGTGCGGGTCTTTTCTTCCAGACTCATTGAGGAATTCCTCAGACGTGGGTCAATGTAGGGGTCATACGGGCCGTCGTGATTTCCCTGACCATTGGTCCCGCGCAAAGCTGCCATCTGTGAAGCTGTGGTGGGACTGCCTGGAGTGTCAACACAGGGATCAAGGTTAAAAAAGCAGTACGATGAAACCTAATGACACGAATGTGCATTCAAAGTTCACAGTAAGGGGGAGACTAGAAGTGATTTCAGTTGTTAAAGCATATGCAAACCAATAAATTCAATTAGAATTAAAAGTGAGGATTCTAACATAAACTTACTCTTTTTTTTGCTAGTAACTTTTTCTTCTAGTTATGATACTCAGCTGCTGGTATTAGGTAATAATGATACTAAAACAATATAATATAAAAATTCTGTGTGTTATTGATAATTTTTTTTAATGTTATGGCTGATGAACAATATATATTTTTTTAATTCTATACTATTTTGACTAAATAAATTAAAAATAAAACCCTAAAAACAAATATCAATCATTTTAAATGTTACGAGTTAATTTAGCCATCATAACATTATAATGTACAGCATGGAAAATGGATATTAATTTTAAGATTTAGATTACAGCAAAGGTAAATACAAAAATAGGGGAAATATCTTATTTCTAAATATCTAATAATCTAACAATTAAAACCAATACCAATTACAACTGATAAAAAAACCCTAATATGGCCAATAACCAATATATAGTGCATCCCTATAATAAACCACAGAAGTAGCAGATAAGATACCAGTTACGCAAGTTTGCTTGTGTTTACCAAGTATGCTAAAGTTGAAACGTGTGCCGGAGGGCGAGCTGAGCGCAGAGGCAGGGGTGTAGGGGGTCGAATCTGAGAGCCCAACAGCTGGGGGGGAACACAGCCAATCACGGGCCTCCTCATGACCTCTGACCTGAGGCACATGGGCATACCTGCAGGTTTAAAACAAGTGTACATGAGTTCGTGGAACAGAATGTTGTTTTTCCTCTTTTGCACGAAAGTTCTCATGAAAACAGCTCCAAGAAAAACGCCACAATGCCAGGAAAATCACAGTTATCTAATTTATGGTGGGTAACAGAAAACCACAGCCAAAAAACTCCACAGCTATGAACTGCCATATTTATTTGCATACTGCAATATTTAACCAGCAGGTACATAATAATAATAATAATAATAATGTGTTACATTTATATAGCGCTTTTCAAGGCACTCAAAGCGCTGATGACAACATATGAAAGAAATGCCATATTGTGTACTAAACAATTCAAAACTCAGTTAACACAAACTACACTGGCATACTATTAATATACCTGGTATACTATTGACATAATCAGGGCTCCTGTCTAGGGAGCCACAGGCTCATAAAATTGAGCATTTTGGAGATAAATTAGATTTAGATTGACAGAATTAAAATATCTTTAATTACAAGTAACGGTCCACTGTCCATTTTAAATCAGGCATAAAAATGTACAAAAATATATCACTGACAGAGCAAGTCAGATTCAAGCCGTTAACTAAGAGACTGATTTGTGAATCTTTTTCATTAAAAAAAAAGCACGTATTTACAAGAACCAGTTCAACAAGAGTCATTTGTTATGTAATTAACTCAGGTACATTTTAAATTGCAGGACCTAATCACAATGGCACACAAGCAAGACAAAAACACAAAGCATCATTTGACCACACATATAGCTTTACCTGTCCTGTTTCCGTGGCAGAGTGTTGCGGGTAAATTTAGGGCTAGCAGAGGGGGAGGACTGAGGGCTAGAGGAGGGTACAGAGGCAGACAAAACAAAGAGAAGCAGATAAAAGTGACGGAAAAGGGAGAGGAGATAAAGAAATGATTAAAGAGGAGAACATGTAAAGGAAGGTAGATCATCAGAAGATATAGCAACCCTATTTTCATTTCCCAAACAGCTGGAAGCATCATTTGTGTTGACGTTAGCATGGTTGAACAATTAAATTCTTACCTGTCTGAGAGGCCAGTTCTGGCACTGTTGGTCCGATTAAGACATAAACCTTCCTTTCCCGAGGAAACATCTATGATGTCACTACCGGTGTGGTTGGAGCTTTGAGAAGGGAAGCCCAATCCATCCCTGCCTCCCCAAGGAAAGAAAGCCGATCCTGGGCTGGAGGTCACAGAGGAAAGTGTTTGTTCTCCATGACCTCCAGAGGGCACCATCAGGTTATCACTGTAAACTGGACCACTGCCTCCGCTGGCGACAGTTGGCGTCTCCAGAGAACCATTCTGCTGGATGGACGTTGCATGGGGATTGGAGATGATGGTGGAGTTCTTCATGTTCTCCATGGTGGTGACCGGAACTTGCTTATTGCAAGATTTGTTACCAAAGAGTCTGGGTGCAAAGGGGAAAGGGATTTAACAATGAGACAGAATCAAACATGTGACTGAAATGGTCGCAAGTGTGATCAAAAGTAAACATTTTGTAACAATAATTGAAAATATAGGTTTAGTCAGAGTAGAGTACTTGCATGCAGAAATGAACACAGCTATAATGTTCTTTTAGTGAGTCAGTAAAAAAGATTCATGAAACGGTCTCAGACTCGCTTGTAAGTTAGCGGTTTGAATGAGATTTGATCAGTCAGAGAATCGTTTATAGTGCAGGTATACAATGAAAGATTTTGAAGCAAACGAGTCTTGTGAACCGTTTTTTTTGTATGCGTCAGTCAAAAAGATTCATGAAACTGAATCAAAATCACATGCAAATTAGCCGTTTCAATCCGAATCAACCAGTAAGAGAATCGTTCATAGCATTGGTCGCTATGACCAATTTGTAAACAAATTACTCTTATGATTTTGTTTTCAATGCATCAGTCTAAGATTTACAAACTTGCTTGTGATTAGATTCACAGCTATTAGTGAGTTCACAGTTGACTCCCTCACTGAATCATGAGTCAGTTTTCGGTTATTACAGATTCATAGTGAAATTTGACCTGTTACTGTGATGTATATTATAGGTTTGTAGGAATCATTCTATTTACAGACTGGTTGAAAACACGTAATTAAAGATGCAAGATATTCAAGATATTGAGTTCTGTTGTAATAAATAAATGGTATTTAAAAAACTGAAATATTCTGCAAAAATATTATTGGTTATGCTATTCATTAACAAAGTAAGCTCATTTTATTAGTCTTTTGTTGTTGGGTGTCCAATTCTTCTCCTGGTTTAGCCTCAGTCTTAATTAAACACACCTGAACCATTTAATAAAGTTCTTCAGGATCAGTAAAAATGTCCTAGAAAGTGTTTTGGGGCAGTTTGAAACTAAACTCTGCAGGACATTGGCCCTCCAGGAGCAAGACTGGACACCCCTGATCTTCACAAAAGAAAATATGAGATAAGGAAAGTCTGGGATCTCTGATTTTTCTTATTACTTCATGGACTGACTGGTCAGATAACATCAGTCTATCTGTAGTCTGGTTCTACTAACTAGGAGAGCAATCAGTCAGAGCTAGCAAGCTAATCAGCTAAAACAAACACTAGCTTCTTGGTCTGTGCCATGTCTTCGAGAAACATCAAGAAGCCCTAAGAAAATGCACTTGCGGTGGCCAGAAGACGCCTTTCAAGCCTCAGAATCTCAACCAACATCAAATCGCTCAGATAAACAATGAGTTCTGTGAACGCCGTCCAGCACTCAAGGAGGAGAATATTCTGGAACTCACACAACACAGCTGAGAACTGCTGTGTAAATATTTAAGGGACCTAAAATGGTGCTTTCATCCACATCAAGTAGAAATCATGCTTCGCAAAATACATTTTTCATCAACAGTCTTTCAAGTCTTCATAAGCGAAACTCTGTGAATGTCGAGAACTTACCTACGAAGGGTTGGCGAGGACATTTCTGAATACTTTCCTCCTGCTTGTCTTCCAGCTTGGCACTGAGTTGGCATCCCTGTCTGGGTAGTTGCGCTGATCTTAAGTACCTGGCTCTCCACATCGGAAAATATACCCTTCTCTCTGTCCGTCTGGTTAGTAGTTCCCATTGGGGACTTGACTAAGTTGCGACTCTTAGGGTTGGGAAGTGTGGCAGTACCCTTATTGCAAAAATTAGCATCAAGGCTCGAGATGTTAGTGCGGTTAGAATAGCGAGCAGTGCCAGTACGACTAGGCCTGGGTAAACTGCGATACTGAAGAGTCGTCCGAGCACTTGGAGGAAGGTATCCATCATCAAGAGCCGTCTGCCGACATACAATTCGACTCCCAGAAAACCCGACGGATTTAGGTAACTTGCCCACTGTAGCAGAGCCGCTAGTTACCACAGCACCACTCGCGGTTATTGTCGCCATTGCGCCCGGAGCCTTCTTGAAGCCAAAAGTACTGGTTGGCGTGCGTGTGGTTGAATTGAGGGGAGGTTTCTTGGTGTCATCGACGCTTGTGGACTGGGTGCCGTTGGAGCGACCTTTCTCCGACACCTTGGCGTCATCTGTCTTACTTGTGGGATGATCAACGACACGGACTGTCAAGCACAAAATGAAATCATGTTTTCAACAGTTTTGAATACAGTAGCACAGTCCATGTCATGACTCGTCTGAACATAAGCCTTAGCAATGGTGCACAGCATCACACATAAGACAATGTAGGTGTTATAGTGCACTGTGATCTGTGATCAGATAGAGATTTCTTTTGCAGTCATCAAGAAACACATGAAAACAAAGACAGCTCAGTCAGTGTTTGTATCGTTAACTAAACTTTTTTTTTTTTTAAGTTAATTGAAATAAAGCTGAAATATATTACAAATATTATATATAAAAAAAAAATGCTGCCTTGGCTACTCACTGAAATAAAATAAGTGTAAGTTGAAGTACTAAAATTGCTAAAATGAAAGAAAAATCTATTAAAAGGTAAATAGAAATATAAAATATTATATATATATATATATATATATATATATATATATATATATATATATATATATATATATATATATATATATATATATATATATATATATATATATGATAAAAACATATAGCAATATCATTAAAACAAACAAAACTTAAAAAGAAAACTGAAAATATAAAAATCAAAATGTTAATAAACTTTAATATATAAATAACACTGGACTAGATTTTATTTAGCCTCAATCCTCGGTCATTCTTATTCTCATTCTTGAGCAGATGAAAAAAACTTGTACAAATAAATGTTTATATTTTAGTAATTTTTAAAGGAACAAATCAACCAAAAAAGAAAATTCTGTCCATTTATTCACCATCATGTCAATCCAAATCTTTATGACTTACATTCTTCTGTGGAGCACAAAGGGAGATATTTTGAAAAATGCCTATTTGCTTTCTGTCCCTACATACACAGAATGGACAAACCTGTTGAAATGTTCTTTGAAATATCTTTTGTGTTCCATAGAAGAAAGAAGACATACAGGTTTGAAAGACACGCTTACAAGTTTACGCTAATTGCGACATCCATGCAACATCACCCTCTGAACTATTACCATGTGTCTTGAGTGCGCTGCAGTTTGTAGGTGTTGTTGCCTTCGTCCGTGGGGAGGTGATGCCCACCTGGGCGGTCATTCCCCGCCTCCAAGAGCCCGTCTGGGAGATGGTAGGAGTCTTGCGACCCATCAAGCTCCGTTCTGTTTCATCTGAGAACTCTCTGAGGTTCCATTTGGTTGTGGTCTCCATTTTGATGCCACCGTTAGAGCCGCCTTCTGAACGTTTAAGGTCGCTGTTGGACCAGTTGGGGTTGTGTTTCACGGCAGAGTGCTTCTCTGCATCTGTCTGGAGCTGTGGGAGAGAAAACTAAATCATTAGTCACAAATAAATGTTTTGGTCTTCGAACCTCAGAGAATCTAAATCTGTTCTTTGCAAATCAGTAAAATCTCTATCTATGTGTCAATATCTATGGTTAGTGTACCTGACGGGCTGGTCTGAGTATTTCAGGTACTGCTGATCTACTGGGATTTTCACACACAACCATCTCCAGGGTTTACAGAGAAACAGAGAAAATATCCAGTGAGCAAAAATGCCTTGTTGGTGCTAGAGGTCAGACTGGTTTGAGCTGAGAGAAAGGCAACAGTAACTCAAATATCCACGTCAAACCTTGAAGCAGATGGACTACAGCAGCAGAAGACAAACTGGTGCCACTCCTGTCAGCTAAGAACAGGAAACTGAGGCTTCAATTCACACAGCTCACCAAAATTGGAAAATAGAGGATTGGATGTCATTGCCTGGTCTGATAGTCTTGATTTCTGCAGTGACATTCAGATGGTGGAGTCAGAATTCGGTGTAAACCACATGAAAGCATGGATCTTCTGATGCCTACTTCCAGTGGGAATACATGCCATGTCAAAAAACTCAAATCATCTCAAACTGGTTCATGTCAATATGGACCAAAATCTCTGAGGAATGTTTCCAACACCTTGATGAATCTATGCTAAGAAGAATTAAGGCAGAATTAAGACAAAAGGGGGTCCGATCTGGTACTAGTAAGGTGTATCTAATAAAGTGGCCAGTGAAAAAAGTAAATGATTTTAAAAAGACATTATGTTTAAAATTTTCTTTAATACAATGTCAATATAAAAGCCACTTATTTAAAATGGGAAATAATTATTAAATTTTATAATATCAGACTTGATATTTTTCTCACATGGTATAAATGATTTGTTATATATAGAAACATACAAGTTATCTAATTTTTGGAAGGGGGTCTCTAACAAGGGGATCAGCTTATTTGAGAGACCTTTGCATGAAAAACTAAGAAAAAAGTCTCTGGACTGATATATTAAATAATGTCTGAGATGCAATATCCACCGACAGCTAATTTGCGTCTCATTTATTCAGTAACACAATCAACAATCATCATAAAATCTGATTATTTGAGACATAAGAGCCAACTCGATCATTACAGAACTTGACCTTCCACAATGTAGCCAAGATGACATCACCCCCTTTTAGAAAGTCCGTTGTTCAGCTGCTACTGAAAATCCTCATAAAAAATTATTACCAGGGAAAGAATGTTAATAGTCTCCAGTTGTTATCAGGCCAATTCCAAAACATTGTTATCTCAACGCTGATACAATAAATCCTTCCTCCACTCCAGCCCGAAGAATGAGGGGAGACTATATAGGGA
This sequence comes from Romanogobio albipinnatus, assembly GCA_023566225.1. Taxonomy (NCBI): domain Eukaryota; kingdom Metazoa; phylum Chordata; class Actinopteri; order Cypriniformes; family Gobionidae; genus Romanogobio; species Romanogobio albipinnatus. The sequence continues at coordinate 24,648,037 of CM042262.1, read as the reverse complement.
AAAAGTACAAGGGTGTGGAAGTGAAAGGTGGCAGATATTTGGCTTCAGATGCACTTTTGAGTCACGGCTCTAAACTCTTTGAATTTGAAATCGTGTAACTAACTAAAACCCTAAAAAAGATTTTCATTACAACATTTCTCGTTTTCATTTAGGCCACGTTCACACAACAGCAGGATATGGTTGTCAGTCCTAGTATTTGAGTCCTTAATATGGTTACGTTCACACACAGTTCAGTTATTTACGGGAGTGACAAAGGCATTCTATAATCAAACCTACACCTGTACAATCAAACCCACGCTGTGTGAACGGAACCGGACTGGACAAGTTGTCTGTCATGTCATACAGTGCGAGAGAGCCGCTCTTACCCCTTTTCCACCAAGGTAGTGCTAGAGCCAGAGCTAGTCCCAGTTCATAGTTGGTTCAACTGAGGAGCCTTCTAAGAACCGTTTGCTTTTCCACATGCTGAGAGCCACAACAGAGCCAGGTCTTACGGCACTGTATACGTTTGGCAGTGTTGCCAAATTGGGCTACTTCATCACTGTTGCCGCGGGCTGTTTTTCATGTCCGCGGGTTGAAGCGACCCCAATTATGTGATATTTAGCCCCGGGAATGCAAATTTTAGTAGGCAACCATGCCAAAAAAAACACATATTTTACCCCCAAATGTGATTTTTACCGGGGAAAGCCCCCCTGAAACGCGATTGGGCTTGTTTTGAGTAGCAATTGGGTGGGTTTTGTTGTGAAAACCTGGAAACCCTGGGCAGCGGGAAACACAAACACACCAGGCTTGTTCGAGATGCATCGGCGCTGCGCAGACCGATCCACGTAGGATATAAATAAAAAAAACGCATAAGTGAATCAAAAGCATAAAGGAGTCATATCTCGCTGGTCTCGTTATCATACGGTGATCGGTCTCTGCACAGCACCGCTGCCAACAAGCCTTCCATCAACAATGCAAACGTTGCATTACTATTGATTCACATGACTTTACGATCCTACATCGGCATCAAAACACAACGAGAAAACAGCGAATCCAACGCATTCATGCAGTACGCCGTAATTTGTATAGACGGAGATTACAAACGAGTAACAGCTGTTAGCTCCATTAGCTGCTATTTCAACAATGGCGGATCTCAAGTTTGTGTTGGTCTTGTTGACCCCGCCCCCAGCGCCAGACGTAATCAGTTCTTACTTCTAGCCCTGTTCTAGCCCAGCAATGGTTTGGTGCTACTTAAGAACCACTTTTCCTGGCTCGGAGCTGGGGCTTTGGGTGTGGAAACACAAAGAACCGATTTGAAACTAGGCTCTGGCTCCGATCTAGCTCTAGCACTGCTTTGGTGGAAAAGGGGTGTCCTGTGGGTTGAGTATGAGCTGTGTGTCAGCTGAAGGTTCTAGATCCAGTCACTGTTCTCCACGGGAACTGCTCCCATTAGTGACTCAAATGCTCTGCTCTCCACCCAGATATAAAAGCTGCTGTCGGTTAATGAAGATTTGACGGATTAACCAACTGTAAGTTGCTGTTTGAACGGGACATTTCGAGACTCACACCTGTAAGTCAATGCAGTTGTCAATCCCAAAAAACTGACAGTGTGAACGTAGCCTTAGTTTAATTTGATGAATTTCATAAATGTAACATTTAAAGACCAACACCAATGCACAAACCGAGAAGCCACAGGTGTGGACGAATTTATTGGCAATTTGGCACACAACCCAGAGTGCCACGTCTGGATTTACAGAGCTCATCTTGTTAGAACAGGCTCGCAGTATCTTAGCTTCCCTGTACTGGTCCATTTGTTCAGCATATGTTAACCTGCTTTGAGCTTTGTTAAGATGATCAATCACCGGGGCAGAGTTGAGTCAGTCTGCTGACTCATACTCACAAAGACTGCACACAGCGGGTGCAGGCCAATTCTGATAAGGGCCCACCAATGTTTCATTGAATCAAAAGGGACAATGAAGCAACATAACCGCTCCCAAAGCAGTGCTATAAATGTGCAGGCCTGTTTTTGATTGCAAGTAATGATGAACAGAGATGTAATACAATTAAGGGATTCTTTAACAGTTCAACAAGATACTAGATTTCCCTGGGTGTCTTCAAAGTCAGACACTTTTATGCCCCTGCAGCGGTTGATTTTTATTCAAATAAACAGATTTCAAAGTTTTATATAAAGGTTTACAATGCATTTATTATTTATATTAACTATCAAGTACAGAAGAGTTAAAAATTTAGTGAAAATAATCTCTATGAATTAAAATAAAAAAATAAAAATAATAATTATATATATATATATATATATATATATATATATATATATATATATATATATATATATATATATATATATATATATATATATATATATATATATATATATATATATATATATATATATATATATACAGATTTAATTTTATTTAAAAGTTACATTAAAACAGTAGAGAAACAGTAATTACTAAATATTTATATTAAAATAATATTAAACAGATTTCTATTTACTATTGTTCCATACATTGTTCTATACATTTATATACAATAATTTATTTATTTATTTATATATATATATAAAATAGTATAATATAATATAATTAATATAATATATAATTTGTCTTTCTATCTCTCTCTCTATATATATAGAACGATAGATGGATATAGACATTATAATGGTAATGTTCTTTTAAGTGCTCTGTTGTTCCCCATGTGAAGTTCTACAGATGTTTCTGATTCTGTAGACCACGAGGCTCTGAAGTTGCCTTTGGTATCAATGACTGACCTGTTCATCTACGTCTCTGTGTGGGACAGATGGGGTGTTGACGTAGGAGCTAAGGGACGAGCTGGTGTTGAGGTCATCCGTGTCCAAGGTGTCACTGATCCCGCTGCTGACTGAGCTGCTGTCGTCCCAACTGAGAACAAAGAGGAAAGAGAGAGAGGAACTGTTTATTCTCAGAATTTCTGAGGAACATGATATCAATATAATGGAAGGAAGACGGCGAGAAATAAAACAGAATACATGGATTCATAACGTTCAGCGTAATATGGAAAATGTGGACGTAAAGAGTCGGAATGGAAGGAAAGGTAAGCAAAAACAACATCTGTGGAGAGTCATGAAGTCTGCACCGGGACAGTGAGAGCATAAAAGCCTGCATTCTCATCATGCTTGAGACATTAGGCGCGTCTCTCTGCTCCTCAAAACTTGTTTTAATTAGCTCTGCGCCTCAAATTCTCAGTGCACTCTGCTTTGCTATCCCCCCACAAAATCCATTAGGATGCTCAGCAGGACTCAACCAAAATCATAAGGTCCAAAGACACTACTGGATAAAGAGAAAACCTATTTGTAGTTTGATTACAGTGGATTGTACAATTTATTGTAAAAACGGACAGTAATAGAATTAACAATTGTGCTATTGTAGCTCAAATCAGGCTAAAATAAATGTCCCTATTTTTTTAACTGTCCTAAAATCTGACAGAATCAACAGTAATTCAAGAGCAACAGCAATTTTAGCTTAAATATGGCAGAAAAGCTTTAGTTTTCTTTCTTTTCCCCCCAAATTTGACAATAACAGAACCATCAATTTTGTTTCTTTAGCTCAAATCATGCAAAAAGGGTTATTATTTATATATGAGTGTGATATGGCACAACTACGAGTGCGATATTGCTAATAACATATATAAAACACACTTTATTTATATATTTTACAAAGTCAGGCAATAACAGAATCATGCATTTTGATCATTTATTTCAATTGAGGCTAAAAATCCATTTTGGCAAAGCTAGTATCACACGATCATAAGACTTTGAGAGAAAGACTAAATGACATATGCTGACATTAATGTAATTGTGGGTGTGTAAACAGGAAGTCCCTCCATGCTAGTTGCTAAATCCAAACACAGACTGCCCAAACTCCCACAAGCCACCAGTTTAGGCCACTCCAACCTTGGGTGATGCTAAAAGAGCTAGCTTTATCAACACTCTGGCAACAAAACATCTTATCAACACCTAAGATAACACCTAATCCTCCTCATTTCTCAGGATCATTCAGGCAAACAAAACCAGCCCATAAGCTCATTCACAGACAGCCATGAATCAAGACAGGCGTGTGTTCAAACATCCACCACAGTCCTGACGTCCTGCGAAAGAGCTGAATAGATACTTGTTTTGATATGAGCAAAGACCCCATAGCTCACGTCTGTCATAACTGACTCGACATAACTGGCGTGGAAGGACGTCTGTGGTTCCTGTTTTAATGAGCTGTGAGAAAGTTAGTCCCATTGGAGCTATTTGTCACTAAAGGCTCTCTCACACACTGTGCTAATGTTTTTGTCTGCTTGCACGTCTCTGCTTAAATGATCTGCTTCATTCATCATTTGCCATATGCTGTCATATGCTATAGATGGCGAATGCAAACAAACACCAAAAAGCCCCCAAAATGGAAAGAAAACAGACATGATGTAGTCACTTCTTCCTTTTTAAAGACGCCATGAAATCCAAGCATTTCGTTTATCTGAAATTAGTGCCCTGCTTAAAGCTGACACAAATAATTATTTTAAAATCTAGAAAAATATTAAAATGTAGTTAGTATATTAAACAGTATTAATATTCATTTTAAATATATACTAAATACTAGTTAATTATTGATAATATTACAATTATTTGAGATTTTTTACAATATTTTAAATAGCATTAATAGATAAGATTATTAGAATGAGATCACCTATATTAATATTACATGTTAATTTAATATTCATTAAATATTAATTTACTACAAATAATAATATTAAATTATTCATAAACTATTTTTATTAGATTATTTTTATTCTAGCATGAGAATATTTTTAAAAAACCTTGATTCCTTTTTTTATTAAATAGAATGGGAACCATCTGCAACTGACTGGTAAACGTAAAAAAGGGGAAAACTAAATTAAAAAGTAAATATGAAAATAAGGAGGTCATTAAGTGTTAATAGCAACTAGATTCCATTTACACTCATAACATATTTTCTTAGTGATAGATGATATTTACACTAAGTGCAAATAGCTGTAGATGCTATTTACTAAGTAAAATAGCATACTAAGTTGATATATTCTATTTACACCATATAGCAGTTCTTTGCAATATGTGTAAATAGTAATACTTTATACTTTATTTTGATAGATACATACTATTTGCACCTCAGAATTGCTGTACATTAACAGGATGCAATAATAACAGAGTGTAAAGATTATTAAATTTATTAAAATTATTAAATGGATGCCACCTTAATGGGACAATAAAACCCCTCCCTACACCTAACCCTACCCAATAAATGCATTTATTTTTATCACCCTAACCCTAATCCTAATCCTAACCCACTAACCCTAACCCATTTCGTTAGGCACTTTATTTCCACACAATTAGAACATTTTCTTATTTTTTCATTGAAAGTAAATGCATTTCTGGTGTGATTTGTGATGAGAAAGGAGATAAGAACAAACTCTGCAAAAGGTGGATTCGAACCCAGTCAATCGCGTCAAAATCAAGATCCATTAGCCATACGCTTTACTGATTGCGCTACTGAAGAAGCTATTAAGTGTTATTTTAAATCTTGTTTGTCCCAACCAGGCATTGTTAGGCGGAGCTAGTGCAAATAGCACTTGCCAACGAAGGCGCGCTATTTGCACTTGGTGTTAATAGACACTCCGATAACTTAAAGGGATAGTTCACCCAAAAATGAAAATTACCCTAGGTGTATATGGCATTCTTCTCTCAGACGAATACAATCAGAGTTATATATAAAAAAAAAATGTCCTGGCTCTTCCAAGCTTCATAATGGCAATAAATACTAGTGTTGTTGTACTCGAGATCTGTAAAATATCTAGCTTCTGGCAGACCGCCTTCAGTATTCAACTTTTTTTTTTTAAGCGTAACTGATGATGTCGGACGTAGCATAAGCGTTTGGAACTGCGAGAGGCATTAAGGCCTGTACACACCGGGACGAATATCGCACACGCTTATCGCCAGCGTTTTTCGTGACGTTTTTCGGCGCGTCTTGAGTGTTCACACCCAAGCGATTTCCACTGGCGTTGCGCCGAGTGAACGTGCACATTCAGTAGATGCGCTCCCGGTACACAAGGTGGTGCTGCGGCACTTTACGCTTCTGACACTCGCTTGTCACACAGAAGAAGAGGAGAGACAGTATTTACGTGCTTGCCAAAACCACAGATATATTATGTCTATGGCAAAACCATTCACACACTTTTTGCTCACTGGCAAGCAGCATTATCAGCCTATCTTCTTCTTTGTCTACTTACTACTTCTTCGTCGTATCAGTGTGTGCTCGGCAAGACCGATTTTGTGCTTGAGCGCCACCAAGTCGTGTTTTACTGTCACTTCAGCAGCTCCAGGCACGTGAACAAAAGCGCGGATCTCATTGGTCGGACAGTTTTTTACGCGCCGCGTCAAAATAAAAAAACGAACCCGAGGCGGTTTTTTTAAATGACGCTTTTACGTCTGGCGTTTTACGCGTCGGTGTGCACACTCACATTGGCGCCCATTGTTTAGTCACGAGGCGTTAAACGTCGGCGATAAACGCGCGCGAAAATCGTCCCGGTGTGAACAGGCCTTTACACTTTCTTCGTAAGTTGAATACGGAAGGTGGTCTGTGGTCTGGCAGAAGCTATATATTTTACTTTATAAAGTTTTAAATATGGATATTTTTCTTACACAAACCCATCGTTTCGCTTCAGAAGGCCTTTATTAAACCCCGGAGCCGTGTGGAATACTTTTATAATGGATGGATGCACTTTTTTAGGTTTCAAATTTCTAGGCTGCCATTCACTGCCATTATAATGCTTGGATTAGCCAGAATTTTTTTTTAATATAACTCTGATTGTATTCGTCTGAAAGAAGAATGCCATATACACCTAAAATGGCTTGCGGGTGAGTAAAATAGGGGATCATTTTCATTTTGTGGGTGAATTATCCCTTTAAGAAAAAGGTTTTATTGCAGTGTACATATAAAGTTATACTACAAGTAAAACGTGATGAATTCATGCTTTAAATATGTTGTACTGAATAAATGAGGTCAGCCTGACCAACTCCAATACAATTTCCTTGTTGACCAGCAAGTCAACCTCTCTGATCTTCACAACAACAAAAAGTTCTGCAAAATTGCCACACAATACTTCTCACATGAAAAGCGAGAGAAAGACAGGGTGTGGAGGGTAGAGGTGGGTCGGAAAATGGTACTTTTATACACGTTCAAAGAATTTATTCCTCTCTTTCTTTCTTTCTTTCTTTAT